>VZRF01015123.1:509850-580413 GCA_013396875.1 Vireo altiloquus | reverse complement strand
TCCCGGGGCAGCCCCGTATTTTTAGGAACTTACCGCCCGGCGCGGCGGGGACGGGACCGGCAGCGCGGCCGGAGGAACCACGTTGGACTGAGAGACGGTTACAATACGTTCTATTTAGAGAAGCATTACANGTGCCGGGCGGGGGGGCCGGGAGCGCGGGGCGGGGCGCGGCCTCGGGCGGTCCCTCCCCCGCCGGGTGCGGGGCGGAGCGGGGTGAGTCAGCCTGGAAACTGCGTCCCGCCCCCCGCGCCCCGGGCTGCGCCGGCCCCGCGCTCCGGCACCGGTGCCCGGGCGTGGAGATGGAGAGAGCCAGGGGAAACCTGTATCCCGGCCGTGCCGAGCTCCGGCAGAGAGCACGGAGAGCTCCGGCGTGGAGCCTCTGCTGAGCGGCAGCCGCAGAGGGAGGCCCGCGCTCAGCCGGGACTCGGGTCCTGCAGCCCCGAACTCTTTCGGCTTTTTTTGTTTGCTTGAGTTGTTTTATCTAGAAAGTTTCTAAGAAGTAGCGCGGTGTCCGAGGAGGGAGGGACAGCTCCGTGCCGAGCGGCAGCCTTGGGAGGGTGCGCTGCTCTCCACCTGCCCAGGTGTGCTCGGTCCGCGCGTGTCCGCCGGGCAGGCTTTGGTGCCGCGGCGGAACCAGTGGCGCTGGAGCAGCGCAGTCACAAAGAATTTTAACTGATCTAATCGAATGTCTCACTGCTTTTTCAACATTTAAACATTCTGAATCTAGTTGGCAGTGTCTCGTGTGTAGTCGTCTGGGACGATTGCCGGTGACACAGTTATTGTTCCACCCTGTAGCTACTTCAGTGCCTAACGCTCCTCAGCAGTGCCTCTAGCACCTGGGTCTGGAGGTTCCTTTGGCACCTAACTCCACACTGCAGTTATCCGGGAGGTATTCATCTCAAAGATACACATGATTGAACTGGATTTAGCAGCTGATTCATGCCAGGAGGTATGACTTAATTCTGATGCAGTGTTTTAGCACCTAAGCCTGAAATGTCTTATGAGGAAACCTCAGTGTTTTGAGGGTCTCAGAATCTGAAATGGCTTGCTCAGTTTGGTTTTTCTCTGATACTCCATTAACAGAGGACAGAGTAATATAACATGTACTGCCAAAATCGGGAACTACTTTACAAATGGCAATAATACAGCACTTTACTCCTAATAATACCATTCTTTCACAGGTTTATATTAGGCTGTCTAATTATCGTCTTCGGCTTTTAACAATTCACTGGCACTTTATACAGGATTTAAGCGGATCCTATCAGTGACTGATGATAGGTTTTGAACTCATTTAACTCCTTAGGATAAAGCTCAATGATGCTGTCACTGTGAGCCTTCGTTTTGTCAGGTATTATCTTTGGGAATTGCATATCGAGTGCAAAGTGCCTTACCTCTAAATGTCCTGGAATTATAAACTACATGGATGACTAAATTAATAATTGCAGTTATTTCTGTCTCACTGGAAGGGTTTTAGCATACACAAACACAGCAGTTTTTAAGGCCATGACAGAAAGATTTAAGTGCAGGAAACAGCTCTGCATCTCTCATTGAGATTTCATCATACAATTTATGTACTCACACTTCTCACAGACATGCAGCTGGGACTGTGGCTGATCGATGGGTTTTCCTGGGCTTGCAGTGGGGTTTTTCTCCAGTTTTCTCAATGAGACCAAACTGTAAATGGCAACGGAGAATTCATATGCCAGTCAAGGATAACAAGGCCCAAATCTGCCAGCTACCTCTGGAGCATACGCAGTTATGGCAAATTTGACATAGATAGAAGAAGAAAAAATGCTAGGTGAAGTATTTGCCATAGTTTATGAATCTAGAGGTTATGCTTTCTTATGAAAGATATTGTAAACGCCATGTGACTTCTACACAGATTATGATGAGGAAACAAGTTGGCCCTCTGGGCATTCACTGTACTTTAATACTTTTTGTTTGCTGCTCCTGACTTGAACATTCTGCACATCCTTCTGCCTTGCCCAGGGTGTCATGCAAAAAAAAGATCCTAAAAGCAAGATGATCAGAACCACCACTTTGTTTGGATCCAATAGTTTTACCTGCCACATACATATCTGGGCAGATGTCTACCAGAGAGAGGCAGGCAGCTTGTGGCAGCAGTTTGTGTGTATCTGCCCCTAGGAGGATGGTGTCAAATGCTTTGATAGGTGGTTACCTTGGTTTTCGCTGACAGCAGAGCAGAGAGGTTTTGGGTTCCTGATATGAGTCTCAGGGCCTGAGGAAAGACTCTTGAAATGAGCTGTAGTCCTGGGGGGGAGAATGAGTACAGAATAGTGTCAACGGTTCCTCTGAGGTTGAAATCTGCTGCAATATGTGTCACATATTATTGCTTTCCCCCATGCCCAACTTCTGCTTCACCTGCCACCCTCTGATTCTGTTGCTCTCCTCCCTCTTCCAGCTCTTTACTTCTCTATCTCCATTTTTCTTTTGCCTGTTACCACCTTTCTCTCTGTCCTAAGGCAACCACTCTGATCTCTGAATGGGGATGTGAAAAGGAGCACTGAGATACAGTTTTGTTTTGTTCTATGCTCACTTCAGTCCCTGGTGGATGAGCAGGTCACAGAGAAGAAAATGTGTCGATGCCTTCAGCCTGAGGACACTGAGCAGAGAAAGGACGTTGAGAAAATGTAATTGCCAAGTTCTTTCTTGATTTAAACTGTGGGATGTTGAGAGTACAAGAGACACTCCTCTGCCTGCAGAGTTGCTGCTTTCAAGTTGAGCTGATGTCTGCTTGTGTGCTGCCACTGTGAAGAACAACTCTTTAATATGAACTCCTCTAAAGGTGGTTTGAATTAGCATATTCCACTCGGCAAATGAGGAATGTACCCAGAGTCAGTTACCACGGCTCAGCTGACAAGCCGTAACTTGAGAACATGCTCTGTACGGGGGACAAATTTGAACAAATCTTAGAAGCTAATCAAAGGCACCTCCTGGAACAGCAAAACGATCATTCTTCAGAACTTCAGGTTCCTTTTCCAAAAGCACTCTATGTTCCAAAAAAAAAAAGAGCCAAATGAATAAAAAACACCAAGTTGTGAGATATGGGTTAATGTCAGGCAAGGAAACTTCCTTTTTATGGAATATTGCTTCAGGAGCGATTGAATTTTGGAACCAGCTTTCCAAAATACTCCTGCCTAGGGCAGGAAAACTCCATCCTAAATTGTTCAGAACTTGGCAATGTTTTTAAGAGATTGAAGAAACTTGTAATGAAAAGTACTGAGCAATCAACTCCATGAGGCACTACCTGTTTTTTCATAACCTAATTTAAAGGTACAAAGTCAAATGCTGCTTTTCTATTTTTATACACAGGCTTTTATAAAGCTGCTTTCTTCTGGTGGCAGAATCCCTACTTGAATACTTTTCTGTATAACATGTTCTAAGAAATGTTTACCGTATAGGTCTTTGTCAGTTTTAGTCTGTGAGTATAAAACCTCAAAAGAAGACACTCTTTACAACAATAGCTTAATTGGTATGGAAACTACTCAGACATTTGAAGTGATATGAGTTAGAATGACATTTTGTTTGACTGATAGTAAATGACAGTAGTGCTACTTCAGCAAACACCTAAAATCTTTGTCATATCATTAAAATCACTGGGAAGTAAAGATTAAAATAATTATAGGAGTTTTGTATGTCAAATATCAGTCTCAGCAAGTCACTATTGCTGTCACATAAAATTAATATTTACTACTGGTAGAGTTGAATATTTTACATACCCATTCTTCCTATAACATCATTAACCACATGTTTAACTAAGCTGCTGCCAGTGTTCAATGTTACTCTCAGCTCTGGCACTTGCAATTATCTTGTTACAAGTACTTTTCAGCAATATCTTTTAGTCTAATCGAACAGTAATTTATTCACCTCCTTACCTGCTACTAAAACTTCAGCTCTCCCCATTTATCATGTGAAACTATCCACAAAAAAAAGTAATTCAGCACTAGTCACAGAGAAGTGAAGCCTAAGAAATAAAATGGTAAGGGGAAAAATTGATTTCCAGATCTTAACATATTCTTTAATCCATGGTGATAGTAAAATGCATTTTAAAAGGGAGGAAAAATTATGCTATTTAATGTATAATAATCCTAGTGATATCCTGAACAAATGTAGTTAAGATGTTTTTATGAAATGCTTGGTTTCTTAATTGCTACATCTTTGTTCAGACCTCACCTCTCCTTATTTTAGTAACAGACTGAACAGGATATCAGCAAAGGGAACCAAGTATTCTCTATGGTTTCATGAGCTTGCTAGGAAGTACCAGATTAGTCTTTAAGCTGTGACAGAAACCAGTGAATAAGTAGAGTTAACCAGAAGTTAAGTTGTATCAAATATTTTTTTAAAAAGTTCTGTGAGCTGAAATGTAAATGGTAAGCAGTGTTCCTGTTCCACTGTATCATTTCTCGAGTGGACTGGAGAGGAAAGGAAGTGTGATACATTGCAGGGATGTGAAACAGTCCTGTGGGATGCCAAGCAAGTCACATCTGCATTTCTGTGCTCTACGTGCATCTCCTCACCCATTCATCTGATGGTCTCACTTTTTCTTAATGGTATTCATGTCTTAAGCAGGTGACATAAAATACAGAGCCAGGTCTCAGTAGGAGTACAGGCAAAGCAAAAAAATGTTTTGCAAGGGAAGGTTTCTACATATATCTGTAATATGGATTTACATTTAGTCCCATAACTGTACTAATTGCCACAATTCCATGCCTTGTAGAAAAAAAGATGCCCAGCAATACCTCCTGATTTTTACAAGACTATGTAAAAATAGCACTGAAAATGGATCTAATAGGGGATTCGTGTTCTCTTTGATAGAGTTTATCTGCAAAGGCGAAGTTGGATGAGCCAAGTAGGAGGTGTCTGTGTTTTACTTTATCTGTGCTGCAGAAGCCACAGTCCAGAAAATTACCATTTCTTTTCCTCTTCCTGGAAGGCTGCTTGTGAAGTATCAAATCACTTAACACCAAGCACCCCTGACTGAACTAAACTGCTGAGTGTCTGTAGGACAAAATCAATGTGTGTTACTACTGAGAAGGCACAGAGCTAACTGGTGGAAGGAGGCTTGCTCTACACCCACAGGCTTTTAACCATTTTTGAAGATGTGTTGATTGGGTGCATCTAACTGATCTTTAAGCAACACTTAAAATGATGGCTTTTCACTCTTCTTAAGTTAAGCAAAATCACTTTTATTCCACGTTTCTCCTTTCCCTTGGTGAACATAAGGGTACCCGTAGGTCATGCTTGTGCCACACAAAAAGAACGAGCAGAATAATGGAGAAGCACAGCCCTTCCCACAGAAAAGACTGAGATGGAAATTGATGCAGAAAGATGTGTGCTGGCCTCCTCAACCTGGTGACAACAGTGAGGATGCACATGAGGTCCAGAACTGTGAGAAAGAGGATTGTCTCCTCTGTTTTCATAATTTCTCTTCCTCCATTCATGAGCAAGAGGACATTCCTAACATCCTTCCAGCATGTTAGGAAGCACAGTTTGACCAACCTCTTCTCCTTCAGATCTCAGTGTACATGTGTTCTTGATGCCTGTGCAAGGCATACATGTTCTCTCAGTTCTGATACACAATGCCATTTAACTCCTCACCTCTTGAGGACAAGCAGGTACACAATGGTTCTCAAAGCAGGTCAGATCCCAGATACCTGAATGATCTCCTCATTGTAGCTGTGTGCCATTGCTCTGTTCCAGGAGACCAAAAAGAAAGACTTCATATTTCCTTCTACCTTCACAGCTATTCAAAGACCAGTTTGTTTTCTCCATACTCAGACACCATTGTTACATGTTTTTTTGGGTTAAGGTAACAAAATTATTCACATTATTTTTCTCCCACAGAGATCCTGCGTGACTTCTTTTGTATTTATTTTACCTTTTTTAGTGCTGTGCTTGTTGGAATACTCCTCCTAATAATTTAATTTTTTAAATGTGCATGATATGGAAGAATGATTTGATAAACAGTTTTTAGGTACTGTCACTCCAATCAGACATATACAGAGGTTTAGATAGACTTTTGACCTCTGACTGGATTTTAATTGGTTCATACATATATCTGTAATATGGATTTTCATGGGAGCACATTTAGTCCCATAACAGTACTAATTACCACAGTTCTATGCCTGTTTATTGGGTTGTTGTTTTTTAAGTTGGTGGTTTGTTCTAGTTGTTGGGTTGTTGAATTTTTAGTCTCAACAGAATGAGGAAAAAAAAAGAGTTGAAAGATATGATGTCTTTGTTTCTGAGAGCCTAATTTAGAAACCATATTTAAAAAGAAGGAAAAAATACAAATTCTGATCTGTCTCACTTGGTCATATCTCTGTTAATGGATTCAACATTACAGCTATATTTATGGGAAAAAATCATGGAGTCATGGGGCAGAAAGATCTTACAGACATTTTAAGTGCGATTTTTTTTTTTTTTTTTTTTAACAGACCCTCTTCTATTGGTTCTGTTCTTGGGAATGTCATGAATTTCAGAGATACAAAGGTGTTCCTCCTCCTTTAAATGTGCTATAAAGATGTCTCAATCATACCTTCACATTACTCACTTCGTGGGTTTTGCTGCTTGAAACAGAATGAGGGACAATATTTTGCATGAGAATGTGCAGGTACTCAGTGGAAGCAGTGTGGACTGCCAGGGGCCCATTTTCTAGCCCACAGGTGGGGACTGAAGAGGGGTTGTAATGGAGATTCCCACAGTTGTGGATTCGCAACCCCTCTTACAGTTCTCTGCATAGTCTGCTTAGATAGGCATTGTGCAGGGAGAGTCAAACTTCTGCCTTATTTTCTAGTTGAAAAGCTGAGAAGGAGATGACGAGGGATAATCCCAGCAGTTCCCATGTAATTGCAAAATTTGTAATTGTGATATTGCAGCAGGAGAAGTGTTTGCTGCCATGCAGTGCTGCCAGCATTTCACACAAACATCAGTCAGGAAAGTCAATGATGTTTTTTAGCACTATTTGGTTTAGACACATGTAGATAACTGCCCTATCAGGAAGAAATAAAAAGCCATGGTGATCCAAGGACTAAAAAACCCTTTTTTTCAAGAGGAAAGCTACTAAAACTCACATTAAGTAAAACAAAAATCAGTCTGCACTACTAAACCTCATCTGCCACTAAGAACTTACATAATATACTGCTGACATCATGACTATATAAATTACATGGTACTTTCACATGTGACTTAGAGATTATATTACTAGTGTATGAAAAAAATTAAACTTGCAATTTTTTAATTTAGGATGAACTACTGTGGTATGTATTACAGAATCAGCTACACATTCCAAAATAACGACAGCAGGTTTACATTTTATTGCTTTTACTCGAACAGGTGCAAAAACATTCATTTAGTCAAAATCGGATAGATGCACACAATCCTTTTTTGAAAGAGTACAGCTTTGCTTTCATTCTTGTTACACAAAATATGTCCTGGATTTTATTTTAGCTAAAGTACAGAATCAGGCTTGTTGTGTTTTGCTGATGAAACTCCATGGGTAAAATCCTGGTTTCACTGAAGTTAATAGGAAAACTCCCATGGATTCAGTTGGGCCAACATTTCATCCCATGTCTGTAATTAATTATTAAAATATAACAGGGTCCAATGTATGACTACACTGGAAAAAAATTACAGCAAAATACTTTGAGTAGTTTGCAAATATTTTGGAGACTCGAGACTCAGGCAGTAACGCCTCTCCTAGTTACTCCTAGGGAAAACATTTACATAACTTTTATTTGTATGTAGGTGAGTTCTAGGTTGGATTTTTGAAGCGTGTTCGATACTTGGTATTAAAAAATACATTTATTTTAACTTAATCTCTTTCTGAATGACTCACTTTTTAATTATGTAAGCTTCTTTTGCACGTTTTCTTCTTTGGTTAAAAGGGAGAGTAATTCAAATATCTTCACTTTTGAAATTGAGACAGTTATTAATCTTAGATGACAGTGCAAGAAAATAAGACATAAATATTTGCAGGTCATTTATGTTATTTTAAAATGCATTAAGTTCGTCTCCAGCTTCAGCATAGTAGTGTGAGAAAGAAGAAATGACATATGAAAGCAACAGAAATTTGGGAAGTAGGACAAAAGACACAGTGCACATTTTGGACCTGATTTCCCCTTCTCCTTTCCCACCCCTCACAGATCAAGCAACACACTGTATGTGACAGTTACATTTGCAATGCCATACTCCAGACAAACAAATTTTAAAAGTCTTCTAAAATACAAGGTACATGAAATACAGTGGAATTTTCAAGGATGGGGTTTTCTTACATATTACACAAAGGCATAAGTAAGACACTTATTCAGCCATAGCTGAATATTAGCTAATAGCAGCACTAGCCACCAAATTAACATGTTATGTAAATAAACAAGAAATTGAAATTCAGACTTACCTGATGTCGAATGAAACACTAAATTAACTCCTTCTGTTGAAAGTTATGTATTTCATTTGTAAGAATAAGAACAAAAATAAATCCATGGAATATTTGTCAGCATAAAAGTCTCACAAGGCCCAGTCAATAAATTACAAGGAAGCATGGATGGGTGAGGGGTCTATATAAGCAAATAATAGAGAAACATAGAAATTAAATATCATCCTTCTAGCTCAAAAAAAATCCCACTTAACTTCAATCTTACCTTAATAACCACCGTACAAATTAGGAAGAGAGTACCCATTGTCTCCACTTGTATAGCTGGAGTGGACATATCCAAGCTTGAAAGAAATCAGAATGGGAAATAAAACAGCTTTTAATAGTCTCTGCTGCTGGAAAAGATGAATGCACGTATATATCCAGGATGGATTACCTAGCTCCTTTAAGCGAACACTAAAAATCATTCAGCTATTACAAGGTTTACTAGAAATGCCTTTTCAAAATAAAGGTGCATCGTGGAAGAAGGGAGAACTTGTTTTTCTGAAGCTGTACTCCTAAAGGGTTTCAAGTATTGTTTCAGTAGCAAAGATAAATAGCTAATGTCAGGAAAGAAAAACGACACAACCCTTGCCAGAAGATCCGATGACGCTCAGCACAAGGTAGCATGAAATAAACAGTGCTGTAAAGATCACAGGGCTAGAGTGGAAATCAAATGGCCAGACAGCGATAGAGCTTGTTCTCTTTAACAAAAATACCTAGGGAAAAAAAAATGTAACAGCTTATTTGTGTGCAGGAGAGTAGAATAAAAGAATGCAATTATAACTGATTAAGACATCAATTTGTTTGTGGAAAGCCTAAGAGATGGCAAAAAGCCTGCTGGAAGTGCAAGGGAAAAAAACCCTTTTGCTGAAATCCTAGATGTGATGATTCTCATACAAGTTTTACTCTGAATTGCTGACTCGGTGTTTACATCCCAGTTTCTCCCCACGGGGGAGGACATATAGGGAACAGCAGGTACGATGATCAGTGACAGCGAAGAAGTATTGTGAGTTACTAAAATATATGCATGGAAAAATGCAGAGGCTGTCCATGCCTCAGGAATGAAATAACAAAGAGAAAGTTTGTCTGAAACTCTGCTGGTGCTGAGTGTTTCTAGAAAAGAAAGAGTAACTTTGAAACAGGGAGCTAAGCACTTCCTAAGGAGTTTAATTTCTTTTGGAAGCATTGGTCTTGCAAGTGGAGCAGAAAATAGCCAGGCAAAGTATGAGGTATAGTATGTGGAGAGGTCTTCAGGGAATTGGAGAAGAAATAAACTGATCAGAGCTAACAGGGGTATTATTAGATACTTGGCCATACCAAAGTCAACCTTCTTTAAAGGCAGCAAATTCTAGCATCTAATTATATTCTTGTTTACCATATAGAGAAACACATGATGATTTTCACTCCGTAACTGGGAACTTCTTTCAGTGTATATAAGCACTGGCTTATACTCCGTCAGAGCATGTTTAGAAAGTTATCTAGAAATGAGACAAAATACACTAAGTTGTTCAATTTCAAGTGATAAATTTTAAAGTCTTTTAATATCAAGAAAAACTTTTTGAATTTTTTGTTCTAAAATATCCCTTAAAACTACTATCTCATCCTTCAGATTTTTTTTTTTTGGTTTTAAACATGTGGTAGTTTTTAAAGGTGTCTTTAGACTGTACCTGCACAGACACAGCCTGTATGGGGTAATGCAAACTCTGAGCCAAGCCTACAATCAGAGATATTAACTGAACTGATTACACTGATGGAGTGAAGCCACTATTTTTATCTTACCTGAGATAAGGCACACAGGATAAATTGCTGTTCAAAAGGCAAGACATAAAATAAAAAAAATTAAAATTACAAGGAAAAAAAGAATGAAAGACACACTTTAGTTTAAAGGCACAGCAGAACTAAAGACTAAAGATGATGGGAAATTATATTAGTCACATTTTCTGTTCCTACAGTGGTCCAGAAGGACAAAATGGGAGGGAGACACAACACCTCCATCAAAGCTGGGAGCTGCAGAGCCAGTTGAGGCTGCACAGCTATACATGGAGCTGCCTGTGGCCAAGGGAACCATGGTCAAACCAGCTTCCATCAAACCAATTAATAAAATCTTTTTATCGCCTTATGCTGCAGAGCACTAAAGATGTATTTCCAGACTCTGAGAAACAGCCCCTCGGCACCATTTCGGCTGGCACTCCAACACCTCCAGGTCCCTCATCCTGCAGGGAGACACCACCAAAGACTGGCAGCTGTACAGAATTAAAATGTGGAAGCTGACAGATTTTTGACCAAAAATTGCTTTCATTTATCTTTGGTACCTTCCCATGTGGTGAGCATTAGCCAACGTGTGTGTCTAGAGACCGAGAGCCAGATCTGTTTGCTGCACTGAGTTTTGTCACAAGCCCTGTGTTTAACCATGACGGATCCTGGGAGTTCAAGACACATTTCTCTTCCTGTTGTTTCAGACTTGTGAGGCTCTGGATCAGAATAGAAGCTCAATCAAGAGCTTTTTTTCTACCTCTGCCATATCTGAGACTGAAGATGAAAACACTCAAAAGTTTGCATGGGCATCCCAGCGCAAAGCCAGCAGTAACCCCTGTGATACACAGATTGCTGGGATCCCTTGCTGCTGTCAAATTTAATGTTTTAAAGCAAAGTTCTGTCTCCCCTGAAAAGAGCAGTAAAAATTCTGGTGATTTGGATGGGGGTAAGACTTCACCCCTGAGTCTGACTATAGTAATATTCACTGACCCACCCCAACTGCTGACTTTGAGCACACAAACCTGCAGCAACAGTCTCTGATAAAGTGACAAAAGGCAGATTTCTCAGCTGTGAAACATTAGCTTTATTGCAGACTTCTGAGCAAAATGTAACTCCCTGCTTTTCTATTCTTTCCTAACTTAAACTCTGTTAAGACAAGAAACAAAACTTTGAAATTAGAAATTTTTTAACTTTGTAGATAGAGATGTTAAACAAAACCACGCTAAACACTGTATCTGATTGCTCTGTGGTGTTGGCTTTTAATATAAAGTAGCTACCATTTTCATTGTTAGTGTACTTGCAACACCTTATTGCTGATATTTTCAGAAATTTCACTAACCAGACTAGCTAAAAAACCTCCTGTTTTTAATTTAAAATGTTAATATAACTTGTATCAGCATCTCACTACCAAAGTCGTAGGAGGTCCGCTGATTTCAGTGCAGTTACAACTACTACCCCTGATTAATGTACTGAAATCACAAAATAGTTTTTACTAGATAGCTTCCTAAAGTTCCTTCACTTAAGAGAGAGAACAGCAGTGAAAATCATAAGAATATAAAATGCTTATTTTTCCCTTTACGTATCTGTTGTGCTTTCAGTACACGCTCCATCCCAGCGTTATTCTACAATTACAAGGTATTCTAGAAGGTGATCCCTCCCCAGCTTCTCCAACAAAGCTCTGCAAAGTACATGATTTATCACCAGGTTATTTGGGAATGTCTTTAATAGGGGCATCTTACCATTTTCAAGATACAGGTTAGGACTCAGGCTCTGTTTCATCTCCAGTGGTAACAAGTTCTGTAGCTCCAGGCCTTCTGTCAAGAATGCTTGTGCTGTTCCCCACCAGTTACATCACCCCGTTCATCCCAATTACACATACTGCAGCTGATGTAGTGCTTTAATAATTTGTTTTATTTGTGCACTGATTAAAAATTTCTAGATCAAACATTTAATGAAAAGCTCTCCAACCTGACAGGTTTGTTACTGAATGCAGTCATTTACAACTCAAACCTTATAATAACCAGAGCAAGTGTTGGAAAAGCTGTTCATGCCAAATGCTCAGCAACTGACATATATAATCTTATATCTTTTCATTCAGACCTTAAAAAGAAAAAATCTGAGACCTAATTATATCGGTTGTAACTGTTCTGAAATGAATGGTGGCAGGAACTAATACTTGTTTATTTTCTTTCCTGACAAGTGCTCTGAGTAAAAACAGTTTCTAGACATGATGGAATGACTTTTCCTATGACTCAGACACATTCAATGAAATAAGGTTTGAAGAAACTGGAGCTGGTTTTCTGTCTAACAATAGTAATTGAAAATACCCAGAACTTGTAAGTATTTATACCATTTAGAAATGTCGGACAAAAACTACACAGGGAGGACAAAAAGTCTCTGGCAAACAAGCTCTTGCCCTATGCTTTTTCATTTGAGTGAGGTATTGCACTTATTCACTTGGGCTTATTTCAATTTAATGAATTTCTCTTTTCAGTTTGATTTTCTATTTAATTTTTAATTTACAGGTGACACTTAAAGTAAACAGTCATATTTCCAATTGATAACATATTTCATGTTTTTCACAACTCCAGAGCAAACTAGAGTTTCGAAATATACTACTTGGTAATATAAGAAAGGCACATAAAACTTCATGTTTCTGTCCATGTCACAAAGCTCTAACTAGCACACTTTTTGGAAGCTGATTAGCTCCCAGTATTTCAGTTATTTCTATGAGTAAGCTACCTAGTTTCGTTCTGTTTTGAAAAGAAGTTATCCTAAATTTTTGTTACTGTTCTGCAGCAAGTAGTTTAAAGAAACTAAATATCAACTAAATATTATTTGAAAACTTAGAAAAAGTGTCTGCTGAAATGAGAGATATACCTGGTAATTTAAGTACGGTGATTGCGAAGGCATGAAAACGCACTCGGAATACACTTGGGGTTTGTAACTAATTTATTTAATATCTTTCTCAATGTTCTTCCCTCATCCCCAACAACACAGGCGTATTTTCTGATCCCAGGAAAGCGCTCAGGCTTCCGACTGTATTCCTGCAATCGCAGCTACTGCCCCTTGGCCTTTCACCTCGCGTGTGGCGCTCAGGACGTGCGAGGTGCATCGTCTGCCGCGCTCATCCCCTTGGTTTCCCCTGCCCACGCTGCCTGTGGCCCGTCTGCTCTGGCACCGATGTCCCACGGTCACTGCTTCCACACAAATGCCATCCCTGCGCAGCCTTCCTGCGCCGTGCGCTGCACAGCCACGCTCCGAGATAGAGCTAAAGCCGCGTCGCTATCCCAGTTTGGGGGCGGCTAGGATCGGCGCAGTATCGCTCCTCGGTAAATAAAGGATGCCCACGCTGCCCGGGACTGCTCGGCAGGGCCGCGGGGGCTCTCCGCAGCGCTCGGCTCGCTCTGTTCCTGCAGGGCCGGGAGAAAAGCCGAGCGGTGCCGGGCCTGCCGGGCCATTCCCCATCGCAGAGCTCCCTCTGCTGCCGCTGCCGCTGCCGCACGGCCCCGGGAGGCACCGCGGCCCGAGCGGGCTCCCTGCGGACACGGCACCAGGAGCCGAAGGAAAGCAGGTTCCTACCGCTGCCCACAGCCGTGTCAGCCGCACAACTGTGCTGTTACTGAATTCGTGACTGACGACCAATGCAACTTGTGAAAACATCCTCATCGTTGGTTGATTGCTGTTTGCTGTTCGCGCTGTTTACAAAAGAACAGTTACAGTAAGTTTTCCCAGGTTGTTAAAATATAGCCTGGCCTATAGGAATTGGGAATAAAAGGGCACATGGAAACCACCGCCGATAAACTGGGCCCTGAGGTAGACTGTGAAAGTCCTGTAAACAGACCCCACAGCCACCTTTCTTCACACCCCTAAGACCCATGGCATCCAAGGAGCTCACTGCCTGCTTCTTCACCTCTACCACCACAGAGATCTGCAGCTGGGTTTCCAAAATGCAGTGAAATGAGAGGTGGATCTGAGGGACGAAGGTGTTTCAAAGTGACTTGGAGGTAGCCCTTCTGCAGGAATGGTAAGAAACAGTTTAAACTCAGGCTTTCAAGGATGAACGGGAACAGCACACCTGTTCCCACACTCTGCATTCAGGTGAAGAAACATTTGCCTCCCAGGCACAATCCAGCCTGCTCTACAGGGGCTTGTGCTGTGCTCATCACTGTAGTGCCTCAGCACCTGTCAAAGGAGCCACATACACCACCCTGACCTCTGCTGTATGCATTTCTCTCACCCATCCCAAACATACTTCACTTGTACAGAACACATATTTCTAATTACAAACCAGAACACCTCTACATTTTAGTTTACTCTACATTAATACGCAGTATGTAAATACTTAAAATACTGTTTGCACTAAATTGTCTGAAATATATTAAGGCCAGATGTCATAAATGGTGTGTAAAGCATTGACATAGCATGTCGTACCTACATAACTTCAGGCATTTTCAAGTAACTAAAAGAACTATTCTGCCACAGGAACATTACACATACTACTCGTGTGGTAACTCATCCTCTGGAGTAGCACTACTCCCTCCACCAACTACTGAGAACTCTGGATAAATAGCATAGATAAGTGCCATGTAGGTTTCAGACACACGGGATAGTGGAGATGAATCTCACCTGCAGTTTATGTAATACTTGCCATTAATTAATCTGTTCCTAACAGTCTGATCTCTCTCTATCAACAAGACACCTATATTTGGCTGCTCTCAGTTCAACCAAGAAAGTGACATCTCAGCATACATCTCCTCTATTTAATGGAAAAGCACAAGGCAGGCAAATAAATCCATGTAGCATTAATGAAGTTGATATGTCTGCATGGAGGGGGACAGGACTTGTGCAAGGGTCCTAGCTCTGTCTTGAAACCAAATGTAGGCTGAGTAACCTCTCACTAGGGTGCATTGGCTCAGACAGAAGGTAATGCTGATAGGACTCTGCTGTCTCTGATATTGGTCAGCATAAGACCAAGCACCTGCACTCTCCCTGTAGCCAGTCCTAAGCAGACACAGAGATTTGGACCAAAATAGCAAGTTTATGAAACTGTCTAGCTTGGATCAGAGCATAGCTCAGCCTGCATATAAGTGACGCCACTAAAAGACCCAGATGGAGGCATTCCAAAGACCTTTTCAACAGCATTGTTGAAAGAAAAAACAAAGCCTCAACATTAAGCTGAAGTTCACCTAACTTATTTTCTTATCAGTGTTCAATTAAAATGCATTTATTTTCTGTTTATTTATAGATGACATTTTTGTTATGCCAGAGTTTTATTTTATGTTGTCCAGCTTCCAGAGTACAGAGGAGTGTGTTTATAGAGCTCTTACCTATAATTAGTGTCACCCAGTTAAACAAAGCACCTCTGTTTTATAACTGCCAAAGCTGTCACAGTTTTTTTCAGAATGAATTTTAGTGATGGACTACTTGAGCCACAGTTTCTTTAAAAAGTAGCATAAAAATGTTTTACTACTCCAGACCTGCTATTCTAACCAACAATATCAGGTGGCAGGCTCTGTCCGTAGTGCCAGAGCTCAGAAAATCGCTTCCTCCATTATATTTCTACTTAATTATTCTCGTACTTTTCAATAACTTTGTGTCATAAAATCATGGCATATAGTCGATTTGGATTAGCTTTATCCTACCAGGTTATGACAGACTTTCAGTCTAGTCATTAATCTGTCATCATAAGTTTTGGAATCATACAGACATGAGAGCTAGCCATATTTAAATTGGGAAGGTATTCTTTTTTATGAGTCTATGTTTAATTAGAATTCCAATAAAAGTGACATATCCATTTAAGGCAGGCTTAATATTCTGAGCTTAACTTTTCTTCAGAACACCTTTTCCTTAAAGAGAAATGTCAGCAAAGAAAAGCAGTATTTTGTCCAGACATAACAATCTTCTTGGCTTTTCCCAGGGAAACACGGCCCCCAGGGCAGAGGCCTGGTTGATACTGCAGCTCAGAAGAGACATGGGAGGTTGTTGTGCTGCTCGGCTTGAGTTGCTTCCTTTTGGTTATTTACTTACCTGCTGTTGCATGAGCAGTGTAAAAGGTGGTTAAATCTTCACAAGGACGAGGGTGACCGAGCTGTGTTAGATGTTCCCAATGCTGGTTTTGCTGCGTAAGGGACGAATGAGCTGCTGGTAGATAATTCCATGACCCACACATCCACTTTGCTGTTCACATATCTGTTCCCTGCTTCAGAAAGACCTGGGCAAGCCCCTGGCTGCTGCAGCTGCATCACTCACTGCACAGGACACTCCTGGCAGCTGAAGGAGAAGGTGATGAGGATGAGTTTGGGTGGCAGAGGGAATAGGCAGAAGAGATGAGCCACAGACACAGAAATGTCATGCAAGTAGGCTCTGCACCTACCTGCTTCCACAAGCCGCAGAGCATAACTTCATTCTTCAAATGAAGATGTGGCTTGATTTCCATCCTAGTCAACCACTCCCTGCTGAGAAGGTGAGCTTTGGATCTCCCTAGAGTCAAAGGAATTCTTTTCATGGCTAGTCTGTCAGCCTTCACAATGCCTTCTTATTTTTCTGGCCAAGACCTGTCTAAGGCCTTCAAACTTGATCAGAATCCAAGCTTGAAATACCCACTACAAACTCACTGTCCAGCTACCAGGCCTTTAGTCCCTTGGACAGAAAGACATAGGCCATTGGCATCACCTGCCTCAGCCAGCCTGATAAATTTTAATTTACCTGAGCCAAAATAACCTATAAAACTGATGCATTTTTAAACAATTCTAGCAGGGCGGATAACATTTGCTACTTTATAGCAGCTAATATTTTTTCCTATTCAAACATATTTTTATTATAAAAAAATAGGCCTGCTTAAAGTTACATTTAATTTTATAACACCCTGCATTCAGGCCAAGATTTAATACCTGAAAACTGTTTATGTACACCTTTAAAATATTCTGAATCAATGAGCTCTCCTCAAACTCCAATGAGATAAAAGGTGCTACTCTTATATGTAGTTAAGAAAACTTTTGAGGTCAGCTCACCTTATAAATACATTGCAAAGTCATGCACTACATTAAATATTTACATTATTTTCAGTCTTTTCAATTAAGCAACTTCTAATATTTACTTTTCTCCTGACTGAAAGCATGTTCAGACTCTGTTGTACATTTAAAAAAAGTTTGCCTCAATTTCCCCTGAGCATTTAAGTTAGCTCACAGGAGCAGGAAGAATCTTTTCTTCATTTCTACTGCTAAGGAATGTGTTAGACAGTTGGGGGAAAAAAGCAAGAAAATTTATATTTTCATTTAAATCATTAAGCAGAGTATATCCTTCACACAGATCAGACAATCCGGATCTTGGAGAAAAGGTACCCACTTCCCAAAGACATGAGAACACACAAAGATTTCAGAGGAGGCAATTCACACTGACTTTGTCCCTCAGTAATTTCTATACAAGCTGCTGAGCAATGAGCTGGCTGGGCATTTTCAGAAACCCTTCTGAAGACAAAGTTTGCTTCACATGACTCTTAGATACCGTGTCTGTGGTGCACAAACCCAGTCTGCACAAACCCAGTCTGTGGTACCGTTATGGTTTCTTTCATAGACTCATTAGCTTTATTAATTTTCCATTCACAACAATAATTTCATAAGCTTTCTACTTTACTGCATACTTTCTGACAAGTAAATTACTAAAATTAATAATGTTAGCTTTTGACTGTTAACAGTTTCCATCTAAATGCAGCTTGATAAAATCCAAAGTAAAAACTACAATTCAGTAAATAAGAAATTCTTTATTTGCCATTTCTTAATATGAGGAAATATAAATAAATATTGTGGATCTGGATAAAGATTAAAATATTTAATTGCTACATAAATATTTCCAGATGTATTATGTCCTTTTTGGGGGGAAAATAAAACAAAACCACAACCAAGTATCAAATTTGGCTTGAAGGGTTTATTTGTTTTAACTGCTTTTCTAACCAATGAAAATGAGCCTTTTATAGGAAAAGAAAAAAAAAAGGGTAGAACAAGTTTAAGCATCACTATTTTAAAAATAGAAGCTTACTGTTTATATCACTGTTAAAATGGGTGATTCAAATTACCAAGTATGGGATTCCTCTGATCAACTCTGATATGTATCTCCATCCACATTTAAAGGGTGCTAGCTTTCACTGGTAATAAAGAGGTCCTTCTAGGCCACAATTCCTCTCCTCTTAAATTAGATGAAATGTGAAGATTAGCTACAGAATAGAGAATAGTTCAGTTAGAGGGGGCCTACAGTGATCATCCAGTCCAACTGCCTCACCACTTCAGGGCTGGCCAAAAGATAATCCAGGTTATTAAGGGCTTTGTCCAGATGCCTGTCAATCACTGACAGGTGTGGGGCATAGACCAGCTCTCTAGGAAGCCTGTTCCAGTGTTTGACCACTCTTTTGGTAAAGAAATGTTTCCTGATGTCCAGTCTGAGCCTTCTCTGGTGCAGCTTCAAGCCATTCCCGTGTGTCCTACCACTGGACCCCAGTGAGAAGGGATCAGCACATCCCTCCCCTTGGAGCTATAAAGAGCAGCGAGGTCACCCCTCACAGGACACACCTTCCAGCCCTCTCTCCAGCTCTGTTGCTCTCTTCAAGTTGTTCCTCTCAGACGTCTTAGGGCTGCCCCAGGTTATTGTTTTCAGGCCTGGCACATTTGGATCCAAAACCCATGCACTGCTAGGCAATGACAACGCTTCCAAAGAGTCAAAATAGCACTTGCTGCTACTGCTGCCACCTCGGCTGCTCCGACTGAAATGAAGCTGCACCACTATTGTAGGACCCCACACTGATGGGCCAGGCTTATACAGATACAAAACGGGCTTCAGGGGTAAAACCTCACAGCTTTTTGATGATTTTAAACTTTCTGACAGATATTTGCCTAACTCATTTTATGGGAAGGTGTTCAAATCTTATCTAAAACCTGGAAAAATCTCTTTTTCCTTTAGGATTTTTCATTCTTAGTATTGAAAGAGTTAGGAAAAGTCTTGTTATTTTGTATGGTTTAACCATATTTTAATGGGAAAAAATATCTATATCCTTTGACCTAGCTAGAATAAAGAAATAATTTTTTTAAATCTTTTGGTTTTAAACACATACACACATACACAAATTCCATCGGTTGTTTTTTATTGACCTTGCACTGAATTAACTATAACTGCCATTAACTTCTTAAAGATATCCTTGCAGATATTTTAGGCCAGTCTCCCTCATTTTCCCACCTGAACCCAGGCAAGATCCACTGGTTAATTAGCAGCATGCTGGGAGGAAGATTTCTCAAAGTCTTCTCCACTAAGGAGCTGCGTAGAAATGCCAAAGATTGCAGGCTCCACGTCCCAATGGATATACATGTAATTAAGGAACAGAACAAGGTCAGGAAACTACATCTGTGGAGGAACTGTGGGGAGGTAATGACATGCTTTTGGCACTGAGGAGAGTAGCTTTTATCTGCATTATCACACAAAAACATTATAGCCTGAAGTGAAACCTGGATTCTGACTTTTACTCAAACAAGAGAGTATGGCCTCAAACAGCTTCAAACCTACAGGTTGTGAGACTACCACACACTGCAAAGAAAACACCTAAGAGCACTTTAATACTTCATGAACAAACCCAAAAACTCTTCCTATTTTGCCCCGTACACAGGTATTTTTCCTCTCTAGTATTATATTAACCTTTATGTAGCCATTTCTTTCAGCATTCTGACCCAATGGCCTTAAATGTCCGTTTTCCTTTGGAACTGAGTGTTCCTCTAATCAGTTATTTGTGGTTTATTTGCTTGCCAAATGGAAGCCTCCTCTACGTTGACTCATCAGGATGTTTTCCCCCCTGTGTAAAGCTGCAGGTGAGTGGTGCAGCTCTGCCCAGACCTCACAGGCCATGGAGATGAGGTTCCTTGTCTCTCCAAAAGCTTTATTGAGCATCACACTTTAGATGCTCTTAGCCCAGAGCTGTTTACTGCAGGAAACAACTGATCCGACATATAGAAATCCCAGCTGAGGAAGAGCTGCACAGAAGAGCTGAGAAGAGGGGGAAAGGGAAGGGTCTGTGCACAGCTCACCCCCAGTATCTCTCAGGCTCTCCCACCTTAGTGTGGTGCCTTTGCTCGTCTCACAGGAGGTTTCATCCCAAGTGACTGGGCTGCAGTGACACCTAATGCACGAGATGGTAATTCCCTTCAACACACAAATACTGAAGGACACTCTGCCTGTCCATTTCTAGATTCAGGATGTACCTTTATGGACAGGTGTATGCTGAATCAGGGTGTATCCTCCTTTGGAAGTTTTAGTGAGAATGGTGCCCATTGGCACAATTTCTGAACGCCTGTTTATTATCAAACAAAAGTTTTTGAACAAATAGCAAACATGCTTCTGCCATATAAGACTGGTTTTTTATTTAGTGCTCTCCTTTTATAATTGTAGCTGCTTAATTTGAAATTATTGTCCCCTTCTTAGCCATTTTAAATTCAGATTTTTAAAATTATTTTAAAATAATCACAATAAAGAAATATATATTTCCTGAAAGGTACCGGATACCAAGTACTGAGTTGGAGGAGTTGGAGGTTTTCTTACCCCATGGTAACACAACATGTTAAGGGATAAACTCATGGCCAATATAGGCTCTTTTACAGCTCCAGAGATAACATCCTTCTCATTTCATTTATTCAGCTTTGCCAAGTCAATAATCAGTTCATTCAAACAGAATTTTGTTCGGACTTGAATAGTAGGAAAATTTGGCTTTTGTTTCCAATCTCTGAATAAAAAGTCTGAGGGGCTTGGACATGGTAGTTCTAAAGTTCTGAAGGACTGAATGACCAGAAATATTAATTTAATCATTCATAGGTAAAATTCCTTTAAAATAAATCAACTTTAAATAAATCACATTTTTTCTATGCATCCAGCATATTCCATATACTTTCTCTTTCTTTGGCAGATCAGAGTTTTTTTTCCAGAAAGCTGATCTTCTGCACTGTTATTTGATTTTCTCTTTCTATCCAAAGGCATTTCTACACAACAGTGAATAAGAACAAGTATTCCAATAAATAAGAGATATCATTTACTATTTCATAACATAATAACATTTTGGATATTTCCAAATGGTTTAATAGGCAAGTCCTCTTTTCACATGATACATGAAAACAAAGCATTCTGCTGGTTAGCCAGAAGTAATAATAGATGAAGTATAAAAGTAATCTTTAATTGTAAATCAATATATATTAATATTTACCTATCTAAACCCTTACTTTATTAGAAAACTAACTAAATTATACAAAGGCAAAACAGAATGAATGTTATTTATTAAAATCCTGGTCTTATGAATGTTTAAACCTATTATTTAAAGCTATGAACTCTGCTTATCACAGCTGAGCTATTTGGGAATAAAGATTTCTCTGGGCATTTCTACATCCATTTCTGTGTTCCTTATATTTTAGTTTGGAATTTTGAAGGTTGGATGTGATTTTGAAAGTTGAGCATGATGCAAGGTTTTCCTCCATTATGAACTATTATGTAAACCTAGCTTGAATAAGCTACATAATTTTGCCAATAGATTCCTGAACCTTAGCCAATAATCTGATTAAAGAAGCAAGAACTCACTTTTTATATTTAAAAAGTGTGTTTGTAGGAACTCCACTGGTCATTCAGATTTCATTAAGCTCTGAGGTAATAATTCACATTCTGTCCATTATTTTACATTCTGTCTTCAGGCCAAATTTACTCCTGATATGTTCAAACTTGGGAAAAAGTCCCTCAAAATGACTCTATTTGCTCAGACACAAGTAAAATTATATTAAAAAAAGAAATAAAACATTACATTGCAGGTCCTTTCCTTAAACTGCTACAAATGTGCTCTGCTGCTCTGAGTTTCTTTTAGAAGGTTAACGCAGCAGCAGCTCTCAGATGAGAAGAATGATGTAAAAGTGAATTTAAAAAATGAGACTCATAAGACAGCAGCACAGAGCAAGAACTGTAGAAAATAGTTCTCTTACCTAAGGTGTACTCAAAGCATTATCAGCTATGCTGAACTGAATTCTGCACTCTGTTAGAGGAGCAATGATGATTCATAGAAAGATAATACACTGAGCTATCTCCAGCGGAGTCCGTAGCAGATCTTAACAGATGGGACAGATCGCCCAGTGTGCTCCCCTGCCAGCATCCATTACCTCCATTGTAAATACCGAGCCAAAACATTACTCAGTGCGTGACCTGTCCATTCACAGAAGTCATATGCTCCTTTGAGAAGACCCAGGGAGTAGAAGCAGGAGGGAAGGCAGATTTTACGTAAGTCATTTTTTTTAAACACTGTCTACAGTTTCCTCTGTCCTGAATCCCAGGATGTGTTGCTTCCGTGTCCCACTTCTTCACAGTGCAAAAAGTATTTGGCCTTAAAGACATGCTGAGCTTTTTGCAGAAGAACAGCTTCACTTAGGCTCATCTATGTGTATGAATAAGACACAAGCCCAAAGGGCCCAAAGACTATCCTGGAAAAAAAATCCTAACATTTATATGCGTCTCCAGAGTCTCTGACTGGAATATCATGCTTTATTCCCAAGGTTTCCTTGTTCTCAGCCATCCTCAACTGTAATGCCTCATGCTGAAAGTCCACAAGTGAGGGAACAGATTCAGTTTATCTGCTCTAACTCATTTGTGTCGAGGCCAGGCCAATTTTCTACTTCCTTTCCTACCTCACTCCCTCCCTCCCTTTTTCCCTGTTTTTGAGCTTCAGTGGTAGATACATTACAGAAGAAAGCAAAAATACTGTCTTGAATCTTCCACCTTACTATGACTTATGGCTACATATAGATCAATCCTACATACTTATTTGAATGACTCTTAGAAATATTGTAGTCCCTACCACACACCTTGGAAAAAAAAAAAAGCAGCACTTCTTTGCTTATATTTGTTGATTAGATCAGAAAAACTCAAGACAGTATTTCCACAGAGAAAAGAAACCAAATAATCTTTGGCCACCATTTCTGAGAGCAGCCTAGGTTTGAAATGGATAACATATAGTTTGAGGCTTGCAATTTTTTCACTTGTCCACTCCCTTCTCAAACATTCAAAGTCAAATGCATCCATAGAATCTACTTATAAATGCTTCCAGACTTCCAGACAATGCAAAATGATACTTATACCCAGCTTTGACAGCTTTTTTTACAGACCTTGCAAAACATGGTCCAAAGTGTGCTGATTTGCAGCCACTTTTCTTATTCAAATCAAAGCAATTTCACATCAAATATTTCTTGCAGGACTAATTTTAGAAAAATTCCTGAACACTATTATAATGTAACAACATCTAAAGTGAATTAATATGGCTCAGAAAAGTGAAGTACAAAAGGCCTGTATTGATATTCAAAAGACTTAATACTCAGTTCTTAGAGATCTTGCTTCCCCCTGAGCTTTTGCAATGCTTTAAAAATTACTGAGAAAAATAGCCCAAAATTAGAAGCTGATACGTTGTTTATTTTCAATAACGTCATGGGTGAAAAAAGTAAATAGATGCCTAATATATGTGGATTAAATACTCATACACATGGCTGCCTTATGTTTCTGCTCTCATGAGAGTCTGGCTTACAGCATTTTGGTCTCTGGCTATTGACAAGGGCAAGTCTGATTTATATTTTTAGTGCCAAAGGCCTTAAGAAACCACAGATAAAAACAAAGTAGTATGCTTGATATCTACTAACCAAAAGAAATTTGTGTTGCTTTTTTTTCCCCCATGAAGGAATTTAGTGTAACATTCACAAAAATAAACCACCAGGAATATTGTTTCATTGGGAATTTGTACTAGAAGCTACCTGATTCAGACATAACAACACGATTATAAATACAAAAGGATGACGAATTGACAGTACAGAAGACCATTGACAGAAAAAGCAAGTCAATCATAAGCAGATTTCAAAGATATTGCCCATCCTTTCTTTTAAAATTTCTAATCATGGTACAAATATGACAAAAAAATAGTACAATTAGGTTCAATACCACCTCTATGTTGCTCTCAAGGTAAGCAGACAGCATTTCATGGGGAATGATTTTATTGTGGGAAGACATATACATTATGCAATACCTGAAAGAGTTGAATAGTGGTCCTTTCTTCATAAAGCTGAAGAAAAAAACTGACAGACCTTTCACTCTGAGAAGTCAGGGAAATATACCTGAGGGGGGAAGAGGATTTCACAAAACATGGGCATCTTTTCAATAAAGGGCTTTTTCAAGCAGAAAGAAGTAAAGATGTCTCACATCTCCTCAGACTCAAGTAGTTGACTCAGAAAATCTTTTCTCGGAATATAAAGATGCAAAAAGCAACTAAAAACAATTTTTAAAAAAACTAATAGAAGGGAAAAACAAGAGAAAACATCAGAGCTGCCCAGCAGCTCTGCTGAGTCAGTTCTCATGGGCTGGAAGCAAGACCCCATGCGCCAAACAAGAATTGACAGATTACTGCTAATTAGACGAGAATTAGAGCTGTGGTGGATTTGCAGATCAATTCACAATAAAAGAGTCAGTGCACATCACCAAAACTGCAAGTGCCCATGTGGCTGGGATTATCAGCCTGTGAGTAGATTAGCATGAACAGAGTGATGTGCAACACGTGCTGCTGTTGGGCAGGGACCAGAAATGACAGTCCAAAAGGTTGGTGGGCACTCTAGCCAGGCTGCTCAGCATTCAGAACATGTGTGGCTCTTCTCAGTTTACTGGTTTAATACTTTGAACACAAGGTTTCTTCAGCTACTTTTCAACATCTCTACTGTCAGCCGTTTGAAAGGAACGGGGGATTTCTCTTGGCATATGTCGATACAATTGATCATCTCAACCGATCACAGGAAAGTGAAAAGCCTAATACTGAAGAGGTGTCTAAATGCAGTGTTGATTTAATGAATAAAGAACAATAAAAAACTGTAACTGTGTTATCCCACTAATGGACTTGTAAACTAGAAATCTAAAAAAAATTTCCTTTCAACATGTCCAGGTATTATCAAAAATGTGTTGTACCTCTTTGACTGCATGCAACCTGCAACAAAACGTGTGAGAATAATAAACTTAGAACTAGTTAGGGGAACCCACTAAGTGTTAAGGCCTTCATAAGACCTGATAGAAGCTCTGAAAAAGCTCCTGTTAAACCTGGGGAAACAGTTTCCCATGCAAAAGTTGTTTCAAGAGAGCACCAGATAACCTAAGCAGAGATAAAAACCAACCCTGCCCTATTCTTTTCTCAACAGGAAGATAAAGGGAAGAAGAAAGAGGGAAGAACTGAGGAATAAAGGAAATCTATCAGCTTCTTTATAGTGAATATTCTAAAGAGTCCTTATTACTCACCTGTTTGCCTACAGAGAGCTGTATCAGAAAGTGTCACTATGAGAAGAAAATAGAAGACAAAGCCATGTATGGCTGAGAGATCATTTGTTCAGTAAGAAGTGAAATGATACCTAAGAACAGCAGGAAAAAATTATTTTTGGAAAACACTTTCTGCTTATACCATCCATATGTTTCAATCCTAAGACTAAAGCCTCTAATAAAATAAAAAACTAAGTAAATAAAAAAGGCTAGCAAAAAAAGGAGGATGTGAAGGAAAATCTAGCAACTACTGAGAAAATGTTTGCTAGACCAAAGGGACCATATATGAGCTAAGAATATTTCCCCAGCCTTCACAATGAAAAATAAGATTTAGTAAGATCTGATTCTGGCTACTTTTTCTGAAAATATCTACAGATGGATAAATAACATTTTGTTGTGAACAGATGAGATCATAGGCTTCTAAGCAAAGAGGATTTCTAGTGCCATCCCCATGTGGGAAGGTTGTAAGGACTGGGAAGCAGGAAGATTGCTGCACATTGACTCTTCACTGGGGTCTACCTCTAACCTGGGATAGAGAGGAGGAAGGAACCTAAGTTCCTCTGGCACCCTGGAGCCTGGGAACTGAACACCCAAGGGAATAAAGGCTTAGTCCATAATGGTGGCACACATTTTGGATCAGGCTATTGAAAGCTTTGGCACAGCTAACACATCACAGTCATTCAATAGCATCTTCTGTAGGCTGGGCTTCCAGAATAACCCAGCGTTTTCTCAGCTTTATAAAACTTTTGCATTTTGGGCTAAGGCCCCATTTTAGGGAGTAGAATTCTTAAAAAAAAAAAAATTAAAAATGCATAATGGCTGTGAAAAGTTTCATTATGGACCGTATAGGAACTATTTTTAAATTTGGTATTCAGAGTGATGTGGGCACTCGTGCACTGTTGCTTTGAAGAAAGATTAGAATTCTTTTTATATATAATCTGATTATTGACTTATTACATACCAAACATTCTCAATAAAAAGAACAAAATAAAAGAGTCCATAGGCACACCTGGAAAGAGAGAGACATTGGATAGATTCACACAGCCAGGAAAGCATGCACTGGTCTGTATTGGTATTAGAGGACCAGAGAATGGAATGATTCCAACTGAATCCAGGATTTCAACAATTGAAATGAACATGTGTATAGGTGTCAAGGAGGATGAGGTTTAACACACATGCTGCTACTTCTTCTGTTTCACATTTCAGGCTGGAATTGGAATTTACCTGGTGTAACAGAAAACAGATTAACAGATAGACTAAATGTTCATGTATACATATGGAATTATTTTTAATATATCTATATATAGCAATCTACCTTTCTCATGCATATGATGTTTCATAGATGTGTTCCTTGCTTATGATCCACAGAACCCTGAAGTTCCAAAATCTTCTGAACAGAATCAGTACTGGAGTTTTACAGTGGTCTCCATGTTCATTAACAGCATTTGCAGGTCTAAAGAGTTGAAATCCCTCCACTTAGAGACTAAAGAAAGACTAAAGAACAAGAAGTAAGTTATCTTAATTTGTAAACAGTAACAGGTTTATTTCACCATGGCTGTTTTGGTTTTATCTTATCTTTTCCCCTCTGTTTTTCTTTCCAGAGAATAAATCAAAATATTTAAATAAAATTAATTGAAAGAAAATAGGTGTTCCAAAAAAAAGAAAAAAGAAAAGAAAAGAAAAATAGTTGTCCAGTTTAGTCACTGCTCCAACTCCAATCCATTACTGAGAATACCTTAAGTTCTAAAACACTCTCATGTCATTGATAGGATTTGGGTTAATGGGGAGAAAGGGACCTGCAGTTAGAAAACAGGACACACAAAAGACTGGGGTCTGCACAGAATTAGAGAGGATGTTTGCATAATATTTTTACTCAAAAAAAATGGTGACATCCTTCTTCCAGTATAGAAGTTGGTTAATCGTGACAAGATAAATTGATCAAAGGCCTGCAGATCTGAGTCACTGGGAACAGCTGATGTTGAGCAGGCTATGTGTTAGATACCAAGGAAACCTTAAAAACAGGAAATATCAAACACAACTCAAGAGAGTAGAACTGTTGGGAATTTGTACTTTTCTGATTCATTCAATGATTTGCAGATGTCCTCCAAAACCTATGGCCAAGTTATAAGAACCTAGGCTATCCCAGCCTTTAAATGAATCTGACCCACCAGGCACAAATAGCAGATCCAGAATAAAATGCCACTGATTTTTTTTTCCGCCAAAACAAAGAAATTAGCTTCTAAGAAGTTCCAAATTATTTTATTCTTAGAGAAACCTGTGTCTCAAAACCTATTGGTTACAGAAGTGGTAAAGCATCTGTTACTATTTTTAGAATTTCAGTAACTAATTACATTACAACACATCAGCTAATTTCAGACCTTCAGACAAAATCAGCTCTGCTATGTTGGAGTAAATCTGAAATAACTGACCTGCTTTCAGGGAAAATTTAAACTGATTTCACTGAGAGGAGAATTTGGCCCCTAAACTAAGCAAGCATAATTCTTCATCAGCCCAGTTTGATCCTGCACTGTTGGAAAAGTTAGGCAATTTACTCCTCCTCTGCCTTCAAGAAACATACAACAACATTGAACAACTTGAAGGGCAGTGCCAAATGCCAGTGGCATCAGGAAAAGTCTTGCCATTAGCACTGAGGAGGGTTGTTAATACTTAGAGGACCTGAGTAAGCAAATACGTACATGACAAAGAAGATTGTTCTTTAAAAAAATAAGTGTTAATGACAAAATCCCTGCCTTATGAGAAGGAATTGGTGTCTACTCCTATATTAAGCGTTGGGAATAGAAATTCCCTCCAGGAATGCGATTTCAGCTGGATGGAATTTGTTTCCCAAATACTCTTGGAAAAGAAAAATTAAATTTTTGTTTGTTTTGTTTTAATTAGAGATACATACCCATGTGAAGACCTGCACATCCAGGTGTCTTTTCTTCTTCCTTTCCCCCACCACAAGCAAGCTTTTTAAAAATGAGCTATTGCTGACTTAAAACAATGTTTATTTTAACGTCTGAGAGAAGAGTACACTGAACTAGAGCTGAGTACAGCACTACCACCCTCATACATAATGCCATCAGAAAACTTCTTAACCTACTGAGAGCAAAACATTCTTCCTCTCTCTGGTGTAAGTTTCTTCTCACCAGCTCAGGAGGTTTATTGACCAGTTATTGTGAGAAACTTTAAACCTATTATACAGCCTCTTAAGCAGTAAATAAAAGAACAATCATGGAATTTTGGAAGATGGCCCACTGTCTGTGGGTAGACAGATTTAAAAATAATTCCCTTAAGACTATGGGTTCTAAATTGTCAGTTTTATTTAAATAAAGGGATACAGACATTCCCCTGGACAGGCAAGTTACTTTAATGCCCCAATAAGGTCAAAAAAGGAAACAAAAGATAAGAGAGTGTTAAAAAAAAGGTGCCATACTGCCATATGAATGATGCCATTATCTGTATCAGGAGTTCATTCTCTTCTGCAAATAAATCAGTAGTATGAAAGTTATCTCAACAAAGGTATTGCAAAGTTAGATGGAATTTAGAACTGGAAGCAAAAAGGACAAGGAAAGATCTCATAGAAAGAGACTTTGAAAATGTTTGAGTCGTCAACTTCAAAGGGAAAACTAACTACAAGCCATGATTAGAAAATACCAGACATCTAGGAAAAAAGAAAATCATATAAACACTAGTTTACATTATACATATCTAGGTAGGCAATCAGTGAAAAAACAAAAGGTAGTAAATGTAAAATTGTTGAAGTGGACTTTCTTCATGTACAATTCACCTGCAGAGCCTTCTGGAGCCAAAAATTCAGAAAGAAAATAGAAGGACAAAGGCAAGAAAAGAAAATTTACAGAAATATTTTAAAGCACAAATGCTTCATTGATACTCCAAAGAACACAGCACAAGTCCCGATTCAAAACTTTCTGAAGTCGATGGAATGTTTTTCCATTCATCCTGAACTCAGATGAGCCTATTGTTATGAATTTCCATGATTTGTGAGAGAGGATATAAAACCCAGCTTTAAAAGAATACAAATGTAGTTTCTGTGTTATTCTTATTTCAAAAGTACTTGTCTTGGTTTCTCCCTCGGGATAAATAATTGAAATGGTATAAAAAGAAACATAATGAAAATGAAATTTGGAAATAAAATTTACCAGAAAAAGAAGCAGTATAAAATAACAGCACTCCCAAAATTGAATACAGTAATGGAAAGCTGCCATCTGAAGAGCTGACTTGTTCACATCCATTACTCAGAAATCACTTCGAAGATGGCAGATGCCTAAATGTGTGATACTTAGTACTTCATAGAAATCTACAGTAGATGCAGACACATGTAAGAAGTATTTCAGCTGTTTAAACAATCTGTTTTGCACAGAAAAGCTTTTGATCTTTTGACTGGTAGTTTTCATGAAATATGGGGAAAGAACTTAAATGTAATAACACCATTAGTGAAAACAGTACTCAGAGGCACCTGAAACAAAACCAGATTGGTCAAATTAACACACACACTCGCACACACAAAGGAAAACTGGAATAGCAAATAAAATAAGTGACATTATGCGGGTCAATTCACACAGCAACTGGACCAAAACCTTCATTATTTCAATTACTTGCAGCATTGTCCCCCAGTGAGTCAGATGTGTGAAAACTGTCTTCATGAGAACTGGAATATATTCATACCTTAGTGACTAATAACAAAATCAATGTTCCTTTGTACTTGTATCAAGCTCCATGTGGGCCTTTATCTCTGGCAATGATCAGCCAGGAAAGCAAGGTGGAGAAAGACCACAGATGGAACAAAGGAGCAAACGGCACAAGAAACAGGAAACGGAAGAAAGTGAGAAGAAACAACGGAGACAGCACCAAAAGTAAGAAACATTTTAAAATTCAAACTAATGTAATTTCTGCAGATGAAGTGACATTTCATTTTAAACTCCATTCCTTATGGAGTCAGAGTGGGATTTCCATGGCCTAGTGACCTTGTCCTCACCTTTTCCAAAGGGCTCAGCATCATTTACCATGTTCTCTGCAGCAACAGGGACTCTGGGGCTTGCTCAACAAATTTTTGCAACGATGCTAATTACTTTGCAACATTTTTGAGCAAGTAGTGAAACCAATTTTTGCTACAAGGGTTTTTCCCCACCTTTATTTATTTTCCTAACTTACAATTGAGATGGGAAAAAATATAGTGAGATTAAACGGTTAAAAAAATACACATTAAAAATATTTGCAGAAGAGTTAATACACATAGATAGAGCCAATGAAATACATGTGAAAAGAAATAAATAAAGATTATGAGTGGGAAAGAAGTCTTGCATAGGAAGTAAAATATGGGCGGAAAAACATAAAGTTTTATGGAATCTAAAAGAAAAAGAAAAATATGACTCAATAAAAAATATAAGGCAACCACAGCTGATTTCATGAGTGTCTTGAAATATCGTAAATATTGTAGCTATCAAAATCTGAGATAATCCTGAATCCATAATTTTTCCACCTTGATTTAGAAAAATGCTTTAAAATGGATTAAGTTCCATTTAAAAAATATTTTCAACCAATGCAAGGCATACGGTCTAGATCTACCCCGCAGAGGGATAAGAACAAGCAGCACGAGTGCTGAGTTATTGCAGCTTGTTTAGTCCCATCCCACCACCCCAGCTGGAAGCAGAGCAGCTGCGGGGACAGAGCAGGCAGCCCTAACCCTGGGCATGAGGCACCTCCCTGGGGAGAGTGATGGGCTGGGGCTGGACAGGGATGTTCACCCAGGATCAGCAGGCTCTGTGACCCAGCAAGCCTCCCAGGGCTTTTCCAGGATCTCAACAATGGCTTCAAAATCAAGCCTTGCTTCCCCTTAGTGTCTTTCCTGGACTTCCTCCCACATCAAAGGAGAAGTGGTTGCCTTTGTAGGGTGGGCTCAGAGCAGGTCACTGCCTGAGAGGGGAGAAAAGGGGGTCTGTGGTCCTCCCAGAAGACAGACCTAGGACAAGGAGGCTTCACACTCATGAAACAAAACTACAGGGGGGTTCCAGAAGTAGAGGTAGAAAGAGAAAGCTTCTTGTAATCCACAAAATATGTCAGGTCTTTAAAGGACTCATCAGCTCAAAGCTCTACTCCGCCCATTCCCTTAGCAAAATCATAATGCAAGATTTTGTAGCTTCTCCATGAATTGAGCTACAACACCCCTAATAACTTCCAATACCCCTTCCCTCCCCCATGCTCCAGAATTTCTCACCCACCACTGCAAGTCTGAGTCATTATGCTGTTGAGAAACTTTGAGCCAGCCCTGGGACCAGATCCAGCAGTAGTGCAGCTGCTCTCACACGATGCTGAACCTGACTCATTAAGCTCTGCCAGACATGAGCCACAAGGGTATCTCAGCACACAGATCCCCAGTGCTCATGCTTGTCAGAGAGTTTATTAGTCTGGGCAAAGTGCCAGACCTTGGCAGACCCATGGGTCTGCAGGGTGCAAAGCTTCAAGGTGTGGGAGCACATCATGCTTTTCCATGTTTTCCATTAATTGAGGTTAAACTGAATTTGCCAAAGGAGTGACTGATCTTGAGCTATTTTTCTCTTTTGGTTATTTTCTCTATAAACAAGTTGACTTAACTCAGCACCTATTACAATTCTTTCCGCAATAGGTTAGAATACAGAATTAATGGATTATCACTGAACGGTTTTGTGTCAGTCTTTCCACCTGCTGCTCTGGTTTGTGCTTTTCATCAAACTCGTGGTCTAGCTGGCCTCTCCAGTTCAAACTGCTCATGCAGCAACATGAGCCACTCAGTTCTTTTGAGATAATCTTGAAACCTCCAAAGCAATCCATGTAATGGATCCAGGGCACAGATCTCCTTCTGTCAACACAGTGATCACAGGCTCAGTGCTCACTCTCCAACTGCACTCTGAAACGAGGACCCTGGAGCAGGTGAAGGACCTGTGCAGGTGTGATAGAGTAAGTAGCTGGGTTACCAAGCTGTGGTGGTCCACAACCCTTTCATTCAATTTCTGAATCACCTCAGTTATTTGTTATTTGGAGTAATTTGGTTATTACATACCCAGATTCAAGGGAAAAGAGTATAATAATCATAAATGAGTTTGTCTGCATGCTTTCAGATCTTAGTAGGAACAAAGGCTTCAAATTCAGAGGATAAGCACACAAGATGTTTTGGTACCTCCAACAGATACAAAAGTGGAGGACAAACTCCAAATATAATCTTTAGTTACATAAATAATAAATACGTAAGTTGCATAGTTCTTGCTATGTCAGGAGGAAAGGTATATGAGAAACAGCAGCCCATTAAGCCCTGAAAAGACTAAGGAAACTGGATTTTATGAACTAGGCTTAATCAGACAGAACATGGCTTATCTGATATTTCACTACAGATTCACAGATTTTGCTTTACCTTTAGTGCTGGAGACTAAAGCTACATATCTTTGCAAAAGCAGGCAATAAGGCAGCATGTCCACCTGGTGAAAGAATGAAAATGTACTGGATAACAGGGTTCATGTTTAAACAGCAACAAAATATACATCTTGTTATCATTTCTAGAGCTTCCTCTTCATGTTCCCACCAAAACAATATATAAAACTATCTAGCATTATCATCATAGAAATAGAATTCTCCCATTCTCAATGTGGAAAGTGTTTTATTTAGATTACCTAATTATAACAGAAATGGTTGTAATGAGATTCACAATACATCAAATTAGTCTAGAAAAGTGGCTTTATTACCCTTGTGTATAGAAATCTGTTGCAATTTCTTTTGTTGGTACCTTATAACACCCCCCCTCAAATTCTAACTAGCACTCTTTCCCTCACTGAAGTTTTGTATTACATTTACCACCATGGTATCAAAACCTAAATAACTTTAAAATCTCTCTTCAGGAGCTTTCCACGCTCTGCAGAGAACAAAATGGATGGCTTGCAAGTAGAGTAAGGGCAAGAACCACAACCCTAACGAGGGCACCAGGGACAGGTAGGACTTCAGGACAGCATGACAGAAGACAGACCTCTCCATGCGCCAGTTTTTCCACCTGCATAAAGAGTTAAAAGAGCACAATCATGTTCTAGAGTGCTTTCAGCTTTAGAGAAGTATCATGGAAACTGAGAAATTATTTCCCTACCAGTAATAGGAGAGCGATGAGAGAAAGGCATACAAACCCTACTTTGTTGAAATCGAGCTGAATTTCAAGTTTTCACATTGCTGTTTATGCCTAATCTAAAGGTATCTGCTCTCATTTTCTCCCATTTTTACTGTTCACATTGAAGTAACTGCTGCTGACCATCAGACAAAATAACAAATCAAAGTAACTTTTGCACCTCAGGCTTTTTTTCCTAGGCATTATGCTTTGGATGACTACTGACTATCAGGTACACAACAACAGGACTGACAGTGCAAGAGAGTCCAGATGTTAGACTTTCCCAAACACTTCAAGAGAAGCATATTAAAAACTCTTTGCATGCCAGGGGAAAAAAAAGGTTTTATAAGTAAAAAAAGAAGGAAATGTGACTACTGGAAAATGTGCTGGAACTTGTCTCTCTCAAAGTAACCCTTGTGGCAACCTCGCATTTGGTGTTATAATGCAGATATCCACTTTTCAATGGCACTATGCCACATTCTGTGAAGTCATTAAAAAAGAACTTGTTTTAAGCTCTTGGAACATAGGAGACCATCATTACACAGAATTATCATTGAATAAAATAATCCTACACTTTTAAGCTAAGACATAACATAAGGTAACATCTAACATTATCAGAAAGCTAAGGAACAGAGGAGATTGGACAAAACTGTGATTTCTTTATGGAAAGGAAGAAAGAAGATAAAAATAAGAAGGTAAGATAGGTATGCTTTCTTTATGCTCTCTAGGAGTACTTCCATCTACCTTTGTCTGGGTAGCTGGAGAATCCTGGCAGTTTCTTATTCTCTTATTTTGCAATCATGAAGACAGATCTGTTATTTTCAACTCACATTATCTGAGAGACATTCCTGCTGATGGACTGCCAGTCACCAAGTACAGTCACAAAGCAGCAGCATAGAAGCTTTCTTAACAATACTAACCCCAAACTGTTCCACAACAGTGACTTTCAAGAGAAAAAGAGAGTGCAATTCTAGTCTTGTGTCTCTGCCGAGACTTGTAAAAGAGCAATTACTGAATGGAACAGCTGCCGGCTGAGAAACAGAACTGCAGAAGCATATGATACACTATCCATACAGACAGCAATCATTTTATTCCAGAGATTCATTCAAATGAAGATATGATTCCCAGGACAGACAAGAACTGGCGATCTAAAGGTGAAAAGTTTCTGCTGCTCCAGTTAAACCTACCAGTGGCTAAATACAAAACCCAGCTAATAGGAATGCACAAATCATCCCTCTGTTGTAGTTCAGCGCTTACATGCATTTCAGGGTAATTCTATCTGTATTCAACAGAGTAAAAGGACGTGCAATTCTTTCCGAGAAACCAGAGATCTCATTATTTTAGTTTACTTTTTTGCTAAGCACACAGTCTTGTCATCTGATATTTTGTTATTAGTAGATCCCTGAGTTATTCTGAAAAGGTAATTCTGAATCCTAGAAGCTAATTTCTTTTAATAAGTAAGGGTTAGCTTGTTGCAATTTGCTATTGAAAACAGTAATTTCAAAAATCTAAATATGAGGTTTTTTCCTTACCGATTCTGTTTTATGTCTGAAATGGTGCAACAAATACTATTGTCCCTCTATAGCACCATTGTTGCTTTCCACACAATTTGCAATCCAGTGCCTGAAATGCTGCAGTTGTCTTCCTTCAGGCAATGTCTGCAAAAACTATATGCTACTATAATTGTATAAAATCAAAGTCAATGATAAAATAGAAAGTGGAGATGGAGTAGGATGGAATGAGAGCAAATCAAGCCTGCTAAACGGTTGATTTATTAGCATATAATACTGAAAAGCTTTGTTTAAAAAAAAAAAAACGGCCCACGAGGTCTGGTTTTGATAGTTTTGCCTAGGAAAGAAAACTGACATATAGGGATACATTTTCAAAGCGCTGCACAAAGTTTTAACAACATGATTCCCACAGACATTAATGAGTCACATGGCTGAAATCCTGCTTTGAAAACATACCCTGCAGCCTTTTAAGCCTGCTTTTGGGAAACCAGAGCACTCGCCTCCTGAGTAACCTTTGGGCAGCACGTCCCGGTGACCAGGGCGGGTCCCGTCCGGAGGGTTCCCCGTGCGCTGCGCGGGGCTGGGAGCCCAAGGGTCGGTGCGGGCGAGTGTGCGGAGCTGCTCCGCGGGCACCTCTCCTCCCTGCCACCACGAGGGGCTCTGCCCACCGGGAGGAGCACGGTGCAGCTGTCGTAATTGGAAACAGCTTCCAAAATGGTTTTAATTATGATGGGATTTGGCCTGGCATTTACTGTAGCCAGGCTCAGGACTGCCCAGACCTCTGTCCTGAGCTACGCCGTCGCTGTTGTAGTGCCAGCTCTTCACATTTGGCTCAAGAATTAGGATTTTTTTTCCCCCCTTTTCTCAACTAAATGGTGGTACAAAAAGAAACAAACATGGATTTGCCGGGAAATGTGGTATTTGTATTATTATATTACCAGCTGCTATATATGGCCTAACCTGCCTTATATCTTTAGTCCATCATAGCAAAAACTTCGCTTCCTCACTGCTTTCTCACCAATAAAATGAACATTTGATTTGAAACAATTCCTATTTATTGAGAAACAGGAAGGCATTTCTCCTCCTTAAAAAAAAAAAAAAAAAAAAATTGGAAAGCCTAACATCTTGAAATTAAGGAATGGAGAAAGCTGGTAACAGAGCAAATCTATTTTCAACATGCCTTTGCTGATGTTAATTAAACTGAATGCTATTTATATCCTCACAGACATAAGGAGAGGATCTTGCAAACCTTTGAAATGTTAGACCTGGACAATCCATAGAGAAGAGTGTGGGTTTTGTTAAGCCTGAAAATATTTGGTCATGCAAAAACTGTAAATACTTCAGACATATATCAAAAGGTAGCAGAGTTAATGACTAAAAAGGATTCAGACTTTGGCGAAGCTCCATACTAAAAGAGCATTTTTGGTGAGCTGCTTAGTTAGGTGCCTTAGCAGACCAACTATGCAGAGAAGCAATATTGTCTTTTCATGGGACATGAGCACCATTTGAAGACTGTCCTAGCATTGCTTTCTGTGAAAGTCTCAGGATGGGTTAAGACAAGAATTGCAGTATCTTCTTTCCAGCTGACCAGTGCTGTTTAGGTATTAAAAATTTATCTCCTGTATTAAAAAATAACATTAAGTTTGCATAATCAGTCTTAAAAAATTATTACAGAATCAGTAAGCAACCCTGATGCCTTCAAAGATAGATTAATATTTATATAGTTATGTTATATAGTTATGTATACACAGTTTAGAAGGGCAGCATTTATCTTCTTATATAGATGAGACAAAAAGTAATGGATGCTTACTCTTAGTACGCAGCTGATGTTGCATAATGCAATTAGATTAGTTCTCCATAGGCCTGTTACTTTGCATCTGCTGTGGGCTTGTAGTACATGTGAGGACAGTCAAACAAACTCAGCTGGGGCTTGGCGACAGGTTCCTTTGGTCATACATTTGATAAATTGTAGAATTTCTCAAGTGGAGAATAAATAGCAAGGTACGTACACACCAGGGCAGAGGTTAGTGACAAATGTTCAATCCTCCTTCTCGGTCCTTGAGGGTCACATCTGCACAGGTAAAGTAACGACAACTTTCCTACAGGGAAGTGGCATTTGCTTGCATTGCAAGTGTTAACTCTTCCTGTGTGAACTTGTTACAGTAAGCTGCAATAAACACCCATTAATAATGTACAAATTAAAGCTCTACTTCCCTCTACAAGACTGTTTTTGCTTTTGTTCCAGTTTTTGGGTGAGTCTGGTTTTGTTTGTTCAGTACACTCTGTGGCAACATCATGATATACAAGAAGATAATACGAGGATATAAAAATAAACAAATGAAAAGCCCACTTTTTTTTTTTTTTTCAGAAAAGGTTCTATAATGTAACAGTCAGTCTATTTCATAACTTACATGTAGGCAACACCATTTTCCTCAGCAAGTATCTGTCAGCAAAATACAAAGCAGAGTGGGGGACCTGTGGCATGACTTGGAGCAATGTGTGAAGTTACTCAGTGTACCTGTTAATTACCACCTTTTAGGAGAAGGTCACTGTGTCCCACGACACAGGACCAGACAGCATGGATGCTCAGTCTTCTCAGTGGAGAGTAAAACAGGTTCATTTGGGTCATAATCAGTGAGGGACACCATGAAATTCCTACAAGCTCTGTTTCTGCTGTTTCTGCAAGCAAGACTCATCTAAGCTAACTGCCTGTCAGTTTTAATAGCAGCTTTATAGCAGTACTTTATCTGTTTTTTAGATAAATATGGCACAGACATATTTAATAAATAAATAAGCTAGTAATAATTCTTATGGGATAACATTTTCTTTAAAATTTCTCTGAAATTCTTCACATTATAGGAAAACCTGGATGTGAAATATTTCCTTCTACTCTGAGATTTTTTATATGTGATATTCCAAGTTGAGTTTCAGCAATAAAAAAAGGAGAAAAGGAAAGACAGGGAAAAATATATACTGCTGGCTTCCCATTTGCAAATCCAAGAATTAAAAAAATCAGACAAAAAGAATTTGTTACTTTGCTTTACACAGAGAACAACATCACAAAACAAGTTTTGCAAATCATTTGTTTCAATATTTTGAGGAGAGTCAAGGACTTAGCCCAGAGTCAACCTTTTGTAACAATTCTATAGCCTTGTGTAACAAGACATTTAATTTAGATGTTTTGGGAACATTCCAAACTATGGATGATCCTAAAACACATTCATTCTGCCTATTTTGAAATAGCATAACAAACTTAATAAGCTGTTCAGAGTAATAAGAACATCATAAGAACCCGTTCGAAAAGTAAAGAGAACTCAGCAAGGTCAGACTTCATCATCTGAAGAAAGTTGCAGCACAAATTCCTGGTAAGAAACCTTTGTGCCCGTTTCCAGCAGCATTAACATATTACAGTGTAATGGTCTCATTTCTATTACAGTGTAATGTTCTCATTTCTAGAGTCTCTTAAACAACAAACAAACAGTAATGGATGGAATCAAGAGACCTGGCCATGGAGTAAGTTCTCTCATTCTAGAATTTCATTTAAAATATTACGCCCAAGGACTAACACAAGGATGGCGTTACTGAATTTGTCGGTGTACATCACGTTACAGAGCTAATAATAGTTGAAAGTAACAGCACAAAGCAAAAAAAAAAAATCCGTACAACACTAGAGATGGCCAGTCCTGAACTTTATCTTGCTCTTCTAAAATACTCAGAAATTAAAAAAACAAAAAACCAAAAATCTCAGCAACAACAACAACAAAACAAAAACAAAAAAATGCATTGTTTTATCTTTCCTGCAACTGAACTACGTTATCCTGGACTACTCTGCAGTCCAAGCACTGGTTCATAGAGCCATTACAAATCCCTGGGAAAAGAAAATCCTTGTAAGTACCAAAACTATCTCTGTGCAAAATGAATATCCAGCATATTACGTGCACAGAGCAACCACCACGAGTGAGTGTTGCTGACACTGACGCCCAGAGCTGTGCTGGCTGTAGATACCCCTGTCCTTGCACACACCCCAGGTCTATGCCCCGGCTTGTGTTTTCTCCTGAAGCTGAAATATGTAGTACCTGGCAAATTTGTCCCTGCTTCGGACAGCAGTTCCATGTGAAACATTTTGTTACGTGTTTGTGCTCACTGGTCTTTCCAACAAAAGGTGCAGCCGTGGGTGGACACCAGCTCATTCAATTTGACCCGAGCCTGTCCAGCGCCGAGTCTGCTCTAAATCATTTGCAACACAAATGATCAGCCGTAAAGTCAGACCTTTTGTCATTGCCCATCTACCATAGCCTGTGGCCCACACAGACTTCTGTTCCTAGCTAGGCAACTGTTTCCAATGGCAAAGTTACAACATTATAATGTACTGAATAACACATTTCACTTGTCTCTGGTGATTTATGACATGAATACTCTAGAATCCCTCTTCTCATAAATAGTGAAAATGGAAACTTTCCACATTGTTTTTCTTTTCTACCACAGTTGACAACACTAACATACACAATGAATATCTTAACTGGCAAATAACTAGGAACTGTTCAGAACAGCATGCATTTTGGATCAGACTATAATTTTTTTTTTCTAATCAAAATAGAAAGCCCACAGTTAGCAATTGGTCCTGTTTGATTATACAGAGATATCCCTTAACGATTAAACAATGGTTTTGTTACAAAAGGTAGAGAAGACATTGGCTATTACTAGCAGAGCGTGGTTTCAAGGTGCAAATTATTAATTTTTCCTGGAACACCAAATATAAACAGAGCAATATCCTTTGCCATTATAAATGGGTATTTTAATGTTTTTCCCTACAGCCCAAAGCACTGCTTCAGAACTACACAAAAGAGAAAAAAATGGAAAAAGAGCACACAGCCTGAGAAACCTGAGGATGGTTTCTGTTTGGCTGGATTTCCTCACTGCAGAAGAGAGCTCAGAAACATGTTCCATCAAAAGCTTCATGCAGGAGGCTCACGAAACAACATAATATCAGATGGAGACAAGAGGTGGCTCTATAACTCCAATAACTGTCCAAAATCACAATGAAGATCCAAGGCTTATTTTCTGTATAAACAGAAAGTAAAAGACATTTCCTCCCCCGAAGAGGTCAGCATTTAAGTAGACAAGACAGACAAAAGCCTGGTCAAGAATAATATTTATATTTCCGTAACACAGTTGGGAGCTGCAGAACAAGCTGACCAAATCAATTGTAGTCCTAAAATACTATTCACATTGCAACCTACACTAGGTTAAACCTTTAAAGTCTATTCCTTAGGTTTTATGTACAATAGTAAATATTGTGGTGCACAACACTTAAATTACAGATGTTGCCCACTGAATGTCTATTCACAGACCCAAAGGGATTATGGCAGTGCATTGAAGTTCAACTTGCCTTCCTCAAACAGTTACAACTGACTGAGCTAAATTAAAGTTAGCCCACATAAGTAAACCGAAGCTGCAATTACACCTCCAGATAGAAATGTACCTATTCTCAGTGACCAGCCCAGCATAATACAAAGATTGCAAGAAAGCTAAGATGAGAACAAGGATGCTTGAGTCCCAAGTTGAGTCAGTGTCTCACAAGTCTACTCTTACTGTCTAGGGTCTTTTTAGGTGCAAAAATTCATTTGCATATCTGTAATGTTCGGACTGCACTGCTCTCTCTGACTGTGTTTTAAGGGCTGTAGGAAGCATGAGAACTCAACAACAGAAGAAAATCTTTTCTTTCCCTCAACACTCAAGACAGAAACAACTTCATTGCCAAGAAAGCCACATAACACAGGTCTGAATGCCTATGTAATTTGTGTCCTACACTAGACCCAGCTCTGGATTTATATAGCATTGAAATGGGAGGAGGAGAAGGACAATGAAAATTAACTCAAGTTGTCAGTAATTGTTCTGGGCTTGGGGACATGCACTCATTATAGTTTAGTGTTACTTCTAGATTTTTATTTAAAACAATACACTCCATAAGAAGTTATGACTTTTAAGAATAAGGTTTCTTTAAAAGAAATTAAACCTCATGTCCTCTTGCTGATTAACCCTTTAGCTTTGTGGAGCACCTGAGCAAACAATAGCCACAAATTTCTGACACCAACATAGGCAACTTCGTCCAGAAAAGCTGCTCAACTCTATCAGATGATAAATTCTGTCTCTCCAGGGATGACATGAAAGGCATTTTTCTGCACACCACAAGATGTGCCACCTGGTGACAATCGTCCTTTTGTGGACCCTGGCCTCTTCCCTGCCAGCACTGGAGCAGGAGACATTCAATTTCTGAAGTGTTTTTCTAAGGTAGCTCACTGACAGACAGCAAGAGCTGTCCTGAAGAAATATCACCAGCTTTAACTATTTATAGCACAGCCATTTGGATGCAACACTTTTTTATTCCCAGCAGGGGACGGAGGGTCAGTATCTCCCATCAGTATTCTGACAGCTTGTGATACGTGAATATGGTTGGACAAAACATTACAATTCTGCAGAACTGTGTGAAGAGAAGGAATTCTACATTTTGCATTCAGAAGATTGTGCAGTGCTTCCTACTGATGGCCAAAGGATTAAAAGATAGATTAAATTTTGATAAAGAATGAAAATACTTTTTTCAAGTCTTTCCATCTTTGTATTTTAGCAAATTCAAACTCATTCTTTGTTTTTCTTTCTTTACCTCACATGGGCTCTCTTGTTCAGCAGGAATGCTGAAGTTCACCAAGGCTGTGTATTTACTCGTCCTTTCAGGGGAACCAGGACATATTCAATTTAGGACACACCTGTGACAGCCACGAAAAATGCTGTCTGTGTTTCTGGATGGAATAGGGCATGGACAGCAGGGAAAGCAGCAAGTGTACCTGAAGGCACAGAGGCTGCATTGCACCCTCTCCTCACCCACAGGAACATGAATCATAGTAATGGTTTGTACTATAGAGGATTCAGCCAATTGTTGCAGAAATCTCCTTTCAGACATTTTTACTGACATTAATGTACATTAATGTACATTACTTTACATTTTACATTTTTACATTTCAGACATTTTTATTTCCTTCCTTTAGGGAAGGAGGAAGGGTCGAGTTGAGTTGGACTAAGAGTAATCCAGGTTGCATGTTTGATATTTAAGATCAGTCCATGGACTGACTTTGTTGAAGCAGCACCAGTTCCAGCTGGAGGTAAGACAACCAGTGACTAGGCCACTGAAGATTTACGTGCTTAGTTTTTAAGGTTATTATCCTTTGGGCATATTGCACCATTTAACTCAGATGAGTGGCAGTAAATACATACAATCAAAACCTCTGTATTGATTTTGCAAAGCTGTTAAAAAAGCACTACAGTCTGCTCTTTCTAGAAATACATGGTTAAAGTAAAGTGATTTAGTAAGCAGTAACTTCAAATTATTGTGCTGCTCAGTCCTTAGATCACCCTTAAATGCATCCAGGAGCCACGTACCCTTTTTAAACTTTTTGTAAAGTTCCATGTCGAAGGGTAGAGTAGATACTCAATGGCCTCTGATGAAGGTTGGAAGATAAATACAATAAACCCTAAGATTTTTCAGGTAGAATTTCCTTCAATCATTCCCAAAAGGTGGGCAATGATGCTATTGTATCTGAATTCCACCCTTTAATGTTCCTGGGTGAACCTCCAGGAAAAGAGCAATTGGGAACTAATCATGCTTAGATATGCAATTGCAGTGATTTGAAACTTATGTTACTTCACCTGAGAGGCAGTACGGTGTCCCCTGTCCTCCTTATTGAATGACTCATAGTGAAGAAAAATCTTCATTCAGACATGATCCTCTGTGGCTTCTACTCTGTTTTGTGGATTTGTCAAAATCTGACCCTTTCAGTAATGAAATAATGCTATGTGTTGATTCAGCATCCCTGAGTGAGGTTGGAAGTTCAGTCATTTCTCTTGAAATGGAAGAAAAGCTGATCAATGAGGTATGAAACACCATTCCAGCATGTTTACTGTTTGGCCACACTGAGGCATATGTGAGCAAGTTTCAGAAATCAGTATGGTGGTGGTGTTAAATAGCATTGAGTTTCTTAACATGTTCCTTGGGAAAACTTGGATATGTCTGCACAATTACCTTGTGATCAGGCTGCTTAGAGACCACAGGACTCCTTGGAGAAGACCAAAGCACAAAGCTGTAAGACAGACACAGGTAGTGTGAACTGTTGCTGGACTGGGCTCCTTCATCAGGGTGCCTTTTGTTCTTACTTGGCACTGAATATGGTACTGAGATGGCCTTTTGCTGACTGATTTTACTAGTGGGAAAAGACTGCTCAAGGGAGGTCCACAGGAGTGGGAACTCAGTAAGATCTTCTTAGGAAGTGTGAAAAATAATTTGGAGTCAGCTTAGGTGAAAGAGGTGTATCAGCCTTCCTCATTGGAGGCGGTGGCAGAATGTGAAATACTGAAGTGGTGCATCTTTGTAATAACCAGGACATTTTTGACGTAGCTAGCCCAGTTGTTATTATGCTACTTGTCTTTATCTATTCAAAATTGTGGCATTTATACTGGTAAACATTAAAAATACAATACTCAGTAGTGATCAATGTTTGTCCCCCATAGTACTCAGAGGACAAAAGCTCCTTCGGAGGGTCTGATGATTGGCAGCAATAACACTTTCATTTATACTGCTTCTTTGTGTGAATGTAACAGCTGGAGAAAGTCTTTGACTGGTGTTCTTGAGACTACAGTTGGGAGAAGAGAAAAGCATAGGTCACATAAGGAGGTTTGTTTTGCTGCACTGCCAATATGACCATGTTCTACAATAATTAATATTGTTTACAGGAAGAAAAATGCCTTTCTTGCTCCTTTGCACGAGACAGATGTATGCTTCTCCTCCCTGTGTAGGCAAGGCATTTGTTCTGGTGGTTCCTCTTGGAATGACACAAGGAAAACTCTCTCTTCATTTTCAATATATTTTAGCCACAACATGACCTCAAACTGATGAAAGAACAGTGTTTTTATAAGGCCCAATTCATGTGTGATTTCTCTGCTGAAACTGCTTGCAACCACATTCCCCTTGAGGATGACTTTTTCAAGGACACCCTTGTGCTCTAGGATTTACCAGACCAGTGCTCTCTGCTGTTCTTCAGTTTGCTCTTAAAATACCTTTGGTCATTTTAGAATTTCCTGTGTCTTATCAGCTTACTCAGGTTCACTCAATGTAGCAAATACTGTATTAATCTGTAACATAGGTGATCTCAAAAGCAGAAGGAATGGGGTAGAGTTTCTGTTGCCTATGTTGATGAGACACAAGCCTTTCAAGAGCACTGGCCGTGCATTTGAGTAAGGCTAGAGAGAGACAATCTGTGTTTCAGCCCTGGGACAACAAGCGCTATGGTCAGAGAGGCTGCACCCAGCCTAACCTATGGGTTAGGGTGTAACAAATTCTTCTGGACAAGATGATTTGATAATACATTTTCAATGGTTACCTACATTTTTAATGTACTCACAAGAAGCCCTATTGCCAAGCTTTTAAATCTCTGAACAGAAGGGGGAAACCAGAACACTACAGTGACAGTGAAAAAAGCTACTGCAGAAATGCAGTTCCACTAAGTTTGCTGTTACATACCTGTGCATCTTCAGATACCGAGATTTGAAAATTACCTTGAAGGAAATATTTTGTTTCAATGCACCACTTGTTTTAAAGCTTATTGAATACAGACTAAGTACAGTTTAACCATTCCAGTGCCAGTCTTTTGGAACTGTTCCAGGAACATCTGAATAGCTACACAGAAATAAGCTGAAAATATTAAATATCCTAATAACTTGACTGGCCCATCTAGTATGGGTTTAGAAGGTCTATCTAGTATAGGTTTAGAAGATCCTCCTTCACCTCTAGCCCTTGCACTGAGAAAGAAATGAGTCGTTCAGAAGAACTGAAAGGTTACAAGGAGATGGGATGAAAGAACAAACTTCCATGAAGTGCTGGGAGTTAGGAAGTACCTCAAAGAAATTAAAGAGAAAAGGTTGGCATATGGGAACTTCTTTCTTTTTACTACAGGTTATATGTAGCAACATTTGCATCAGCCTAAGGGCAAGATTCAAACTACAAGCAGAAGGCTCAACTGATTGTTACACTAGTATACAACTTGACCCCTCTAAGCTACCAGAGTTATTTTTTATACTATTAGAAATGACACAAAACTCTCAAAAATTCTTTCAGTCATTTTCTTCAAGGTGCTTTTGAATCTCAATAAGAAAAAAAGCCCACAAAAGACAGTTCATATGCTTTCCTGATATTATTTGCTATTTTTAAATTTCCATCTCTTATTACAAATATATGTACTCACAACTGAGCCTGAGCACAGTTCCTCCTATAAAAAACAGTTTTCAATATTTAGTTAGCTTACAGCTTCACATGAGCAAGTTTAAAGAACAGTACTTGATACAAATTAGATGCTAGCTAAATTTAAAGATCTTCTGACACATATTATGTGATATTGCCATCGTGCAAAAGTCAGAGATACCAATTTGAAATTTTAGATGACAGAGCCTTTAATATTCTGAATAGTGCAAGCCGATGAAAACTGGTTTACAGTTACCTGGTTTTAATTTCACTATTCTAAAACCACTCTGACCTCAGTTTGATATGCATATCATGAATGAGATTGTGTTCTGACAGTACCATGTTCTGCTGCTTGTTGGGGTACCAATGAATTGTCACTGCTGCTGTTAGTTAGGATGTTTGTGGTTTTGCTAGCTCAAGGTCAGCTGAATTCCAGGTGCAATGGCCTAGCCTGATCTCACTATACATATGTCTTATGAGGGCAACACTTTTGCTACTAGAAGATCATATTAATTCTGTAGTAATCTTATGAATCTGCTCTGCCTATCAGAATTTTAAAAACTAATGGCACTGCTGTTCATTACCAGAGTTCATTACTAGACACTAGAGTACTGACACTGGTGTTCATGAACTGAACATGACTATTTCTGTACACCACAAATGTTAACTCTTTGTATCTGCAGTCAGAAAAGCTGCAGAAGTATAACTCCACCTGTCTCGAACTATATTACAATGCTATAATATTTGTGACATCAAATAAGTATAATAAGCAACACAAGAGAACCATTTGCTGCTTGTGTTTTCTTAGTAAATATTATTTCTACTTAAACTCGGAAATGCTGCAGTTGAAAAAAAGCTGAAAAAAGCCAGAATATAAGCAGTTCAAAAGCCTTTGATTTTTCATGCACAGTCTTAAGAACAATGCAGTACAATAAATTGCCCTGCTTGATCATACTTCAACTGATTTACCTCAGGCATTTCTTTAAAAACTATAGCCTATACATGGAATCCCAGTTTACTCCTCTGCAGTGACTTAGGAAAACTAACCTTTTAGTGACTAAATTTAAGTGTTGTATCATAGGACAAATTAAATTTTACTAAAATTCACTTTTGCTAGAAAAGAAAAGTGTTACATTTCACACAAGCCACATGAAAACTGTTGCTTAAAAAAAAATAAAGTGAGGATTGGTTTGCATGGTAGCAACCCCTGGTGAGTTTTCACAGAATTGACTGAACTGTGCCAGTTACTTCATCACAGAATTTAGCCCAGAATTTCTACTATTACAGTAACTTTTGAGTAGCATTGAGTAACTCTTGCTGATCAAATTTATTCTCATGAATGCTGAAACTTCTGCAGGCTTCTAATATTCTGGTTAAGTGCAAATTAGAAAATGTGTAAAATATCAACTGAAGCCGTTTTGGAGGCAAGATATGGGACATAAAACTGGAGTTTGTCCTAAAGTGAATGGAAAATCTACTTCAGTCAAAAATTAAGTTACACAGGCTTTCAGGACAAATTGAAAAAAATTTAAATACTTTCTTTTGGTCATTTATACCTCCTAAATTTTGATGGAAACAAGTAATCTTTAAGGTACCAATTGACTTCTGAAAGTCTGCAGGTTAGGATTTGTTTAGCTTTGTCTTTTTCCACAGATAATTCACTTCTTTCCTGCACACCCCTGCAATTGGAGCATCTGTCTGTAGATAGCAGTGGCTGCACTTTATAGCTCATGCCACAGGAGCTCCCTTTCGAAGGGTGCATTACCCTGATGACAAAAGTTTATTTTTTCTTTGTGGAAAAAGGGCAAGAGTAATAACTATGTCCTCTCTTTCTGAGTCTTAATATACAATTGCTCATCCTGAACAATAAATAGTCATGGATAGCAGATGCCTATGATTTACTAAGTTAAACTAAGTTTGAGGCAGGGTAGTATAGATCTGTTAGTGCTCATTCCAGGCCTTTTAAGGCCAGGCACCATCTTTTGGGAATCTGTTCTTGTTCAGTTGAAAAGAATTTGACTTCATAAATAAAAGAGGGGGTAAGCATAAATACAATGATTTCGTTAATATTTCTCTGTTTTCAGAAATCCTTATATGTTAAATTGCAAATCAACACACAAATAGACTGATGAGAAAGGAACCCTGCAGTAAGTAAACTTTCTATTTGGATGAAGAAGATCCTACTCTTCTGCTATTTAGAGGACTTTTCCAACCTTAATAATTCTATGATTCCGTGATAGCCTTTGAAAAGCATTTAGTGAAATTGGAATGGTTTTCAGCATGCAAACAATCAGTAGTGAAGGCTCTTGCAGTTTTCCTTTTTGTCACAATTTTAAATAAGTCTGAATCATAATTTTACTGCATTTACTACAAAATCAAGAAGAGGAAGGAAGGAAGGAAGGAAGGAAGGAAGGAAGGAAGGAAGGAAGGAAGGAAGAAAGAAAGAAAGAAAGAAAGAAAGAAAGAAAGAAAGAAAGAAAAGCATTGGATTTGTGATACAGTTACGAATGGTGAGAATTTAGTTTTCAGTGGCTGTGAGAGTAGCAACTTAAAAGGAGGAATTTCTAAAAGGAAACAATTCTCTCTTCACACAAGAGCCTGTTGTCCCAGAGGCAGATAGCATGTTAGCTGAAGCTCAGGACTGTGCTGAAATAGCTGTACCTGGCCCTTGCTCACAGCTGGCTTGCAGCCAGTAAACTTAGTGTGGGATGAGTACCCTCTGTCTGTCTGCAACTCTCTATATAGATATACCCTGAGGCTTCCTGGAAGCAGCTTCCAGCTTCCTCAATTTTCAGAGCTCATATAGGCTTAGAAATGCCTATGGGGTACTTTTAGCAATGATATTAAGTTGTTCTTTCCAGGCTAAGGAATAAAAAAATGTAGCAGTAGTCCATTTTTATTCTTGTAACTTTCTACACTCTGTCCTGGGAATCTTTGACAAACACTTGGTGTTTTCAGCACTGAACTTCCCCCACACTACATTTCTCAGGTCTCATTAGGCAAGGTATAGGGTCCTTTTGCGAGTCCCAAAGGAGCCATAAAGAATGGGAGGGGTCCATGGCATTGTGTGCGGTTTTTCTGTCAAACAGAAGGTTCAGTAGCAGATAAAAATAAAAAACATTCCTGGAAAACAAAGTAAGAAGAAAATAAATGTCAGACAAGCTAAGTCTTAGTACATCATTCAGCAAATTCTAGTACACACCTTAGGCAGTCCAGAAGTTTTTTTAAAAAGCTTGCACCATGCAGTATTTAGAAGAGAACCAGAGAGAGACCATGTCCCTTCTGAAGAGCTGTAGAATATCTTCTGATTCTCTCCTGCCAGCCACCTGCCACACACACCTCAGCTGCTCCTTCTGGGCAGACAGATCTAAAAAGCATTTTAAAAAGATCAAATCTTCAAACAACCAGGAATCAAATCCTAGGTTTCTTTTCAGTGATCCATGTTAAGCACCAGATAGTGATACACTGGGAAGAACCTCTCTTCGCAGATACATCCTTTCATGATGATGGCAGGATTTGAGATTTAGCAGTCACTTCATTTGAAGAATGAAGGATAATGAAGAAGAATTTTTCCCCCTTATCATCAGTGATCATCCTGTATCACATGACACAACCACACACCACAGAGACCTCCTCCTATTGCCCTATGGAGTTTGACTTGCCAAGGTGAATATAATGCCACTCTTAAAAAGCAGCGTTTAACAAATAGCCCCATTGGCATCAATAATGTTACTGCATAGGGCATAGTGCTCACCAGGCTAAGGGTAGTGCAGCCTACTTCTTAGTTAAGGATATATTTCCAAGACAAAGTGTTACAAGTCAGCTGAGAAAAACCTTAAAAATCCATCTGGAACACAGAGTTAGGAGAAAGGACTTTCCCCTCAAACTGTGAGAGAAACTGGGAAAAGTCCTAAAAGAACTGACTGTACTGTTATGACATTGGAGTCTTTCCAGGACTGCAACTAATTACCAGCCTCATCTAACGCTAAAAATGGATTTCAGAATTACTCAGACTAGAAAAATACATTGTGAGGTGAAACTTGACTTGTGAGCTCATCCCATACTTAGAGAACAGGAAATATAAAATAGTCAAGAAGTCTCTGAAAAATGCAAAGTAAAAGTGGAAAGATCAAAAAGGAAACCACAAGAGGGCAGATGGACTACATAATGGATGATGAAATGATTAAATACAGAAGGAAAAAAAGGAAAGATGTCTTATCTCTTAAGAGAAACCTCATCTGGGGAAAGAAGTATTTTATGCAGAAGATGATGAGTTAGGAACATGAAGGGAATTCTACTTTTTCATCTTAGAGATAGTAGAGTTTTTAGTAGCTGAACAGTGTTATATCAATGCTTATGGAGATTTGGAGGTCCTTCAGTAATCCACAGGAAGGACTGACATATACACCTTTACTCCCACATGCTTTAGCCTCTCTGAAGAGACTGGTAAGCAAAGTGACAATTAAATCCTTGGCCTTGTGACAGAGGCTTTTAAATATTCACCAGTGATGAATTCAGAGCTCAAATGATAGGCCAAGTCTTTGTTCACAGAGAAAATCACAGGAATATAACCATTTGAAAGGAGACTAGTTAGGAAAGGGATTACTTGCAGGAATAAGATGTACACAGCTGGGATCACAAGTTAAGTTCTACTTAAATTCACAAGAATTTTCCACTGACTCAAGAGGGAAGTGATCTGATTCCAAAAGATAAAACAGTGTTTAAGAAAACAACTTGTTTAGTCAGATTAAACCCCACATTTCTTGACATCAGTTCACACTGCTACAGAGATAGTATGAAGGTTGCATGTTCTGATCATGGCACAGTTTATGGAAGCAACTATGTTAATATCAAAATCTGCAGACAAATTATTTGGAAGGGCTTGTAACAGGTGTAAAAATGAGATGTATCCTCATTAGAAATGTGTGCTGTGTGTTACAGATATAGATCTAGTAATGAGATTGCACACACTGTAGGAGAAGCAGGCTGGATTCTTCCCTGCCTTGTAATGTTTTAAAACAACAGCTTTAGTTCATTAGTCATATACTGACTTAATCAATAGTCGACTTTAACACATAAAATTTCAGAATGTAATGCAGTTTAGTTCTTTAGAAAAATATGTTTATCAAATGTATTCCTTGTGTCACATGTGAAAACACAGCAACTGATTGAATGAAGGCTTTATGTTATATGGTGATGGGACCTGAGACACTTTGGCTCTCAGCTGCTTGTTCCAATCTAGCCCAGGTAAATACAATCACAGCACTTACTCATCCACAATTATTTAATTTAACTTACTCTGTCAAGTGAGCTGCTTGTTAGCTTAGCTGCTAGCGGATAGCTGACAAAAGTGTCGTTGTACCTTCAATTCTTATTTTAAAGTTTGAGGTTAGCAGTGCTAAATGGATAATTTTAGAGATAACCTCCTCAGATAAGATTTGAGATATATGGATGACAAAACATAGAGAGGAGTCCATACTGGGGCAGGTTTTCTGGGCAAGATGTGTAACCATGGGGAACCTGCACTGGAGCAATCTGTTCCTGAAGGACAGCACGCAGTGGAAGGGGCCTACACTGGGCCAGCTCCTGAAGAACTGTAGCCTGTGGGAAGGACTCACACTGGAGAAGTTCATGAAGAACTTACTCCCATGGGAGGGACCCCACACTGGAGCAGGGAAAGGATTCATCTCCCTTAGGATGAGGAAGTAGCTGCAGAAACAACTTGTGCTGAACTGACTGGAACCACCATTCCCCATCTCCCTGCACTGCTGGGGAGGAGGAGGAGGTAGAAAACCAAGAGTAAAGTTATTTACAGATATCACCCACTGAATATTCTGAGTTGGAAGGGACCCAGAAGGATCAGCAAGCCTGACTCTTAAGTGCAAAGTCCTTAGAGGGATTGAACCCACAAGTTTGGCTTTATTAGCACCATGCTCTAACCAATTGAGCTAATCCTGTGGGACATTTGAAGGAGAGGTGGGGGGAAGGTGTTTTTAAGATTTGTTTTCCTTGTATTAGCCTACCCTGATTTTGATTGGTATAAAATTCAATTAATTTCCCCAAGTCAAGTTTTTTTGCCCATTTCATTAATCAGTAAGTGATTTCTCCCTGTCCATATCTCATGCCATGAGATATGCAGCTCATGACATGAGCCTTGCATTTTATTTTCTTTCCCCTGTCCAGTTGAGGAGGGAAGTGATAGAGTGGCTTTAATGGATGCCTGGTACCTAGCCAACATTAAACCACCATAGTCATACACGATCCACTTTGAGAAATGAATTAAGATTTAGATCCATTACAAGTTATGAGGTATCAGTTGAGTTATAAATGCAGTTTACTAATTGAACAGCTACATCAGGTATCTGTTTTTTCCTTTTTGTTTCTTGTCTTTTCTTTCCTGCAGGGCTGTGACAAACGAGTTTATACACAACTCTAGTACTCTGTTTCAAATTTCTGCTCTCAGTTGTTCATAATTTTTCTGCAGTCAAAACAATGTTAATTAAGTTAAGTTGCCTATGTAATAAATACTAAAAATGTCAGAATTAACTCTGACCCTCTATGTATAGCAGAAAGCAGGCTATCATATAATATTTTTTCTGTAATTCTTTTATTGCATTGGGCAAACAGTAAGCTACTCTTTCTAATGCACTGGATTGCTTCCAGTTCTATTTCTCTCCCTAATTGTGCCACAAAGATATTACATGAAATATCATCATAAAGGCGCTTTTCTATGTTTTAGTCAAAGATCCACCTAAGCTTCTTGAAAAAATCCCAGGCCTAACTTTTGCAGCAGTTCCATGATTGCTTTATCTAAGTAAGTAACTAAACATAAAGTTTGAGCTTGGCCATTTTGGTTCTTTGCAGTACATACAGGAATAAGCTTTGTATTCCATCAGTAGTTTTCAGTCCATCACCTTTAAAAACTGTGGCACTTCAGGATTGCCTTATGCTTGTTGTAGCCTTAATTTTGACATTCACTGAATGAGGCCAGCTTCATTTTGAAAGCTTAACATCTTAATGTTTCTTTGTATGTTGTCAGGGGGTTTGCCTACAAGTTTGTAGATGGCTTGGCTTGAACCCATGACTGTCTCTTTAACTGCTTCACCTCTGAAGCAATCAGGGCAGCTATTCCCTCCAAATCCTTATGTATCATTAAGGTTGGAAAGGATCCAAGATCACTGAGTCCAACTACCGACTGAACACTACCATATCAACTAAACCACAGCTCTAAGTGCCATGCTAAATTGTTTCTTGAACACTTTTAGGGAAGTTTATAGAATTATATAGAATTATATAATAATATATATAAAATATACTTCCAGGTATATATAGAATTATTTTAGCTCTGCACGGTCTGGTAGCTATTCTTAGAGTATCTTCAAAGAAACAAAAAAAATGAAATACTGCTGATTTCCTATCACTTCTTGGTTCCTATAATTTGTTTTCTTTTTTCATACTTGATACAATTAGAGACTTTTTCCCCAAGCAGAGATGACATAAAAATGAATCACAGTGATTCTGCATTGTCTCTCACTTCAAGACTCCTTATCCCTCATTCATTAGGTGAAGAAATCTTGCTTGGGTGTTGACTGTATTCCTTGACCCACTGATCACAGAAAATCCTTCCATCGCTGGGGAATTTTCTTAGTACAGAGGAAGCCTCCATGCAAGATCCCTGCTGAGAAAATCGTTGTTATGCAATTTGTAATGCAATCACTTATCCACCTACATCTCCAGAGCTCAACTTACACACAAAAGCCCTCAGGTAATGGTCAGGGAGCCCACCACCTTCTGCCTCATCATCCATGCATTTTAGTTCTCATTTCCCTGTGAGTTAAGTCAAGTATTTTGCTTGTAGGAATCCAATTTTATATTTAATATACAAAGCCATGGCAAATTATTTTGTGACTATCAGACCACTTATCTATCTCAGGTTGAAAGTATAATTTATAACGATTTACAACAACCTTAGTCAGAGTGTTAAAAATTATCTTTTTCTATCACATAACTTATGAAAGAACATCTTGAGGAATTTAGAAATACTAAAAACCACATGGTTCTTTAAAAGTTCATTAATTACACTGAGTTTTGAATCAAAATGCAGATTGGACTTGAAGGGCATGATCTCTCATGTCAAACAACTTATATTCTTGATCTATGAATGAAAGGAAAAATAAGGCCATGCTTTCCCATGATTCTAAAGGAAGTTCCAGCAGAACAAGAGTCTGAACCAAAATAAATTTAATTCTGTAATTATACTGTTTGACTGTACTTAGGTTAGCAACTTTTCCCAGGAAACTTTCTGTTTAGATTTCTATTTTTTATGTAGCCTTCCTTTTTGAAGTTACAGTGAGGCATATACTGAATAAAAAACATACTGTAGAGTGAATACTGAATAGAGTCCAGTTGAGCTTATAATTTTATTATTTTATAAGTAATTTCATGCCACATACACGCAATCCACTCCTTTCAGAATAAGATGGAACACCTGATTGCACAAATCATTTACAGAAAACAGATGTACTTTACAAGTTCTTGGTCATGTATGCATGAGGTGTGTTTTGTAAATGTAAATAGAAAGGCAAAGCTTGATTTAATAAGCTCATATTTCAAGAAAGCAATGCAGAAAGAATAAAGTTAGCATTTATGTGTGGGTGTTATTTGTTAAGTACTGCAAGTGAGGTATAATTTACTAATCTGAGTCAAGCCAGGACAACAAGGCTACTTTGTTCGTTTGGTGCTTTCTGTTCCATCTAGGCGATATGAGAGTCGAAGGAGCCAAAAAAAGAGACTTAACACATAAAGTTTTGAACTCTCTGACATATGCAGCAGAGAGGCCAAAGTTCTGCAGAGATTTAACTATTCCCACAGGAGTTTCAGGCATGCTGTCAGGGCAGCCAGTATAGCCAGGAGTTTAGTGCAACAGCTGTCCGGTAAATAAATAGAGGACAATATTTTTCAGGGATTGATATCTTCACCAACACTTGTCAAGATGGACTTAAACCTACTGAAAAGCAGTCCTCTGTAAGAGTGGAGGGTTTTTTTGCTCTGAGCCACATATTTTTATTCACCCAAGCAAACCTGAGTTTGCAGTACCCCCTGGTGTCCTTGAGAAACCTGCTGAATAATGGCTGTTCCTGTATTACCTGCCTTTGCCCCTCCAACACTGAATATGCTTAAGTTTTCTAGCATTCAGGGATAACATAAATACATTTTTCTGATTATTCTTTTCACCCATTTTTCAGCAAAAATGTACCATATTCTTCAGCAGTAAAGCTTCATTCTTTTTTAAAGTGAAGTTTAAAGTTTGCTACATGCAAATCCACAAAAAATGGTTCACAGGAAAATTAATACATCACCAGTTATCTGCAAAACCTCGGACACAAAAATGAAGCCACATTTAAGCCCCAATGAAGAACAAAACAAAGTAAAATATTTAAGACTCTTAAGAATTTAAAATGTATTTTAGCATAGAGACTGAAAGCTCCCATGGGCCTTGAATTCTCTGAAAAAGTTTTTTAACTTAATGATAGTAAATTACAGTTTTGCTTCAATCATATTGTCATTCTTAGGTGAAGAAATGAGGAGGTTAAAGGTACTGGTCTATGAAATCCAGCATAGCCATTTGGCAAATCCTGAAGGTCAATAAGGCTTTACTCAATATGTTTATAGTCCAGTTTCCATATTATAAAAGATCATTGAACTATACATACACCACAAGAAATAGTCTTATTTTCTTTAGAAAACCTGCCAGGATTTTAATTTAAACAGGTACTTGCAATGACAGTATAAAAGGCAAGAATCTATGCTTACAAAATGTTCAAATTTATATTCTTAGGCCACAGTACAACCCAGACTCCCATGGTTTCCAGGGACTACAAGCATGAACAACACTTAAGGAATGCAAAGTACACTAAATGTCCTATTTCAACAGACATCTCAAAACTCCATAGGCCAGCTTTTACAGTGGAAGGAAACAAAAAAGTTTTTCTGAAGGAAGATAGTACTTCATGAAAGAGCCTTGGCCAGATAACTTAAACGATGCCATCACCTGTCTCAGTGACAGACTGATAAAAGTTACTTTAATAGACATGACTCATAACAAGTGTTTTAAAAATAATAACCATACTTCTAAATATAATGCTGTATGTTGTCAACTATTGCTCATAATTTTTCCTGGGTCAGCTTTACTGTATTTTTTTCAATTTTGGAGATTTTAAAAAACTTTTCAAGAAGAGAGGAGGTAGGTAGAACTGCCTAATTACTATGGCTTAGAATATGCATGGAGTAATGTGTTATGCATCATTAAAACCGCAAAACAGATATATTTAGATCAGAAGGGGTCTCTGCTTAGCCCAGTAACTGTCCAAGAGCAGGTTTCTTGGAGTTTTTCCAGTCAAGTTTAGGCTCTCTCAGAAGGATGGAGATTGTTCACCCTCTCTGGGCACCTGTTCCAAAGTTTGACCACCCTCATGGTGAAAACGGTTTTCCTAATATCCAATCAATATTTCCCATTATCTGATTTGCGTCTGTTGCCACTTTTCCTGTCCCCGAATGCCACTTCTAAGGGTCTGGCTGTGTTGCCTCTGCAGCCTCCCATGATGTGGGCTGGGAAAGTAGTAAGCTCCCTTTGTAGCTTCCTCTTCTGCTGATTGAAGAAAGACCCTACCTACACATCATGTGCAGCAGACCCTGATCATCTTGGTTGCCCTCCACTGAACCCACTACAATATGTCACCATCCTTATACTGGAGAGTCAAACACTCACAACTTACAGGTAAAGGCTCTTACATATTCCTCTATACCATACATGTACTACATAGGCATAGATGTGTAAGAGAGAGAGATAGAGAGCAAAGGCAAAAAAGCTTTGCATTTCAAGTAGTATTGTATTGATTAGACTTTCATTTTTAGGGCCTCATTACATCTGTATGATTATTTTCACTTCAAATTTAAATTTAATTGCATTTAATATTCATTTAAATGATTGATTGTATCTGAAAAGATAGGAAGGAGACATTTGTGGCTCTTAAACTTCAAGCACATGTAATTCTGGGTGAAAAATGCACACTGTAGGTGCTTTTGTGTGTTGAAGGCAGAGACTGAGTTCTGAAATTCTGAAAATGCACAAATTATTTAAAAAGCCATTAAGTGTTTGGGACATTAGCATTAACCACACCATTATTCCAGAATACACAAAATGAATGTTCATACAGTCACCACACATAACAAACGAAACCAAAAACCCACCAATGTTCAGTAATGTGGGCTGGCAGTGACAAGGCAGAGAATTCCCCTGTGGAGAGAAGGCCCTTTCTGAAGTTAATTTCATTCTAAGATAGGATGGCTTCTTCCCTCTGCAGAGAAGGTCTATCCAAAGAGCTTGCTTTCAGTTTGTGGTTACTGTTCTTCTAAGAATTATTATCCCAACTGTGAGGGGGAACTCTTTTCTTAAGTGATATAAATTACCTTGCGCAAAAAGTGGTGAGATCAGTCTTAATCTGGTCCAGGCTGACCTTATTTCAGTTTGTGTTACATCGACTGCTTTAACCAAATGGAAACCAAACCACTTTTATACCAAATAAAGGTGTAGGTAGAGGTTTTCAATTGCAGAGCAATTTGTGGTGGATATAATATAGCAGGCCAAACTTCTGTAAAACTTCACATAGTGGAATAAAACCAGAAATGGTTGTTGATAGAAATGGATGGTGCATTTTGGGGAAAATCACTATTTTCCTCCCATGTTTTTACATTCTTTCTTTTTCTTTTAAATTGTTTTTATTTATTATCATTCAGCTTATCAATAAATCAGGACCCTTTTAACATTGCCTTTTTGAAAAAGTCAAGAAGCTTCAGGGGATAGACTCACAAAATATCCTGAGTTGGAAGTAACCCACAAGGATCCTTGAGACCAACTCCTAGCCCAGCACATGATCATTCCCAAGAGTCACATCATGTGCCTGAGAATATTGTCCAAATGCTTCTGGAAGTCTGTCAGGCTTGGTGCTGTGACCACTGCCCTGGGGAGCATGTTCCAGTGCCCAACCACACTCTGGATATTTTTTCCAATATCCAACCTAAACCTTCCCTGACACAACTTCAACATTTTATTTGAAGAGACCTCTTTGTTGCTTTGATTATTGTTCATGCATCCCTCCCAGTGATTTAAATGGGGTCAGAGTAATATTGCAGATATTTACAGATGTGATTGAGATTACATAGGCATTTTCTATAGGCAGAATTCTGGCTTCTGTAGGTATTCTTTATTTTACTTCTCTAATGCATTTTTCTCTTTGAGATCACACTAGTAATCTAGCCTCCATTCATTTTAGAAGGAAAAGATTTCTAAAGGATATTGCACCTTGTCTGGGTACTTATTAATGCCTGTTCTTGTTCAGTGATTATACAAAGATTGTTTGTACAAAGGAGTTGCATTGGCTTGAGTTAAATGGGTTTAGAAAAAAAAAAACCACAATGTATTTAGGTCAGTACAAATTCCTGGTTGGAAACTTAGATAATCTTAAATCTTTAACTATATACACTTTAAGTAGTTTACTGAAAACAGCAGTGTCAACAAAAAAAACTTGTACTAAAGCCACAGAAGTTAATTTTAAGAAATTCAGTTGCATTTCTGAATAAATCAGGCCTAGTTAATTCCCCCTCATCCTCCAGTTTTATTTTCAGAGAAGGAAGCATCGTATTTGGAAGGGAACATCCCTTCCCACTTCTAAAGTTGTGCAGCTGTAACAAATTGCTTCACGACCATGCAACCTGATTGCTTTTCTTTTGTTTGTGATGGTATTGAAAAGGAACAGCTTCAGCTGTAGGTGAACTATATTCTTGTTTGCAGAGATTTAGTTATTTTTGCTTCTTGTTTAAGGGTTTAAGATCATGCATAAGGAATTTTTTATTTCAGAAGAAAAGAAAAGGGTTCTTAGAAAGACAATCACTAAGGTGTGTTTTCTCTGTATTAGGCAACATAGAAACCTAAACAAACAAAACATATTTGAAATATTTTGTATAGAGTTGTAAATAATTAAGTATTTTTTAAGTTCTACTCTTCAACTTTTTGCTGTATAGAAACACTGCATTTTTTTTTTTTTTAATTCTCCTAGCCTCTGACATTACTGAAGCCTTCTAATAGGATAATTTCTTGACTCTCCAGTTAGCACTATGAGATGGAACAAGGCACAGACTGCAGAGAACAAGGAACAAATCTGCAGTCCAGATTTATGATGAATTATGATTCCCTCTCCCTATTAGGTTTGTTTTTGAAACACCATGCTTTCCAAAAACCCAGGCACTCCACTAAAGAAATAAGCACAACTATCGAAACACTATCACAAATAAAGTAAACATGTATGTGTGTGTGTGGGTGTGGGCATATTTTTATACATATATCTATATACATATGTGTGTATATATATATGAATGTGTGTGCATAAAATAAACATTAAAAAACTGATTTTATTAATAATTTCCAGAATCTCAAACCTCAAATCTCTGCTCAAGCAACATTCAATTTCTACAAGCAAGGGGAAAAAAAGGTAGTCCTGAAATAGAATGCCTACTACAAGCCAGGGAAAGAAGATCCAATAGGCCAGGGCCCTCTAGAAGACTGACTCATTCCTTAGACCATTCACTCCCAACTAACTTTAAATTTAGCTATGCCAGTTAATCCTTATGCTACTTCTGGTCAGTCCAAAGAAAAAACAAGGCCTTTGTCCCTTAAAAAGCTTAAATCGATCTGCAAACACTAAAAATGATGGGTTTCAATCCAGGCACCTCACCTGGCCTCAGGTGCATTAGTATATAATGGAGCTGGAGTAAATATCTCAGCTCAGTAAAACTCTGGTAATTGATGGTTTTCCAGGTCACAACTAAGAGCTGAAAATTACTCTAGAAACCAGAAGGCAGACAGCACTGACCATAAGGTAGACTACAACGTAGCTGGTAAAGAAATGCATCTTAACAAGCAAAAACACCAATTTTTTTCTGCAGTGGCTCCAAATTGTTAGACATTAAGTTTTCCAACAGAGTAGTCTACATAAAATGGCCACAGTGTATAAGAGATTACAGAGCTGAACTGTTCTTCTGATTTATGAGACCTTCACAATTTACTTAGTACTAGTTTTCTGCTCCCCATTGCCCTGTGCTCTCTGTCCTATGGGCTCGTGTCTCAGAGTTGAATGAGATTGATCACACCCCCTCCTTGAACAGGCAACTTCTATCCCTGGTGATAAGAGAGTCACCAGGGGACTGGATAAGAGAAAGAGCAAGTGTCTAAAACCTTCTGAAATCAATTAGACAGAAACCATTATATAANGCAAACACTAAAAATGATGGGTTTCAATCCTTCTGAAATCACTTAGACAGAAATCATCATTATCTCTTCCAGTTGTTGTACCACCTTTCTCTCGCCTTAAGTCACAACTGCTGGCCCTTATGCATCACAACTCTCCTGCTACTAATAAAGCCAGCTTGGTCACTGAATGTGGAAAAGGGGTAAAAATGACACTGAATATGTACTTTCAAATGATCACTTACATGCATTAAACAAAGGGAAACCAGCAGGTACTGTATGGATCTCAGTAAGGTGACAATCTGACCACTGGAACGAATATTACACTCCATTACCTCATCCTATTTTAGTAGCAAATGAGACAAAATCATTTTGTGATCCAAGACAGTGAGAGATTTAATACCATCAGCACAGATCTTAATCAACTTCCATGAGGAGATGCAAGAGTTTTTTTCTTCTATCTAGCACTGAACAAACAAAATAATGTCGGCCAGGGAGCACTCTGGCCAAAAGACAGTGTGTTAACTCTCCCCATACAGCCTCAAAACTGAAATGAAAAAACATCAGGTAACATCTGGTAATAAGAAGAGTATTGGGTAATAATTAACAATGGATTATCCCTAGACAGTAAGGAAACTGTGTGCTTCAAGTCAACTTGGCAGTTTATGGTCCTCAATAAAGCACTGACAACTGCTATTACTATGGGACCCAACACTTCCCAAATACTGCAAGAAGTAAGAAGGAGATGAGCCTCAAACATTAAAGAAAAACAGAAGAGCCCCTAAAACTTCTATTATTCCAGTGAAAAATGCTGGCAATGAGGATGTGACCCTCTTTGCACTTGTACTCCTCTCCTGCAAATGAACAGCTCTGACAGAATTGAGCAGCATCACTCATGAAGTAGAGGCAGCTTCCCTGCAGTGAAAGATATTCAGACAATTTGCTTGAGCAATGATGGTTTTGACTTACTTACCCTGTCCAGCCAAATTAAATCTGCTGATTATGGTCATGCAGGTGCTGTGGTGGGAGCAGAAAGTTAAGCATGAGAAGCATCAGTCTAGCCTGATGGCTCCAGAAATAGATTTAGCCTGGAGCTTTCTAAGAAATAGACCTCTCACCTGAAAACAGCCTGCACAAGTCTACTTTGCAAAATGAAAAAGGGATGTGGTAACATGCTTAAGTCAATGCTAACAGTCATTTTCAGAGATAAATAGTCTTTAGATTCTCTAAGGTTCTTAAAACTCTGTACCATGTCAAATGCTTCCCTCTGGAACTTCAACAGTGATGAATAAAATGAAAGCCAATTTATTCCACTTGACCAAACTGTTTACATCTCTTGTAGACCAATAAACTCTGCTTCTTTTTGGGCTAGGCTTGTCCTGGCCTATTAAGGTAATTAATTTGCAGCAGCCAGAGAAATACGACCACCTACACTACCTGTGGTTCTCCAGGGATTTTTTCTTTCTCTCATTTTTTTTTCTCCCAGATGCATTGCTGGGAGTTGGGGGAATATGGCATGCAAACCCCTCTCAGGGTTCATGTCCATCATTTCACCAAGGAAATCATCTCTCAAGAGCCAAATTGAGCCATCATCATCACTGTTGTGCAAGATCAAAGGTGCACAGAATCACTGCAGAATTGAGGATATTGCCTGACTACTAATAATCCTTTGAATATGTTTATCAAACAAACCAACATCCTGGAGAAAGGAGGAAAAAGAATTTGGCTCTTGCTTTCCCAGACAGCAGAAACAAATTAAAATCAGAACAAAACCAAAACAAAGTGATTCATAAATTCCCCACTGCCAATCTTGCGAAGTCTGACACTGCAGATCTGACAGAAAAACTGTACACAGAAAACATTGGCACTGCAAACCAGCTGTGAACCTCACATAAACCACATAGGTGTGGAACCCCTCTGACTTCAGCTGGGGTTTGTTAAGCCATGGGGGAAATGAATCCATCTGCTTTCTATGATCAGGGCCTGTGTCACCAGACAAAAACTGTGGTGGGGAGGTTAGAGTATGGCCAGTTACAAATTGCATAATCTGATCGAGTCTTCTCTCTGAAATACTACCCCAAAAGAAAGCTCCAACAACTTTTCTGCCTCTGTAATAGTTTACCTCAGCTGAAAGAGTGTTTTTAATCTCAATAATACACTAAGTTTAAAGATTTAATTATTCTTGTATTCATATAAAAATTATTGTGACAATGCTCAAAGGACAAAGCAATTACCAAATCAAAAGACTGACCAGGAACATCTGCATACTAATCCAGTGAGGAGATAGAAAGAAAATACTGTTACATATGAATAGTTTTAAATTAAATTGTATTTTTTCTGTGTTTGTATATCAAAGAATCGTATCAGGTTTACAATTTAAGAGGTGATATTTATATATACTTCCAAGACAACACAATATGAAAATGCAGCTTCTCAAGCTATACCTAACTGGAAATGTGCTACACAAAGGCATTGAAAACAAAGTATGAACTTCACTTGCCAGTGCTTGAATACATTCTTACTATCATCACAAGGAGTCACATCTGTTAAACACAAAAGAAGCCTTGAATTCTCCTCTTCTACAGAGTCACACACTTGTATACCCCAAAATTATAAATGACAAAGTAGTAAAAATTGTTGTAGAATAAAAAAATATTCACATGTATGCACTGGTGATTCTCTTTCAGAAAAGAGCTAATCAAGTTTTCTTTTTATTAAACTCCCCAAATTTTTTCTTTCTGGTAGAATTTTGGGTGTTCAGATTGTATACCGGAAGATGAATTGGTACAAGCAATGAATTAAGCACAAGTAATCCAAACAAGAGCACAAAGAAGTGAGTGATATCTTGAAAATAATATCTGTTCTGTTTGGTCCATACAGAGGAGAAAATCAGGGATAAGGATTCTTGTTTCACTGTGTCCTTTGATACTTTAGGGAAGGTTTTTGTTTCATATGAAATCTCTAAATCAGAAGATGTTCTGAAGAGTGAGTAATGTCCAAGTTTGTTTCCAAATACCACATTATGCACAGGCATTTTTGTTTGTTTAGAAAGAGACCTGTGACTTTCTGACTCTATGATGAGTAGCTTTTGTTTACATAAAGAAGGAGCTTCTGAAGCTATTTACAGAAAAAATTCTGCAAAGTGCTGAATACCTAAGATCACACTGAATCTAGTGTGTGTGCACAACTCAGAACAAAATGAGTGTGGGTTTCAAGTAATTATGTATCTCACAGCTTCCAACTCTTATACATTGTTATCAAGACGAGGAAAAGGATAAATGTTGTAGGAACATGCCAAGGTTTTTTGGTTTTGTTTTTTTTTTTTTTTACATAAGATTTATGATGTAATACACATTGAAAGGTAATCAGAAGAGTCCTTGAAGCCTTCCCAACTGTGCATTCCTCTGAAGGAAACAATGCAGGCTTTGGGTCTACTTGGAAGTTTTCTTCAATGGGCATTCATATTTCATATGATATGGAACTGTATCCCTTGCCTAGGATGGCAGACAGCAAGTGTTAGATCCCCATTTTTGATCATCTTTCCCATGTTTCTCTAACTATTCACACATTTTCTCCCCATTCATTTTATTGTTCCTAACACTGTACTATTCACCTGATTTCCTCATTCTTTGGCATGGAAAAAGTTTAATGTTCCATTTTAATTTTCCCAAGATTTTGTTTCCTTTATTCCTGTTCCATATCTACTTCCAGTGATACAATCTACATGTACATCTGAACAGGTAATTCCACATAAACCATGGTCCAAAAAGTGGAGGGCAGAGATTCTTTCTAACATGTCTTCAGCTGTTACTGGAGAGCTACCTAAACTTTCAGTAGTTGATGGCTTTTTGTTCTTTAGTTCAGAATTGAAGTATCCATATTCACACCTCACAATCCATGAGATGATAACACGCTATCTGTGTCTCTGATTTAAAGTGTCACAAGAAATAACTGTCTATTTGACAAACCACTCTTGGTGGTGATAGCAACTGATTTGCAACATTCTTGCAGCTCAGCTTCTGACAGTTCAGTTAGCCCAGAAGATCATTTGAGAAGTTTACTAAGATGGGTGTTTCTTTCATTTGCAAATTAATCTTATTCTGAACTCTGGATCTCCTTTCCAATTATGTCAGGCTCCAGAACCAACAATTGCCAAGCCTCCTGTTAAAAAAGTTACCTGATTTCTTTTTCTTAGAGACTGCCATCCACTACCAGTGCTGTAAATGAATTTTATGCCAAAGCCTTCTCTTCCCTCGCCTAATTTAAGAATGAGAAAAGGCATGTCATTTAAGAAGAGGGAGAATTCTCTGAGTAATTGACAGTTCGAACACCAGGGATTCTTTGACCCTACATGCGATTTAGCAAGTGGATTTTTTCTGGCATCTATGCCTCAGTGCAGAACTCTCCCTGTCACCAGTATTCCTGGCTCAGTAAAGAATTTTTAAATGGGGAAATTTCAGGCTAAACAGAAGAGAGTCTGTTCTGAATTTGCAGGCTCTAAAATACAGAGCTCCCTGTGACTGGGAAATCCAGAAATGAAGGACTTGGATTTTCTTAAGTAAACTTTGATTTGGTGCAGAGGAATAGGTGAGCAGGAAGGAAAATATGACATAGAACAAAACCACATGGGATTTGTGTCCCATGTCTTTGGACTCCAGATCACTGATGTAAATTAGAGCCTTACAAGTGCTTTAAATCACCCTGTAACTGTAGCATCATAAATGATCTTTAGGGCCAGAGGATAAGAGAGTTGGATGCTCTGTCATTTGTGATGACACTTCTACTCCAAAGAAAGAACACTAAGAAATGCTCAATCTAATTTAAGACTTATTTTTTGGTGAAGATGGTAATATAATTTCAGTGCTTTTGGAAAAAATTGTCATTTTTAATTGACTTCACAAATTATTATGTCAGCAGATGCCATGAAATCTGCTTACAAGTTGAGGACTCTATGAAGTAAAAGAGAAAAAGGCAAAAATTTAAAAATTATATATTTCTGCAGTTTTGAGATGCTGTAAAAGTTATTAAAATGAAAGCTTCACTCTATACCACTAATCTTCATTAAAGAACAAGTTTACTTTACATTAAGATAAACTTATAAAATTGCATTCCCTTTCTAGCCAGTTATTTTAAAATGGATGTGCTAATTATCCCCAATTGTCTGAGTGAAACAGCATAAAAGATTTTGGCAAAATATTTCACTATAATCCATAGTAAGAATAGAGTAGGTTATTCAGTACCTATGTAATTGTGGGATCTTAAAAGAGACCATTGAAATAACTTGCTTTTTATAATTCCAGGGCAGACTAACACTGTGTCTGCCCTGGATACACCATAAAGTCACTCCAAGATACAAAGTAATAGTAATTTAGGCTATATCGTGTTAGCTTCAAATTTTCTGAAGTAATCAAAACAAGAAAATTTTCTCTTTTATAGGCTACAGGTAACTGAGAAGACAGAGGCAGTTTGATCTCCTAGTTATCTGAAGCGTTGTCCTCTGAAAATGTGAAGTCTCTCAGAAAGTTCAACTAAGCAGGATTTCTATCTATTGTTTTGGGGCATCTGGAACTAGTGGGGAATACAGTGTTTTCCCAGCTTAACATTTTGTTTTTCCATTGCACCCTGAAGCTATACAGTACACTGCCAAGAGAAAACTAATTCAGCAGTATAAATTAAAAATAGGATTCTCGTGACACAAACTGCATAAATATGGTTGACTTGTGTAATTATTTTGCAGCAGTGATATGTCTCTTGTTATGAAATCTTCATAAATTGTGCGACATTTTTTATAATGGCCAGTACGCAGAGGCGAGCAGAAGGAAAATTATTAAAAATGTTATTGAAGAATTAATCAGTAATTTTTTTAAGGGAAGGTGAGGGCAATTATTTCTTTGTAACATCCTATTACCCTTGATTTATTTTTTCTTTAAGTAGATATTTTCAATTATGAATTTGGTAGTGTAAGAGTCAGAACATGCCGTTTTAAAAGAGCCATTTTAAAACATTTCACAGATTTGTGTCGTCAACTATTATAAACACAGTAGAATGCAAGTACTTAAACTATGCTTTAAATGAGACTCTAAAGAAAGTATTGGCTTTTCCTTACTATTTGACAGGGGACTGGTGTCTTCAATATAAATCCTATCACCCTCAAAGCACCAAGTGGAGCAACTACCAACTTTTTCAGATTCAGACTTCTAGCTTTCAGAAAGCCTTAGGACAGAATAATTGGCTTTTGGGAATCCAGAACAGTATGAGTGGCTGATAGTAACCTATCCACAGGTAAGGCCCAGCAGTTACAGCAGTTGATTACCACAATCTAACTGCTAAGTTATTGGTAAAAATTGTTTATTAGAAAGAGCAGCAGTCAAAAGGCACTGAAAAGGGTCTAAGAGCCAGACTATTCAAGGAGATAACTGGTCCAAGACCATAAAACATCAATTTAAGGAAGAACTGAATTAAAATTACTCTAAACACATTCCTTACTCTATAAAATGGACTTAAAGAGAGGCACGAAGATATTAACTTAGTGAAGAAAAGATGCAGTCCTAACATATGCATTTTTAAGCAGGTAATCAGATGGTACAGAAATCTACTCAGTTAATCAGCCCTCAGTCTTGTAGAGGAGGTGAGAGTAGCAGCACACCCTTCTCACACAGTTCTGCTCTCAGTTGTGCCTAAGGGTCTGCCCAACAGGGAATGGTTGTTAAACTAAGGGTCTTAGGGAGTCTTCAAAATAACTTCTTCAAAAACAAATAAAACAGGATCCCACCAGTTGGTTGAGCTTCTTCTCTGCCCCATTTATACGACGTATCCTTTACAGTAGCTATTACCATCTCTGAAGTAGATCTACTCAGCAATTAGCTCTGGCTTGACAAATCACTTGGGTCTAATTTCCATTTATTTCTCCCACAGAACAAAATGACAGGCCAACCTCTGAGCACTTTTGCAGCTTGTCTTATGGATACATGAGTTCTCTATCCTAGTACAGCTTAAATAAGAAAATGCTCATAGAATCAATCAACCATAGAATGGGTTGGCTTGTAAGGGACCTTTAAGATCTCCCCCTGGAACAGGCAGGGACACCTTCCACTAGACCAGGTTGCTCAAAGCCCCATCCAACCTGGTCTTGAACGCTTCCAGGTATGGGGCATCCCAACAACTTCTCTAGGCAACCTGTGCCAGTGTCTCACCACACACAGAGTAAAGAATTTCTTCCTAATATCTAATCTAAACCTATCCTCTCCAGTTTAAAGCCATCACCCCTGGTCCTATCACTCCACACCCTTGCCAAAAGCCCCTCTCCAACCTTCTTATAGACCCTTTTAGGCACTGGAAGGTGTTCCCAAAGCCTTCTCTTCTCCAGGCTGAACTGCCTCAACTTCTCAGCTTGTCTTCATAGAAGATGTGCTCCAGCCCTCCGACCATCTTTGTGGCCTTCTACACTTGCTCCAACAGGTCAACATCCTTCTTATGTTGGGGATTCCAGAGCCGGATGCAGTCCTCTGGGTGATCTCTCAGGAGAGCAGAGTAGAGGGGGAGAATCACCTCCCTTGGCCTGCTGGTCACACAGGATACAGCCCAGGACACGTTTGGCTTTCTGGGCTGAAGAGCACATTTCCAGACCATTTCTGACTTCTCAACCCCCAACATTCTCAAAGTCCTTCTCTGCAGAGCTGTTTGCAATCCAATCTCTGCCCAGACTGTACTTCCACCTGGCATTTCCCTGATCCATACACAGAACCTTGCACCCAGCCTTGTTGAACTCCCTGAGGAATGCACAGGCTCACCCCTCAAGCCTGTCAAGGTCCCCCTGGATGGTGAACTTTCCCTCCAGGGTGTTGTTGGCAAACTTGCTGAAGGTGTCCTCAATCCCACTGCCCATGTTGCCAACAAAGACATTAGACAGTGCCAGTCCCAACACTGACCCGTGACGAACAACACTCGTCACATTGTGATCATTCATAATGCAGAACTTCAAAACATATTGGATCAGATAAACTACTGATAAGAAGTTTGGTAAAATTACGCCACCTCCCAGGTACTAGAGTAAAGAACAACAAGTACATGAGGAAGAATGGGTGTTCTTTTTTCAAGCACCACTTATTATCAGGACATCATGTACTTTGTAATACACAGATGGTAACAAGACAACAACAGTGAATCAGGGATGGGAAGAGTTAATTTTGGGGGCATTCTTCACTATCATGGGCCTGGACACCAAAACCAGGGGCAGAAATTCCTTTACTATGTTGGGAAGAAATCCCTTCCGCCTGTGTGGAAGAACAGGGAGAATGTTCCAAGTGTTTAAATCATAGGAAACAACATATGAAGTGGCTTAACTATCCTAACTTCTACTGAAGCCATCAAAGTTGAATATGTACAAAAACAGGCCCTATGAAATAGGAGTAATTTCATTAAAAGATACTGAATGGAATCCCTAAGGGACATCAGTAACTCCTGGCTTTCCAGCTCTTTTTGTCTGCTGCAAGAGTTAAGGTCACTCCCTACCTCAAAGGGTCTCAAAAATCCCAAGAGTTTAGCAAACAATTAATGAAAAGAGACCTGCAGCTAAATGGACAAGTTCACACATCAGAAAGCAATCATTACCTTAAACGTTACTAGCAGGTGGTTAACCTTGAATGTTTATTACTTGTCAGCTACAAATGTACTTTGATTTCTTTGTAGGTGACCAGTGCTCTTTGTTAATAGCTATTAAAAGTTATTGATAACAACCCAATCTCCACCACAGTTTTGTTCCATAACAGACTAAATCACATATCTGTCAACCTTGATAGATTAACCCCATGAAATTCTTATATTTAATACTCATTCTAATTAATCTTGATTTACTGCCTTAGAAAAGTTCTATTTGAATTACACTGGTGATTGACACCAAGATAATTTTTACTCATATGTTTAAAAAGGCCCATGTGTTTGATTCTACAAATTAGACTAAAGCTGCAATTTATTGGGGAAGATGCTTATCTTCCCTTTTCATTTCTCTTCCACACTCACTATTTATTGGTTTGTCTTGGTTACAAGGGCACTTGCACAAACCTGATTTTGTGGTATTATTCAGGACAGCAGCTCATGTGGCATGAGTTTCCAGAATTATCGTCTCAGGTAGGAACAACTCCTCCTTCACGAGTCAACTCACAGTGAGCAAGTTCTTTTGACAACACCAGAAAGACAGTGGAGAAATTAATATAGCAAAATGTGAAGTAGCTATACTTGAAACAGGTGGACCAAACAACAGATGTGCCTCTATATCATCCAAAAGAATTATACATTTCCATGAAATGCCTAAAAAGAGCAGTTTTCTAACCCTCTAAACTATACATTGACCACAGTGAACCTTGAAAACATATTGTGGACTATCATGTGTCCATGTTACCATTCTTTTTTTAAGTGTAAATTCTACAATATTGTTGTTCTATGTTTCAGCATCTCATGGCTATGCAAACTCTATTTACAAACTCCAGCTTGGGTGGAGTGTTGAAGTAAGAGAAGGCTTCCCTCTACGTGGTATTTTTCTGGAAAGGTTTTGTCTTTGCTTTGTTTGCTTCGACGTAAACTAAAAGGAGCAGGTTTATACATCAAGAAAAATAGAAGTGGATGAGGGCTGAACATTAGAAAAACATTAAAGTGAAGACATAAGAAAATGATGAAAATAAACTGCAAGATAAAGCTTGTTTTCTCAACACAAATGATGGGTTCTCTGATATACAGGACAACAGGAACTAGCTCCAAGAGTTTTCAACCTTTAAGGAAATGGGCAAACACCCATTTTTCTATTCACTAACTATTCTACTGCATTTTTAGGATTTGCTATTCTTTGGGTCCCATAGCAACGCTAGGAACATCCTTACCTGCAATACAGGTAACAAGATACACAAGGGCTAGGCTTATTCTTGTACACACACTTGCTTTTACAGAGATAACATCTCGGGACTGTAATCTGTCAGCAGGATCAGTAGAACCACTTATGACCATACAATTCAGAGTCTCATGCAGATTCTGAGGCTTTTTTAGCCCCACTTTTGATCAAAATTATTAACAATATTGTAGAATTTTATAATTACAGAAAAAAGATTATTATAAAGCAGAAGCGGGGGGAAAAATGTAGAACCTTCCTGACAAGTGATCTGTTTTTTTTTTTTTTTCCTTTAATTTTAAATAAAGCTGTCTGCGAATTTGAGCCTAGGGAGACCTTCATTAAAATCAATTAATCAGTCAGCCTCTCTGCTGAATAGCTTTCTGGAGACAAAGTCAAAATAGGATTTGGGAGAGCTGTGTGTGCGACTCCTGCTTAACTTTTCTCCCCAGGACCGCAGCCTCACGCCCCTGACCGCCTCAGCGGGAGGCGAATAAGGGGAGGATCTGGCACGGGGATCTGCAGCTCAGGGGGAAGGGGGTCGGTGCCCACCCGGCAGCACGGACACCCCGGTACCCCGAGCAGGTGCCCGGGGCCTGCGGCTCGTCGCCGCGCAGGTGAAGGCTGGGTTTGGCGGCCTCGGCCCCCCTCGGGGAAGGAGCGACCGCCCCTCAGTTCAGCGACCTCGGCGAGGGCTGGTTGCTCCCCGCCCGGGAGGGTGGAGATGACAGCCGCGTTAGCAGCCAGCTCCCGGCGGCTGGGTGAGCCCCCTGGGGCGGGCGGCACCTTACCGGCCCCAGCAACTACCCCGGAGCATCTCCCCTCGCCCCACCGGCTGCAGAGGCAACCCCCGGGCCCCACTGCTGCCTCCGAGAGGCTGAGAGAGAAAGTTGTCCTCGCTCCCCCCGAGCCCGTGCGGG
>VZRF01015123.1:263857-508584 GCA_013396875.1 Vireo altiloquus | reverse complement strand
TCCCCCCTCCGGCGGGACCGGCCTGCCCGCGCCCGGCCGGGCCTCGGGCGTGCTGCGGCGCAGGGTGTGCTCGCCGAGCGTCTCGTCCCCAGCCGGACACGGCACTGCCTCCCCGCACCTTCCCGCCTCGGCAGGTGTGCCGCCTTGGCTGCTGCGTTGCTTGCTTCCCGTCTGCATCTTACTGACTTCCTCTTTTTGCTAATAAAATACAGCGTTTAAACTGTCAAAAAACGAGCTAGTTCTTTGAAGCAGACCAAGTTTTAAAACTAGGGGAAAAAATACAGAAGTTTTAAGTACCTAGGGACTGAAGTGTTTCGCTAGAAGTATGAGGAAACAGTGCTGCTACAGAACGATGAAGCTAGCATGTATATCAGTTTATTAAAGTTTTAATAAGCCTGCCTGAGTACCTGAAAAAAATCACTGAAGCTTAAATTGCGAGTGTAACGTTACATTAATGTAGCGTTATAGGTCAGCAAGATGAAAGGTGTGGTTCTCATAATTATCACGATGCCTAGTATGAGGTAACAAAACCACATACCACAAAACTGTGTAATTTATGACTCGACCTGGTGCAGTACCATTGTGATATTGTTGGGGTTTTTTTTTCAGTCTCAGATTCTTAGATTTTCCTTTACCGTGCATCACATTACACCAGAAAAACTTACGGGAAATAGTTCCCCAAAATGAAAATTTGTAAGTCATCTTATGCGTCCCTTGAGTGGATCATCAGCCCTTAGGTGCCACAGCCCACAGGGTGTCGGAGAAGGTACCGTCCCTACCCATGTGGTCTATGAGTTGCTGTTTGAGTCCTGATCAGCAATTCTGAGACTTCTTTGCAGAGAAGAGAACTTCATGCTGAAATATTGTAATTTTTTAATAATTATATATTTAATTCTATAGCCAGTATTCATTACTTTTTCCTTTTCTCAAAGTTCGAGCGTTACAGATTGAGCACGTTGCATTTAATAGAGTGCTTCATCTGCCAGGACTTCCAGGACACACATCTGAGGCTCTGCACATGGTGTCACACAAGCAGCCGATTTGAGTGCAAACTGGTGGGGTATGACATAAGGTTGCTCATGCTTCATTTTTAATGTTTCACCTCTGCATGACAGCAGGTTGAACTTGACCTGCTTGTGAATACAAGGTGTGGCAATGTTATGTCACCTGTGTGAGACACTGGGAAAATCGATCGGGAGTTGAACCAGTGACACAGGGTATGGATCCCAGTTCTTATGTGAAGGCTCAACTCTATGGTTTGGTGTGTACGAGGAACTCCTGCCACAGCCTAAAGGATGATAATCCGTAAAAACTCACCAGATAAGCATTCGGCCAAAAGGTGATTAACTTTTCTGAAAGCAGCTGGGAAATAAAGGACTAAATGTCTGAATAGGAGCTTATGTTGGAATTACTTTTTCAGTAGGATGATGCAAGCCGTGTCCAGCTTTTGTGGTCATACAGGCCTAGAAATGTGTGCTGAAATGTGTTGCTTTAAAAATTCATTGTATTTTTTGGCATACAGAGTGAAGAGTAACATGCTACATAAAAATGGATTGCTCTGGACTTTCAGTGTGTGCTGCAGGAATAAAGAAAACTTGATTGAGTTATATCCCATTATTAGTTTAAACTGAAGTGGGTGATTGTTGGGCAGACAGTGTTACAGCACAGATAACAAAGGTGATGCTGCAAACAGCTGTGTGTGGGGAGGCATCTATGGCACAGGCTCTAGGTGGTCTTGCTGCCGCAGTGATGCTGCTCTGACACTTTTCATGGGATGGATTAATCGTTGGCATCATCAGTGAAGCGCTGATAGGAATGTGGTTGCTTCTCAGAGCTGTACTGTGTTTCTGAAAAGTGGGAGCAAACCCTAATCAAGGGAATTTTTTATTTTTGGTCAACCTTTGGAAGAAAGCTCAGCTTAGCATAAGGAAATAAGACAAGAGACAGTGGGAAGAAAGTGATGCACAGGAATTTCCACCTGAACATGAGGAAGTCTTCTCTATTGTGTGGGTGGCTGCTCATTGGAACAGGTTGCCCAGAGTGATTGTGGAGTCTCTGTCACTGGAGATACTCAAGAACCATCTGGATGCAATCCTGTGCCATGTGCTCTAGGATGGCCCTGCTTAAACCGGAAGGCTGGATTAGATGACCCACTGTGGTCCCTTCCAGCCTTACCTTGTTCTGTGATTCTGTGAAACACTGTAATGGCATTCCGGAGGCATTTCTGAGCAGTTCTGCAGTTGCTTTCTTTGCTCATAATACTAATGAATAATCATCTTTTAATTAAATAATTCAGTGTACAGTGGTGTGTTTTTTTTTTTTTCCCACTTACATCTTGGTGACCAAGTGAGAAGCTACCAATTAATTGAAAAAGTGTTAGTGCCTATAATCTTGGAGAGTTGTGGCCATTGGATGAAATACTCAACTCCAAGGTGGTGCTGGGTGTGCATCAGCAGCTTTCTGGGTTTTGCATTTATAGACCAAAGATGTGTGAAGAATTGGGCTAGCTCGGAAGCACTGCTCTGGGGTCTTTCATAAGGCAGACCAGGCCCTACTGGTGTCCTCTGCAATGAAACTGCGCTCTGCAATCCGTAGCAATACTACTAAACAGTGTATTCACGTTTTCTGTGTCTCACAGCTGGAAATGGATGTTGATTTAAAACTGCTGATTTGTAAATGCTTCTCTGTCAGCTTTTTCTACCAGCATGTTGTCCAAGCAACCTGAAGTGCTGTTACCTTCTCTGCAAGTGTGCTGAGAGGGAGGGCTTTTGGCCTTCCTTGCTAGGCTATCTCCCTGCCTCTCAGTTTTGTCTGCTCTGATCCCTTGCAGGTAGTTTGGTTGACTTTTCATCCCCAGTCCAGGACCAAAAGGCCAAATATACTACAATTAGCCAGATTCAGACTGCCAAATAGAATGGACTCAATTTCCCTTGGTAATGCCGAGAGAGGAGGAAAAATAACCCCAAACCCACCAATTTTGAACTGCCAGATATTCAACTGGAGCAATGTGGCAAACTTTCTTGCATTTCTGCAGTCCCGTAGTGTCTTCAGCTATGATGTTGGGACCAGCACCTTTGGTTCCATGGAGTGTTTCTGAAAATAAATTTAACTCTTCTGGGGCATTTTGAGCTGTTCATAGAAGTCCAGGAAGTCCAGAGGGCTGCACCTTTGGTGAGGTTTCTTTTTTATTTTTTTGAAGTGGTAGATGTTCCTCTTCCATTTCCTGTCTTGTTTCTTCCTCAGTCCACCTGCAGTTGACCTTCACCCTTTAGAGTGCTGAGTCGGGTAGCTCCTTATTTGCTAAGACAAAGTTTATTCTGATGCTGAAGGGCCAATATTTAAACTGAATCACTTCATCAGGTTTTGACACCATTTATTTATTTTAATTTTTGCATGGTATCTGTAGTAAAATACTTTTAAATCAGATGAGTTTGCTGTTTGTATGAGGCAATATGTGTTCACTTGGTTCATGACAAGTGGTGACATGGTGTATGGTTCACGGACAAGTGCTACCTGTGTTGCTCTGTGGCTGATAGGAGCAATCCTGCTTCTCCTGAGGCTCATCAAGCATTGATGAAATAGATGCGAATGAAAATGAGTGTCCAGACTCATTGGTGATGGGCTAGAAGAGGTGGAAGAGTGGATAGGAAGAGATACAGAAGATAAACATGAAGACACTTCCCTGGAAATAGAGTTTGATAATTGTATTGCATTGAAACTATCATAGCTTTGCAAGAAATCCCAGTGTTGGATAGCTTCCAGTGGGGTATTTTTGTAGTATTGCTGTTGGAAGTGGGAGCTTTTCATCAAGCTTGACTGATTCCCAAATACCAGGATGGGTCCTGCAACAGAACAGTACTTGCTGTGGGAGCAGTGGCAGCTGCTTTCTTAAGTGGTAGGATTAGCAGGAAAAATAAAACTTCCTCCATAAAAGAATAATTGCAGAAGACAGACCAGAACCTTGCATATAAAATACTACCCATCTGGAAAGTTCAGGTCTTATGGAGGGAGAAAGAGGCTTATGAATTTCCATGTCTGGTGGTAGCTTTGACATCTGTTGCCTTCAGTGACTTCAGTTCTTAATATTATGCAGTCAAGGGGCCAGATTCCCCAACAAAGAGCTCAAGTAGTTGAATAAGCCATTGGCTGAATGTGTGTAGCTTTCTTAAAGTTTTCCCTTTCAATATTTTCTCAGATATGCTAATAACAGCGTGGTGTCCTCACTTTGATAGCCAAAGGTGTTGAATGATGAGCTGGCTGTGAGCACATGCTAAAATGGCATTTGGTGTTGCTAAAATGTGGGCTTTGCTCCCCACTGCTGTGTTGCCCAGACTTCCAGCAGCAGCTTGGATAAAGTGCAGTCTGACAGAGGTGACAGCTTCTATATTGGAGCCGACAGCATGTTGTCTAAAACAAGCATAAGAAGATGCAACTTTTTCATGTTGCTAAAGATGAGGATGAGGGGCTACACTCCAGCACCTGTGGAAGGCCTGGAAAACCTAAGTCTGTATGACAGATTGTGTTTGCTTAAAGCTGAGCTCTTCACAAGAGTGTGAACATCGTTTACGTGCCTGCCATCATGTAACTTTCTCTTAGCATTTGCTCAGTGTGTAATTTAACATTTACAGTTGAGACCAGCTGTTTTGAAAAGGTGGTAGATCTTCACCTAAGGCTTTTTACACCAGGAGTGATGTGGCAGCTAGGTACATGGAGTGCTCTCATCAGCATCTGGAAAGGAGAGGACAGACCCATCCTTAGTTGCCAGTAATGTGCATGAATGTGTATCCTTGCAAAATAAACAAACACTTATGTGTATTTACCTCAGCAGGAGTACTAATTATTGTTCATGAAAACCAACTTTCTACATTTATGGCTGCATTTAGCTAAAGTTTATCCTCTGCCCAATACTTCTGCAACTGTAGTTTTTGTTTCTTATTTAAAGAGACTTTCACAGTGAGGTGGACTGTGCTGTTTTCCAAGGATGTTAGTTATTTTCTTTGGGTGTTGGTGTGGTGAGGAAGGCCCTTCTATCTAAGGAAGGCTTTTCTATCAAATAAAGTCTTTTTTTGATGAAAAGTTCTAATCAGCACTTTTTTCCTGCCACATGTAATCCTGAGCAGAGCAGGTTTTTGGATTTCTTAATACTTAAGAGTATGGCTTCTTTTGCTCTTTGGATGTGAATATAAATTGTGATGAAATCTAAATGCGACTCTTGTAACAAATTCTAGAATATATTAATCGTGTGGTGGAAAATGGAATTGTCATCCAACTTTGACTAAAACGTAATTTTTTGATACTTCTGTGACATGAAATTTTTTCTTGTTCTGAGGTTACCAAGTACATGGAGGATAAGATATAAAGTGTTTGATGGTGTAAAGCCTGTGTCATATATTTTCTAGGAAAAAAGGACTGAAAGCAAACATCTATGAAAATGCTGCAGACTGATTTTTAATCTCCAAGATTGAAGGACTCACATAAAGCTGATAGGGATCTTCCCTTTTTCCTGTGCTTGCTGGAGTGGCTTTGGGTGAGGCCCATTGCAGTGCTGTATCCATATGACTGGCAGGGATTGCTCCTCTTGTATGCCAGCAGATCTACACAAGAGCTGGAAAATGAAAACCTGAAGAAACATCAGGTAACTTGTATCAGTGGCATTACACTTCACTTGTGTATGGTATATTTACCTTTGTGGCAAAATGTATTGTGATTATCATGTCTGCACTTCAGGCTTTGAAAAGATGTTTTCATAGCTAATCTCCAGTTCTTATGAGAATTATAAAATAATCAGGTGGCTACCAGTCAAATTATCTTTTTTTCATATCATCATTTCTTGAGGAATGTGAAATTCTGTAATAAAAAATAATTGCATAGTAAAAAATAATTTGAGGAAGGGGTGATGCCAGAAGATGAAGAAACATCTGTTCAAGATGAAACAATCTTACCTACCATTCCTTCCCCTTCTAGAATATAATGGAAATGCAAACAAGTAATCAGAAATATTTTGTGTCAAGCTGCGGAATACTTTAATGCAGAAGAAAGAAGCACTACAGGCCTGCTGCTTGCAGTGTACATTTTTTGTTGCTCCTGAATGAGCTATTTTTTTCTTTATTTATAGTTCTTTTTCTTGAATAAGCTGTTTTTCACTGAGAATTAATTTTATTTATCTCTAGTAAAGACCAGTTATTCAAAATTTGGGTGATAACCATCTAAGAAAATAGCTGCTCTGTACACTTTGAGAAAGGCAGAGACAAAGATTTTAGTGTTATTTTGAAATGGCGACAATTAGAGAATTGATTTGATAAATCAGCTGTGTTTAACAATAAAAAGTCCTTGATTTTAAAGGACTGTCTCAGTGAATAACTTCACATTAAAAATTAAACAACCAGTTCCTGTTACTCAGTGTCTAATTCCATCTTGAGACTTTCAGAAATGCTTTGGCGGAGTACATACAGTTTATTACACTTTAGTTATGAGATTATGGACCAATATTCAGAGCTGTAGAATACAAGAAATATTCCAGTTTGTGGTTCAATGATTTTTTTCTTTGCTATTAATATTTGTGTTCCCTGAATTCTTACAAGGCTCCTTCTTAACTCTGGGCTGTGATAAACAAGGGGAATGGATTTTTTTCATCAGAGATGCTGATGACACTGCACTTGTTGTTTGTCTCTGATAAGTGCACAGGATGGATTATGTTACCACTATGCAGTTTCATTTCAGATACTGTAATTCATTAAAGACTGAACTGACTTAAATACAGGTGTTAGTTGTATCTTTTTAATGTTCTGTTTTGTGTTACAAAGGATGGAGTAGACATAGAAGAAGAAATGTATCAGCTTAAGGGGAAAATTGAATGGGATTTTGAAGCCAAGTTGGTCAGTTCCTTATGGACAAACAGATTAAAACTAAATTGTGGATGAATTTTGAAACATTTCTTCTGATTTTGAGAAAGATTTCACTGTGTGCTAATAAAGGCCATCTTCTTTATTAAGATTTTTTTGCAAAAAGCTGAGCACTTTCATTTTGAAATACTGGCATTGCTGAAACTGGTCCAACAAAATCTTTTATAGTTTTAGAAAATATTTGGACATTTCTGAGATACCTGCTGCAAGTACTTTGTCAAGCTTGAGTAAGCTGCAACTGTTTCTGTTCCTTATGGAAATTAATTATTTTCCCCATCGTATTTTGACAGATACTAAATACTCTGTGAATAAAATTTGAACTCTAAATAACCCAGTTTGAAGTGGAAAGGAGTATCACCTGTTCTCCAGCAGTGTGTAATGTAGTCACTATCTTACTTCCTGGGAATTATCCCAATAGAAGCTGTAACCCAGAAACAGGGAGGTGGTACATTTAAAGTGCAAGAGATCCAGTTTCACTGCTGTATGAGGCTGCCATGGATACATTAATGTTAACTCAGTCCCTTATGGGCATTCAGTGTCGAAAACAACACTATTTAATTATTTCTGTCATTTATTGTGATGTAATCCTGCTCTGTGTGTTCATCAGAGTGTGTCTTTGGTGCTGTGGAAGTGACCTCAAAATTCATTTAAAGGCTTCATGTAGACCTCAGATGTTTGCCTGCTGGCAGGTGAAAGCTGCATAGGGGATTACTGAGGTCTACCCTTGCTTCCTTTGTCTTCAGATCGAAGAACTGGCATTGATACAAGTAAATCTGAATACAGACTTTTAGGGAAGCCCTTAAAGTTTACATTTTTTTGTAGCAATATGTTCAAGTGTTACAGCTTCTATAACTTGCTGTTGAGTGTCTGCTACTTCATGGTTACACTGGATTAATTGGGTGATGTGAAAGTTGTTAAGATCTCAATTTTGATGCAGAAAGTGACAGTGAACCATGCACTCATCTCTATTTTAGTTTGGGACCAGGGACCATTTCTGTTTATCTTGTTAAGCTCTGGGGGTATCTGCAGAGCCTTCTTCCTGAGGCATCAGGTTTTCATTGTCTGAACTTTTTTTTTCCCTTTTGCTTAGAGTGGATTATAGAGAAAGATGTGTAAAAATCCCACAAAGGAAAACCCCAAATAACTGCTTTTTCCAATAAATTTGTTTGGGCCATCTTGCAAGAGCTTCCTACTTAGTTAGTAAGTGTGTTAATGTGAAGAAGATGGATTTGTGGACATGGAGTGAAAAATTTCCACAGCAGTGGCAGCACAGAAAGGGGAAGAGGCTCAGAAGTATGCTGCTCTGTGTGCCCAGGCTGAGGGTTATTCATCCAATGCAGAGTGCCATAGATGTGGCAGGGTGGACCAGGTAGCTGACAGTAACAAATTCACTAAAAATTGCTTGTAACTACTGTGATATTTGGAGGAAAAAGGAAAACTTAAAAGTGTTTAAAATAAAATCCATGGTTGCAGATCATTCCAGGGAGGACCTAGGAAGACTGTGGTCCTTACTGTAGTTACAAGTGCTCTGTGTCTGTGAGGCAAGGTAGTGATGTGGTGAGTGAAGAGGGTGGGAAAGTAACGTTACATGGAGTGTTTTGTATGTATTTTCATTTCACAGGACTTCTCTAGGGAGTCTTCATTTTCCTGGGCTCATTGTGAGCACTTGCTGTACTTCAGAGGGGATTTCTAGTTGTGTTGTAGGACTCCTTGCACACAGTTGTAGCATTAGTAACAACTGTATTTTCTTTTTACCTTAGAAAATCTCATAAACTGACTAAATACTCTCTTACAGATGGAAAATGCTGACACTGTAGCTATATCAGTCCTCACACTTTATCTTGAGCAGCCATGCTTGACAGGGTTCCAGACTTTGGTTTCTTGTCTTAGGAGAGCTATCTAGAGAGTTAGCTACATGTGCCTAGTGTTCTCATTTCATGTATCCAGAATAAGCCCTTTCTTCCTGGCAGATTTTTTTTTTTTTTGATGGTTGTGAAGAGCCTGCCATCAGAACAAAGCAAATACTTAATCTTTGCTGACAGTTACCATGGGGCAGTTACCCAGGGCTCTCTTTAGACTAGATTGAGTGGGGAGATAAAACCTGTGTTGGATACTGTGAGCTGGGAAATAGTTATATGCCAGGGAGTTTTAGTGGCTCACCCAACCTGCTTCCAGAGCCAGGGTAAATACCAAGAGCTTGTTCAGGTATGTAACAATAATTGAATGCACAGGATGGGGAAAAGATATTTGTTGCTGTTACCTTCTGTAGATATTTTTGGTTGCACTCTTGTATTTTAATATTAAGTGGTTGGATTTTAATGAAATCTGAAAAAAAAAGAAAAATTGCCTTTGAGCAGCCTTTACCTAAAGAATTGTACTTCTGCAGCAATTTTCATAACTCTAAGTTAGAAATCATTGTAAAAGAGATGGACAAGAGGTTCTACATCTACTCATGCTATTCCTGAATTGTATGTATGGCCTCAAATGCATTCCAAATATTGAAACATAATAAAAATGAATATGCATTTATAAACTTGATGAATGTTCTGGAGATATATTGGGTTAATCGATAGCTGCATTTTTTTTCTCAGTGGTGACCTGACTTCTTCCTTTGTTTATTTTTTAGGTAGAAAGTGTAGTTCCTGTAGCGTTGGCACCTTACTTTTACTTCATCCCACTGCCCTCAGAAATGTAGTAGGTGTACAGTTAGTGAGCCTTCTGTTCTTGCTAATGGCACAGTGTTCCAGCCACAGGATTGCTTAATACCACCAAGCATTCTGGAAATGAGAGAATGCCTCTTCTCTGACCCTGCCTATATGGGAGCTGTAACATCTGCATTTGGAAACCAAATCTCTTTTCTCTGCACCACAAAGCACACCCCCTTAATAATGGAAAGGATTGGAGTTTTGCCTGCCAATGGTGTAAGTGGCCACTAAAAACACTTGATACCTCATGAATTCAAGATTGAGCACAAACACACAGTTTTGCAATTGCTTGTTCTGTAGTAGCAGGTGTGCATACATATTGAAAGCCTGTTAGTATTTGCTCGTAATCTCTTTTGTGTTGTGTGGCTAGAACCACAACACAGAATTGAGTATACAGCTTTCCTGAAAGTATTGTCAACTTGCGTGGTGAATAATTTAAAATTTATTATGCACTCATTGTATGCCATTAGACTTATTATATCGATAATTAGGAACAATAATTCATGCTGATCTTTTTGCATGTAATTTAAAAATATTAATTGTAATTGAAGACCAGGTTCATGTTTCTTTCAGAAGCCTGAAGAGCTGCAGGTAGTTAGGAGAAGAAGAGAGAACTGAAGAGAGGAGGTTAGGAAGAGCCCATATACTAGTTCAGTTTTGGCAGATTGATCCAAGATAGTAAACTGTGGAGGTAAGAATTAAAAACCCAAACCTTCCAGTATCTGTACTTTGAGAAGATGCTTGTGAGTCATGCCTTCATGATTGAAAAAACATCATACAAACCTGGGGTTGGAATTAATTTTTTTTTTCTCGTCTGTGTTGACCTGTGGAGCAAAGTTGGACCTTTATATCTTTCTTCTGTTCTGTACTAGCTTGGGAAAATTCAACCCCTCTCATCACCTGCCACTTTTTCTTACCTGCCAAGCGCTGACTGGTGTCTTAAGGAAAGGGATTATAAATCCCTACGTGGAGGAAACTCTGCTTCAGGAGTGTTTAGCTTTTGATAAGCAGTTATGCTCAGCAGAGCATGCTGCTGCACGTACACACAGACCCCATGTGTGGGGCTTGGTGCCCCAAAGTGATTTACTCTTCGCATAGGATGTACCCACCTGGAAAGGTGTTACATGTGCTTTCTGTGGTAGAGTTGGTGGGTATCTGATTTAGGCTTTGTAGGGAAATCAGAAATTGCTGACTGATTGTTACTGCTTAAAAAAAAAAGTTTAAAAAAATCTCCATCCAGTGTCTGTGCTCACCTGCTGCTTACCTTCTGACTGTTCATTCTGTTCTCTTCTCCTGTTGCTCCACAGATGAGTGGTTCATTGGAGCCTTTCACACACCTGCTGCTTTTCTGTCCTGGAACCACTGAACAACTTCATCCTGTAAAGTCTCAAAGCCTTCTTTTCTTGTGAATACTGATTGTTCTAATTTATTTATTTTTGGTGCTCTGTTGAACAGGTGTAGCTTAGGAACAGGACACTGAACACAGGCATAATAGGATTTACTGTACTTTTGTTGTCAGACCTCTGTATTAACCATATAAATACAGAAGGTGCCTTTCTGAGAAAATAAAGAAGTAGAATGTAGCAAGGAGTAAAGATAAAGAAATCTGAAATTGAAGCAAGGGAAAAAAGGAGTTTGTGAAAAACAAAGGAGTCTGCTTTCTAAAATGAGGTCTTGGTTGGGATTTTTGAATCTCATAGGCTGGACAGTTACCTGCCTGAAAAGAAACCATATTTTTTCTTGATAGTCAGACATATCTCTAATTCTGGAGCAAGTATACAGGCTACTCTGTTTCTCCTGACTCACTTTGAGGTTGAATGCTTGGGGTCGTTCAGGTAGTCTGCTTTAAGGCATGTACTTGATGAGATCTAGAGCTCTTAATGGCTGTTTTAAGTATCCGTAGTTCACTGCCTGCAAAGTCCTTATCTAATTTATCCTGAAAACCTCTCTTGTTCGTATTACTAAATACCCCCTCATATCAGATAATTTCTCTGGGTCATTGTAGCTTCCTTTTCAAGCTAGCTCAGTACCTCTTTTGAATTTCCTGCCTTGCAGGTGACCTGTCACACTGCTGATTTTTATCTAGTTTTGTGTAGACCATATTCCTGAAGAGCTGCATGAATGATCTAGATGTGGATAACTTTCCACTATTTTTGAAGCAGAACTTTGCATATCTGGGAGTTGAATTCTTTTGCTTAGCTTTCCTGCTCAGGATACTGAGCACTGAATGCTCAATCCAAAGGACTGGTTCTGTGTAACTGGATGTGTTTGCTGAAGCACTCCTGGTATTACCAGAAGTAAGCAATCTCCTTCTCAGATATGACATACCTGTTCTTCCGGGAATACTGTAGCCTTTCTCTTGAGGTCAGTTCTGAAGCCATCTTTCTTGGAGTCCTAGGATTTGTTAAATGTTGGGCTGGTAGCCCATCCTTCTGAAAAAAGTATTATTTTGTTGCTATTGTAGCAGAACTGATTTTTAATTTTTTTTTTTTCTTTTGTCTTTTTATTTATTCCCCCCCCACCCGTTTCTCTTACCAGTGGTTTCACAGTAAAACAGCTTTCTTCTCAAGATCATAAAGGTCTTTGTCTCTGGGTACCCTTTGGTTGCTTTCTACCTTGTTGTGGGTAGGTAGCTTAGTAGAACAGACTTCCTAATAATAGCTTGTTTGGGACGCAGTCTCTTTATGTGGACTTACGCTGATTTCCTCACTGTGAGTCCATTGAAGTTTCCCATCTTTGAACCTCTGGTGTTAAGCAATGTACATCTTGCATGATGGCAGTTTTTAGAGTCCAGTAGGCAGGGCTGATGATAAGCACTCAAGAAAGCAAATTAATTGTTTTGAACTTGGTCTGTGTTTTTTTTCCTCTGACATTTTATGAAGAGCAGAATATAAGCATTAAGACCATTACCAGAAGGTTTCATGCTTGAATTTGGGTTGATACAAACCTGATTTGGATTCCTTTGAAAGACAGACTCTTATTTCACAAGTATCTGAGACAGCCCCCATTTGAAAACACATTGAACTGTTCTGTGTTATGTATTTTGAGCACCAAAGTGTCTTAGACCGTGGCAGAGGAACTGCTTTGTGTCTGTGCAGTGCAGTGGAGTTACATATCTGGTTGATTACTAGGAAGATAAAGTTGAAGTCTCACAGTCCTCCTGTCTCGTTGCTCTCTACTAGTTGATGTGGTGTCATGATTGTGTGGTAGGATGTGGAAAAGGATCCCTACAAACAAAAGAGCTACTGAGTAATCGTGTCCTAAGCAGTACAAGCTTACAGGGGCAGAACATACTTCTGGTTGAGCATATATCCCTGTGAGTTCCATGAAACACAGCTTGCCTATATGATATCTCATGGTGAGCCATCATATGGGCAAGAGGAACGAGCTGGTGCTGAGACACTGCCAGGGTTTGGTGCCTCAGGTTGTGTAGGTAATCGCGGGGCTGTCCTTCCCTAAGCAAAGCGCAACTGTTACATTGCGGTGTTTGTAACACTCTCACTTTCGTGTGTCTGTAGATACAGTTTTCTTTGCTTTGAGAGTGGAAATCCATTGCTTTGGAGGATGACAACATGTATCCTAGTTTTACATAATCATTGTAAATACTTTTTTAGGTGGGTTGATATTTAGGAAGTGTTGGTCTCTTCACCTTGTGAAAACTGGTGGTCTTTTGTGGTGTCTTATTTCGGTCCTGTGTGCTTTTTATAATTGACATATGTGGTTTAGTAAAACAAAACTGATCCATGGTACTAATGTGTAGTACTCTTAGAGACTAAAGTGAGCGTAGCAGCTCTTCCCACCTCACAGCCTGAGGAAAGAGAAGACATGGTAGCAAGTGGTAAATCTGAGTAGAGGCAGCTCCATCCTCCCTTTCTGGGTGCTGTTTCTGGAGACGGCACAGAGGAGAGCAGAGAGCTCTGCTGGAGAATGTGTTTTAAGAACACGCGTTCCTAGTGATTTGTTGGAGTTGTTAATGTAGTAGGAACTTGTCTAGATGTAATTTTGTTTCTGATGCTTAGGATGTGTTATAACGATGTGACCTTATGAGAACTGCTTGAATAACACGTTGGCTGCCTTGGGCAGATGCAGAGTTCAGCAGATATCTTTCTTGGAGGAGAACAGAGAAGTGTCTGTATGTTTGCCTGCTACAAAAATGTAGTAAGATATGCTGCTCAGTGCATGTTTGTCAATTGCCTTCAAGTGCTCAGATAACCACACTGATGGTCACAGTTTAAGGAGTTAGGTAAGCGGCACAGTGGTATTTTGTGGTTTTTTAACTTTTGGGCTTGAATTTGAGAATCAGTTGTGGACATTTCCTGAGAAGCAGCAAGTCCCACATTTTGTGATCTGCAAGTCTCATGCTGAGTGTGTATATGTGGTTGACTAATTCCTATCAGTTAAAATTTTGAGGGAGCAGCATATGCAGAGGTCCTCTGATGCAAAGTAAAGATTTCCAAATAAATACATTATTTTCCTGGTGATGTACACTTGTGGCGTCAGCTTAATGATGCTATTTTGAACTGGCTATAGGATAATGAAAACAGTGTTCCGTGTTTCCTGAGTGGGTTACCAGCACTGCACTCCATATTTAGCTGTGAATACAAGGTGTTGGGATTAAGTTTTCCTTTTTGTCATATATGCAGTGTTCCTGAAGAAGTAAAGGTACCAAAAATGAGCTCTAAAAATCCCCAATAACTTGCCACTAGATAGAGATTTCCCCTTGTTTCCAACTTCCATAACTTCTTTGCATCCAGTTTTAAAAATAGTTGAGCTAGATTGAGGATGAGGAGTCCTGAATTTTTACTTGGTATTTCCCATTGCTTTAACTGACTATAAATGAACAGATAAAGCAGCAGAGAGGTAGCAAACACTTTTCTGTGTATATCGAGACCACAGAAGAAATTAATCTGTTTATTAAATACAGTGTAGAAGTGGAATTTGCTTGCTTTTGTCTCTTTGTAACTGTGAACCAGCATTACTGGTGCAGATTCTGTTTAGTGGGGTAAGGGAAAGGCAGAGCAGATTGGAATAGAATCCAAAATATTTTTATCTGTGCAGTGCTAATGAGACTGAGGTTTTATAAGATCTGTGTTACTTGTTTTGCCATTTAATTTCTTCCTTAATGGCTATTTCATTTGGTTTAACAGATCTCAAACTTCTAGCTTCAGTGGTGATACTGTAAAAGAGAATATAATAAAATGTCAACTCTATGTGGTGGTGTTGTGTTTGGGGCATAGAAGCGTTTTTCTCTTTTTGATGGAATCTTTCCCTTTTTTCATGGAATCTGTCAGCAGATCCTCAAACTGATGAAAATACTAATACTCAGGTTTTTTGCATTTGTCCATGTCAGTGTAGAAGTGAAAACATTGTTCTAGTTATTGGTCTGATTCATGAGCATTCACCTTGGCTTAGGTGGGAGGAGGAAGAGAATACATTATTGTGAAAGAAAATGTTTGAGCTCCTCAGCAATAAAGTAAACATACCTTGCACTTAAGCAGGAAGAGTGTTGGTGGATAACAATGGTAGAATTACAGTTTAATTGGTTGACTGTAATAATAAGCATTAGTGTTTGGCAATGTGTTATTTCCATTTAGAAGTGGAAGGATTAGATGGCTCAGCAAACCATGGAGGAGGAGAACCAAACCAGAGAGGTGAAACCAGTCCTGGGCTAGTGGCAGGGCTGGATCTTCTTCTCCTTACAGGAATGGTTGCAAGATGCTGGGGAGGTGCGTGGGCGGGAAGGATTTGTGCGCGTAATTTGCGCCTCTCAGAAGCAAAACCTTTGGATGATCCGTGACACTTTTGGATGGAACGTGGATGATTTGTCTGCTGCAAGGATCCCAGTGAAGATACCAGAAGATCTAGGCTCATAAATAAGTCTATACCTAAATATATAAAACCAAATGTACACATGCATGAAGGATGTTTATAGTTCCTTTGTCTACGTGTAAATATGTGACATGTAAATAGATACTTTGATTTTGGTTTGGGTAGGAGACAAGTGCAATTTCCTGTTCAAGGAGGCAAAATCACAGAATTCAAAATGGGGTTTACTCTGGAGACAGTAGCTAAATACCTTCTATTTCTGATGGCCTTTTTTTTTTTTAATTAAAAGATATCATAATGATACTCTTGACATTATTTTTCTCTGTAATTCAAATCATGCTGCTTAGGCTTGATAATTATATCAGGTTGATAACTATCACACTGGTTCTGAAGGCAAAAATCTTAAATGGTCCAAATATGTGGGCAAGTGAGGAGAGTCATAGATATTTATCCCAGCAGCCATGTGTTTTAACTTCTAAGCTTTGTGTTGGGTCTGTGAGCTTTAATTTCAGAGCAGTGTCTGTGAGACCATTTCTGACTCTATTATTTTTATTAGTTGCTCTGTTTATTTCTTGGAGCTTTTCAATTTCATATTTTTGTATTTCTTAATTGTGATTTTCACCTTTCTTTTTAAATCTTCCTATTCTAAAGTTTATCTGGGTAGAGCTTTTGATGTGGCAAACAGTGGGCAACTTTACTATGCATCACATGGCTACAGTAGGACTTTATGACTCTTTCACAGTCTTACTTGTAGCTCCATGGATTTGGCAGTAAATCATTGACTTTTTGACACTGATAACCAGAAGCTGCTGTAAGATATGCATCAGTAGTACTTGAATGTGGCTTGAAAAAAAAAATTCAAAAAGTCATGCCTTGAAGGAGGTGGGGAGTAGGAGAGAGATGTTACAGCACACCAGTTCTGTGAAGACTAGAAGAGTATTGTATGTAGTGAGTAAAATTCCTGAGACTGTCAGAGTAGGCAGGAGTGTGCTGAAGGCAGGGATGCACAATTTCAAGACAGATGATGGCTTCTCAGAGAAGTGCAAAAATGGCTGTGAGTTAGAGGTCAGCAAAAGTAAACTGCCTCTCTCTCTCTTTGTCTCTCTTGTGAAGTGATAGGATTTGGCTTCCATTGTATGTGCTTTGACCAGTACACTGTGCCAAAAATAACCATAGGAATGTGAGCAAGAGATGGAGACTCTAAATGGGTAACAAGGTGCTGTTCTTGACTCTCTTACTAGAGTCTGAGGAGACTTTTATCTCTTTTGTTAATGATCTGGGATTATATTTGACTTGGAGTAACAAAAATGTGGTGCTGCCAGGTTGTCTTTGCCTAAAGAGAAAAACTGCAAGTAGAATTGATGAATAAAACATAAGTTGTGGTGGGGCTGAGATTGTAGAAAAAGTCCTATTTCCTGCAGTTAGCAAGCTTGCTTCCTCTCTTCTATTTTGTTTTTAATTTCCATGCCTCATGTATCCTCTCAGTTCTTTATAAACTTCAAGAACTGAGCTAAATGGAGTCTTTGATGCTGGGGTAAAGGATTACATTTGCTAGTAAGAACAGATTAGCTAGTTCTTTTAAAACAGAGCTGTCTTAAAAGATGTGAAGAGGGTTTTAAACTAAAGTTGCTGGGGGAAGGGAACCTCCATCCATCCTACTCCTACCAGTTTGATGCCAGCACCAGGAAAAGATGCCCCGAGCCTGGAGAGGGATTTCAGGTCAGCAGGAGAGCACCTGAAGAGAAGCACAGAGGAATTACAGCCACTCCAGACAGCAGTCAGCTTCATCGCATCGACACACTGAAAGGAGGGAATGGCATCCAGAATGACCTTGGCAGGCCTGAGAGGTGGGCCTATGCAAACCTTGTGATGTTCAAGAAGGTCGAGATGGGCTTTGAGCAACCTGGTCTAGTGGAAGGCATCCCTGCTCGTGGTGGGACACCTAGATGGTCTTTAAAGGTCCCTTCCAACTCAAACCATTCTATGATTCCTGAATGAATTGCTTTTTCACCCAGAAAGTAGTGCCAAGGTCAGTTGTCAAGTTGCTAAGGATCAAAGTGGGCACTGGTGAGCAGCTTGTCCCTTAATTACTGTAATTTTCCCCATCCTTGTACTCTTGTAGTGTGCTTATGCTTATGCACACCAAGATAAATGCAGGATAAGCGTTTGTCTTTCTTAGATGGGGTAGCTGGAAAGGAGTGTATTTGTAGTATTTGGTTAATTGAAAGAGGCTTACTGAAGCTATTTAGTCTTAAATCAGATAGTTTGTCTTCTGCTCATAAAAGAAACTCTGGCAGAAATCACAGGCTATAGATGCACTGTAGTTTCTCTTTCTATAAATTGAACCTTGTTGTGGTCTGGCTGAAGGCCAGCATGTGGAGTTAAAAAATGACATGAGGACTGATCATGAGTATTTAAGTTCAGCCCCTCTCAATACCAGATATTCCCAACCTTTTGTTGAGAACATGAATAGTAATTCTCTGAGGTCTCCATCATGAGGCAGGACAATTCTTCTGTGTCACCATGCTGTTCCTGAGCAACACATACTGTCAGAGTTGTGTGAGGTTTATTTTTTTTGCTTCTCTTAAATCTAGAGAGGTTTGCCTACGAGATGAAAAAGCTGATATGGTCTTCTATTAGGAATACAAAGTGTTTAAAAACTAATTTTCTGTGATGTTTCCAAATCTTATTCAAATACCTGTCTAAATCTGAGCTAGTTCTTCTTCTCATCTTTCTTTTTATAGTTTCCCTCTTTCCTGTTTCAGCATCAAGCTTACCATGTTTTGTGCACTTCTCTGCTACATAAGAAACTCAAGGAGGAACATTTAACTTCACCTGCTCTGGTCTTAAAGGATGTGATGAGTGGTAATAAAACCTTTCTTAATTTAACTTTGATGTCTGTCATTGCTGGAAGTATACTGAATTGAATTCTCCCACTAAGCATATGTGAATGCTAGTTTCCTGTACAGCTATGGACTTCAGGTGTGTTTTATTCAGAATAAATGTTTGGTTTTTTGGTTTTTTTGTTTTTTTTTTTCTGTAAAAGTAGTGCCATTGGTTAATTTATGGCATTTAAATTTTTTTCAAGTATGGGGATCCTAGTGTATCATGAAATTTGAATAAGTGTACTCTCAATTTTTAGGAGTACCCATAGCATTTCACCTGAGGCAGAACAATTCCTTTGAGAATTCCTATGGGACTATTCCTTTCTATTTCAGTCTCTGTACAGAAGTGTAAAGGCTGCTAGTTGGTTCCTTGTCTGCATTCAACTAATTTTAGCTGATTTTTAAATTTCAGATGTTTAAAATCTTTGTCTCTGGGACTTTATTGGCAGTGATAGCCCATATGGTGTCGGATAACAGGCAACTTTTTGTGCACATTTTGTCTTTCTTTTGTTTACATAGTTTTGTTCTGTAGCAAATGTTTCTCATGTTAATGAGCCTTTTCTCCAGGAACTTGTATGCTGCATGAGAGTAATTTATTTTAGTTCCCAACTACAAATGTCTTGCTGGTTCAACAACTACTGCTTCATCTCTTTCAGTCACTGTCATGGGTACGAGCTCCCAGCCTCTTATGTCAGGGTTCTGAGGTGAGAGTCCAGTTAGGTAATGATCTTTCAACACACCATATTGCATACCCTGGTGGTATTTTTAATGGTAGATCATTAAGTCAATGATGTCAGTATTTGAGATCTATTTTTTTTTTTAGGGTTCCAACTAGAATCATCATTTGTAAAAATGGGATTGTTATCCATCTAGTCCAAGACAGTCATAACATCAAAGAGTATTTTCCTGTATGTTTAATTATAGTAACATATGGTCAAATAAAGTTACTTTTTTAGTGCAGTGGATTCTTGGAACTCAGTGTAACTGACCTTTGCTTCCAGACTGTAAAAGTCACTTGAAAGAATGTATTAATAAGGAGAGAACAGTATTAATTTTCATGTGTATATACTAAAAGGCACTAAAAGTGCCTCTGGAAAGTTTCCAAACAAAAATAAAATAGTTTCTCAAGATTTTCACAAATCTGGATATCCTTGTTTCTCCTATCAGAAGCTGGATTTGAATGGAGCAGGAAATGTGTAGCATAAGGGTGGAGGATCAGTGAGGTAAGGTGTAGAGAACCTGCTGCTTTCGGCTTTGCTGGAGAAAACCAGCTCATATATCATCAGAATGCATCTCCAGACATGAGCTCTGCCTTTAAAACTGGACTCTGTTTCAAACATGAGTTAGAACCTTGTCTGGCACACAGAAATTTGTAAGCAGTGGAGTAGCAGGCAGGAGTTGGCAGGGGAGGATGAAGTATTCTTCCCTGTATCTTCCTGGGTTTCTCACCCTTCTTACCCCTTAGGCCAAGTCCAAAACTCGCTTTCAGCTCTGTCCCAGAACTGTAATTTTGAAATGGGACTGGCTTTTTGAGATGGGTATGATTTGTGCTTTAATATGGATGCAAACATTTTACTCATTGTGCCTTTCCAATACTGATCTGTCATGCTTATTGATTTCTTTAAAAGCTTTCAACTTTTAGGATCTGACATGGCTAAAATTTGCAGCTTGAGGGTGTAGAGGGAGGGTGGATTATGTCCTGTCTAAAATACTTTAAGTAGCAACTCTAATCCAGGGTAGAAAAGATAATCCTCAACAGACTTGTAATAACTCTATTAAGAAGCTGTGCAGTAGAGGAAGAAAGTGTTTCTGCTTTTCTTTAGAAACATAGCACCATGAAAGATTAGGAGGTGGCTGGTGAATGCTAAATTGTTCATTTTGCACTGCTGTAGCTGGTGCTGTGCAAATTTTCATTGTGTCAATGTGCTGGACTAGGATGTATGTATCACAGCAAACTATCAAGGTACCTGTCTGCACCAATATGGAAAATAAAATCTCTATTGCCAAAGATAAGTCTGTGTGTTGTCTGTAGATGTAAAATCTCATGTTTCAGCCCAGTATCCTTCTTTAGATGATTAAGAAGGAAGGGTGGTGTTTTCTACTAGAAAATGCTCTCAGTTTAAGAGGCTGGCTACTTGCATTGTACTGAAGGAACACTGCATCTGTTCTCAGCTTCCCGTTGACTTTTGGTTAACTAGCGGTAAATCAGCCTGATGTAGTGCACGTTACTGTAAAACAATATACTTTAAAACCCTTATTGTGAAATGCTGCAACAAGAAGAAACATGTTAGCATCCTCTTTGAAGCCTCTTCTACATGTTTAAGGCAAAAATAATCTAGCCCTGCGTGAATATACACATAACTAAGGTGTTTGAATCCCAGAGTTGATTAACTGTGCAAAGAACAAACTTGTAGACTTCAGGAGTAACAAATATTCATTTTCACCCCTTCCTCCTGTTTTTCTCTTGCAAGAATTGCAGGTAAAAGAGGCAAGAAAACTTGCAAGCTGCCAATGGCTACACAGTATTGCAATCTTTACAGTCTGCCTGTGCTACATGTATTCACTCTAATTCTCAAGTTCTGCGACTAAGAAATAAACCAGAGCTTTTCACTCCATTGTATTTGCTAGCAACACAAGGAATAGCATTCAGGTACAGCTTATTGTGCTGCACTTTTAAACTTGGAATTCTGCATGCAATCCAAAAGGCTTTATATTTTTGTCTGTTTTGCTGTTAAAGCAGGAAAGAATGAGATGATACAGAAGGTGATTCTCTCTCCAATTTTCATTTCCTTCTGTCTTTAGAAGGTTTGTAATAATGTTGCTGTGTACATGCAAATGATGTTAATCAGGAGATTTTGGTGTCAGCTTTGTCAACGTTTACATTCACTTTACACACTGAATTTGCATTTGAAAAGGCCTGTTATAATCAACATTTAAGGGATAACATAGTCAAATTTACATTTGATTGAGTAGAAATGTTAAGTAATTTTAGCTAAGCTGTTGCTAGGAAACAAGCCAATGTTTTTGTATTTTTTTTCCCTTAATCCATACTGTCTTTCTATTGGCAATTCATCTGGTAATGCAAGAACACCAGCACCCAAACATAACTTACATCTTCACTATATTTCTAGATTTATAGTTTTCCTACTGGTTATAACTTAAGTTGAAGTTTTGGAGAAATTCTCTTGTAAATGGTCTAACAGTCACCTGTGACTACTTTTTTTGTGTGTGATCAGAGATAGGATCAGCTGTTTGACTTTTTAAAAAACCCCATAAATTCTATATCTTTTTATGATAAGCTATCTCTTTGGAAGTACACTAATGCATTACTTTTCTGTGGTCAATGTTTATAATGTTAGTCACCATTCAAAGAACATCATGCTGCTGCCCAAGAATTTAGCAGGGATTTATGTGTGACCTCTCAGGGCTTGCATAGTACACTGGTTTTGTCCTTATCTTGGGTGATCATTTTGATAACTGTGTTATTTTAATTCAAGTGGGCAAAACGAATTATAGCTGCAAAAGGAAATCTTCTGATTTTGGATACGCTCTGGCTGTCAGTTGTAGTTGTGTATCTCTTGGAACTTGTAGGAGGACTCCACAGCTTGGCACTTCGCAGCAGTGTTCATCTGGCAAAAATGCTAATTAAAGGGAAGAATAGTTCCTATTCATATCAGTCCCAAAGCATTTCAAGTGCATTATCTGTGTGGCGCATATAAATGTAGCTATCCCCTGAAACTTGCTACTTCAAGGCAGTTGAAGGAATGTAGCTCCTTACAAGGCCAAATAGAGGCTCTCTTGCCTCCCCACCCTGCTGAACCAGACAGAATACAATTTTACTGTAGATATACTGTCCTTCTCGCTTCATGTACCCCAGAGTTTTTCACAGGGCAGTCAGTCAGAGGCTGGTGAGATCTCTAGACAAAGATAGCAGCTGTTACTCATGTCAGTAGTTCATGAGCATCCCTGGGCACCCAAACTTCTGCAAAGCCAGGAAGAGGGCTGGCCTGATATTATCCCCTTTTAATCCCTCCCAAAAGCAGTGTTTATTATCTTTCCACCTTCATGGTCAAGTGAAGTAGGCAGGTGGGCTTCTACCCTGTATGCAGAGCTAAAAGTCTCAGCGTGACGCGTAAACCTCGCAGCTTTCTGGCCAGGGTAAGAAAGCTACTGGCATTAATCATACTGACAGTAGTTTTGGGGCTACTATTATTGTAATACTGCTTAAACAGTACAGGCATTCCAGATCCATGCTGCAGGAAAGACTGCAGATTCCTTATATTTTTATGGTCTCCCAGTGGTATGGGCTGCATTCCTCAGATTCTAAGTAATCCATGCATGTGCAGAATACGTATTATAAAATCTGATCAGGCAGGGCCTACGGTCACAGTGGAGCAGATGTGGGTTTCCTTCAGTTCTTGGCACCTGTTGCATTCCTTACTGGAAAATACTGATTAAAATAGCTTTTTCTCACAACTCATTTTATAAGTCTTGAAAAAAAATAATAAAATATTTGCCTCTGGGGTGCAATGTGGTTGGAAAGAGAGCTCAGGCAGCTAATTCTCATTTGCATACTCCTAATTTTCATGTGTTGAAAAATGCTTGAAAAAGGCATTTCTTTCGGAGCTTTTGGAGCCTCTGGCTCTAGGAAGGAAACTGAGCAAATCTGAACAGGGTATGGAGGACTTTGCTGTGGAGGTTGGGGTTTAGCATGGTGTGCATGCACAGGTGAGACCTTTAGTGTCTCAGTCCTGCCTTCTCTCTCTTCAAGATGTAACTTAATTTATCTTTCTTAGTATGAGGTCTTGGTGGAGACAGAATGCACTTAGAGCTGTCAACATGAAACTTCCTGTAAACAGCTATCTTTGTGTAGGAGACCTTAGAGCCTTAAGATATGGACAGGGTCTCAGGTGGGATGCATAACAAAATGCAGGAGCTATCACTTGGCAAAGGTGGCTAGTAGTTCTGTTCATATTACTTTAAATGACTGTTGTTTTCCAGGAAACGTAAATACCTTCCACTGCTCCCATGTTTTATGTAGAATACTCAAAAAGCATATGCAGTTGCCCTTTGGGATGCTGTGTATTGAATCTGTGATCTGTAGGATGTAGTTATGTAGTGAAAGGTCATGGTGTACTACTAGCTTGTGCTAAGTGGATGCTTGTGACTCATTTATACTTCTGTTGACAGGTGTGGGATTTTGTTTTGTTTTATCCCTGAACAGTGTTACACTAGAGATTGAAGCACTGTCTGATTTTGCAGTCATGGAAACACACAAAAAAATGTTCTTATCTGATAATTCTACATGCCAAGCCTGTATAATTAATAATTATTTAATATATTATATAATAATTAATAAATGTAGCCCATTTATTCTGGGTCCTGGATTGTATTTTTTGTCATACTTCAATTTGTCTGTTGCCCATTGCATTTCTGGGAAGGGAGAGAATAACTTAATAATGAATGCATAAATGCAAATTGTGTTGTAATCTTCTTCTTTAGATAGGTTACTTGACCCAGCAGAGTCTCATTAAGTAGGTGAGCTTACTAGTTCACATCTTAATTTTTGTATTGGTAGTAAGTCTCCCTGTTCAGTTTTTTTTAAGGTTGATCTAAGTACAATCTCTGAACCTCTTTATAGCTCTTTTTCTGATTATAGAGCAGTGCTTTCACTGATGTGTTCACTGTGGGTTACCTTCAGGAAGGAAGCCCAGGACTTGGTACATGTATTTTACTGACTCTATATAACTATATACTTGTAGAGCCATTTATTTTATTACTTGCTGCTTTATTTTAGTCTCAAAGAACTCTCCTTGTATTACTGAGGTTGCTTATTGTCAAGTGATGCTAAGGGATTTACTTTCTCCCTGTGCCTAATGTACAGTTGTGACCATTGTGTTAAATTTCCCAGTGTTAGTATGCATCTCCTTCATGAGAATTTCCAGTGATGGCTCAGTTGCTACCTACTGGCAGCCAGAAATTTACATGATTTTATTAAGGCTAATTTATTTTGTAGGTATCCTTTCACCAAATGAATAAAAGCATAGCAGCAGTGGACAGCCAAATGGGACTCCTAATGCAGTGGAAAAAGTTAGTCTTGAATGTTTACTGCAGTCATCAGGTTTTTAAGGGTAACAACCTACTGGATTTACTATAACAGTAGTTTAAATGTGGGGGAAGCAATTTTTATTTATATTTTTTATGAGTATGCAGTCTTTATATTTCATCAGAGCATTCTGTCATGTTAAGCCTCTTTACTGGCGATTAACATCATCGTGTAGCCCTATTCCTATTACTCGGGGACTAATTGTTAGCAGCAATTCAAATGCATCATGGAACTGTGTACAGCTCGGGATATCCAGCAAATTTTGTTTGAATGGCTGCAACATAGTCTAACTTGAAAGTAAAGGGATTGACATCTTCCGTCCCTGTGAAATGTTGCAGCTTAATGGGTATGAAAGACAGAGTTTACCCTCCCTAACTGATGAGACAACATCAATATTTCTGCTAGAAGTCTGTAGAATTCATCTTCATGGCTACTTTGGGGTGTGCAGAAAGAAAAGAGAAAACTTTAAATCTCAATAAAGCCTAGAGCTGACCTCTCCAGGGCTCTCATATACACTGTTGATACTATAGGCAGGTTGTGCTTCTCCAAGGCCTTCAGTTTACAGGAGGGAAAGAAGGCTGGTTACTGAAGGCAGGTATGTTGGCTTCATTATAATGATGTAATTCCATGTGTGGATGAGGTGACAAGGAAAATTGTATCAGTTCTAGTAATGTTCAGTTGACAGGTTTTAATAATCTGCTTGGGCTTCTTGTGACACTTCAGCTCAGGAGGCAGTACGAATTCTTGAAAATGGCTGATAATTTATATGTGAGGACTTGAGACTAGGCTCAAAAAAGAAGGGGAGTGGACAGAAAGAAGGCTTTTTGTTCTGTATTTCTTTCCATGAAATTGCAAAACACTGTTCACCAGGTGTTTGCTGTATTCAAACACTGATCTGTATTTGATTTCGGCTCCCCAAGATATTACTCAAAACTTAATTTTTTCAGTTTCATTTAAAAGTATATTCTACCAACTTACATTTTAATGCTAGATGTGTTTGTGTGTGTGTTATTACATAATGCTATGTTAAATCAACATCATAATATTTATTCCTTTGTAGGAGCTCTAATTATAATCTGAACTTTTCTAAGAGGAACAAAGAGGTTGAGCTAGTTGCTGAACTCAATATTGCTAAATCGTTATTTGTCATTCTCTTGCTGTATTTCCAAGAGAGTGATTTTGGGCACCCTGCTATGAAAATGATTATTTAACAGTATTTTTATATCCAGTTCCTATCTGAGGCTGTCTGAAAGCATACTGCAAAGGTGAAATGCTCCAGAGCATGTGTGTAAGGGAGACAGAATTGTATTTTCATACCCATGTGGCAGACAAGGCAGCCTTTTCAATTACCTTCTGTTTTGGGAGCTCTCTTGCATGAGTAGGGGTGCTGCCTCCCCTGCCTCTGCGTTGGTGGGAGAGGGAACTTGAGTTGCACAGTTGGTCCTGGTGTGTGAAAGGATGGCAGAAACATGAAGTGTGAGAATGAATGACAAACCACAACTCTTTCACAGAATGTGTGTTCCTACAAATGCAGTAGTTACTGTCCAAGCTTTGACGAGAGGGACTTGTGCTATATGACTGGCTGGAGGCTCTGATATGGTGTCCAGTCAATGATGATGATCACTCTGAGGAGCAGAAGCAGGGGTTGGCATAGGCCAGCAGCTTGTCTCTTGTATATCCTTCTGGATTCTGGACTGGCTGCTCCCTGTGTTTTGATGCATACCACTATGCCATGGGATGAAGTGTTTTTCTTCTACTTGGCTATGGAAATGAACTGGACTCCAGCCGTGTGCCAGACATCATCTCATGACTGTACTGCCTCACTTTTCTAATGCTTGGTTAGGGTGATGATGAGTCAAGTTTTTTTGTTCCCTCTACAACCAGCTACTTGTGTGCCTCCTGAATGAACTAGAAAAAAGAGGATTATTGAAATACTTGGGGTTGGAGCTGGCACAACTCTCATGTCAATGAAATTTCAACTACTCAGTTGTCCAGATGCTTTTCATCTCCAGCCCAGCAGAAAAATGCAAACAATCCTCACTCTGGAGTCTGGTTCTTAATGTATGAGAATATATAGGAGATCCTGATCTGAGACGTGGGAGTTGTCTGAGTTGGCACTATCACTTTCTGTCCTTTAACTAGCCACATAAACTCTTCCCTGCTTCGGCTGGTTTTCAGATTTTTAAGGAGAGTATCTGCTAAACTGCCAGCTGTGCCACGTGTATGAACTGCCTGTGAAGCAGAGCGAGTTGAGGCCTCAAGCCTTAAAGAGAATAACAGTCAGAGTGGTCTTTACTTCTGGATTGACTCTCCAAAAAGTCTGCTTCAGCCCAGAAGCACCAGGTAAAGCTTGTCTGCTGAAAGAGTACTCCCAGGAAGCTGGTGGTGGAGCTTGTTACTCTGCATCCTCTCTCCTGACTCCTCAAGTTTCTACACCTTTTCTGGGCCAGACCTCTTTAACCTCTAAGTCCTTGGCACAGATACTCCTTCTAGACCTTTTATGGCTGACTGGGTCCAAAGTTGCAGAGCTGAGTTCCAGAGATGACATCTGCCTCCCAAGGCTGCTTGCTGCCTCTGGGAACGAAGTTTGGGATCTTGGGAAGGCAGGAAAAGTATCTGTTAGGCTGGTCCAGCTTCCTGACCTGTTGTGCCTGGAGAGAGACGGTGAACGCCAAAGGACCTGGGAGATTGGGAACCTGTGAGGATTGGCTGTATGCCCTATTGTCTGGTGTTGGAGAAGTATGTCAGCTGCCCCTCCTCAAGCTGTCCCCACTGGATCATCACAGGCTATTGAGATCACTCAGTCCTTTATGTTGGAAGGGAGTTCATGTAGGTCTGGCTTCCTCAAAGGGAACATTGAGTTCAGGTGAGGTTGTTATGGTAGTATCCAAACTGAAGTAGCTGTCTAAATTGGTGAAGATGATCTTGTAGTGTATTGTACCTCTTGCCTTAAAACATATCCCTCAGACCTCTTGGTGTCTGCACCTGGGGCTGCCTTTTGCTGCTAATTCTGAATGCAAAAGCAAAATACCAGTCTCAAGGAATTGCCAAGCTTTGACACTAGCTCTTGTTGTTCTAAACTGTGTAAAGTGTTCAAACTGGTGGCAGCCTCACACAGAATGTAGTGCCTGCTGGCTCTGGCAAATAATGTAATACAGGAACACCTGCAGTTTCATGAAGATTACTTACTTTAACAGGTTTTATATTTAGACTAAGAGTTTTTTCTGACTTCATTCTGGCAGTACTTTCCCGTGCCTGGATTCTGTTTCAACTTTTGCGAGTGGATCTCAGTTTTGGTGGTGTTGGGTTGTACCTGTGGTGATGCCAAAAGCAGCCAGAAGTGCAGTGCCCTCTCCAGTCCCCATGGCACCAGCAGACAGTGGGTTATCAAGGTGGCATGTCAAATGTGGTATCTCTGCTTCCTCAGGCAGGCTGCTCACATTTTAAACTGAGTTGCTCTGCAGTAAATGTTACCTGTAGCACACTCTTGTCTGTAAAACACTGCCCTGTGGTGGAGAATCTTCAGTGGTTAAAAGGCACAGACAACAAATGGAATGTAGAGTTCAATTTTGGGGGTTATTTTAGATGAATAGAGCCAAAATTAGTGCTCATTCAGCTGGTGGGTCATTTTTGCTGCCACTTGTGTAGAGCACAAATGATGAGAGGAGCTGCAAAACTGTGCAAGTGGGCTGCAGGAAACTGAACTGTAGAGGATTCTTCAGTGTTGTGACTTCATTGCTGCTTTTATTCTCATCTTTCTGCACTCATTTGGGTTGTCATTGAGAAAAGGCCGTTGCAAATTGCGCCTAGAATATAAAGTCCCTGCTCGTCAGTATGGCTTCCAACAGCATACTTTTTTTTTTGTGGCTGGATTTCTTAATTATTTTTGAAAGCTGGTTGTAGAATTTTGCCAGTGAAAATCTGTTTAAAGGAATGGTTAAAGTAAAACTAAAAAATCACTAAATATAAAAGCTAAGAGCTCCCCCTACTTGCTGTGGCTCCGTGGCTGTCTGGACTATAGGTCCTGTTGCAAATGCCCAGGAAAGTTAGCATGAGATGTCCACTGCGAAGCAAAAGCAGAGCCAGCTTGGCCCTCTCCAGGGTTGTGATGACACTACTGAAAAGTGAGGAGCTTCTTCAAATTAGATGCAGATTCTGAAGCCGTCTCAGGCTGTTTTCTCCATTTTCATTACTTTCTACTGATTTTTTTTCTGACCGTCTGTGCTCAGTGGGTAGCATGGGAAGCTACCCACTTTCTTGCCCAGAGTCCAGCTTGTGGGAAACAATGTTTCAGTGCTGTTGTGGGACCCTTTGTTCCTCGATGTGAAATAGTTCAGGTCCCCTTTGATGTAGGGAGGTGAAGGCTCTGCTTGTACTGTGCTTGGGTACCTGCCCTCCTTACCAGCAAGATGTTTCAGGCAGAAACTAGTGTTTTACGTCTTTTACATATGCAGACTCACAGAATACTCCTGCGTTGGAAGGGACTCTCAAGGATCATCAAGTCCAGCTCTTAAGTGCGTGGCTCATACGGGGATTGAATGGACCACCTCGGTGTTATTAGCCCCATGTACTATAACAAGCTTCTTTGCAGCTTACACTATCTAATGTGCTGATCCATAGCTGTATCCTCCCCCTGCAGCACATGGTGCCAAAGCCACCCACACTCGACCGTCGTTGGCAGCATCTGAACTTCTGTGGAGAGGTGGGGAAGGGGGTAAAGGTGAAAAACAGGCTTATTAAACTTGACACGGTGCGTGACTGCCCAGCCCTCATTGCCAAGCTCTCTTTGCATGGCGGGGGGGGGGAGGCCGCTCCTCCCAACTTCGTGTCCTCAGCAGAGCGGCCCTTGAGTAGTTGGCAGTACCGTCTGGTAACGCGTCCTCCAGGCGGCTTGTGGCGATTATCGCGCTCACCTGTGTCCCTTTCCCTCCCCGCGTTCCCCTTTCCCTCTCCGCGTTCCCCATTCCCTCCCCGTTCCCCTTTCCCGGGGCTCTGAGGGCGCGGCGCGGGCGGGGGCGCCCCCGCGTGGCGGCCGCGGGCAGCGCACGGCCCGGCTCCCGCTCCCGGTCCCGCTCCCCGTTCCCGGTCCCACTCCCGGTCCCGCTCCCGTTCCCGGTCCCGCTCCCTGTCCTGCTGCAGCTCCGCAAGCCGGGAGCTCCCTTCCCAGCTGCCCGGAGGGAGGCTGCTCACCCAGCCTTTAGCTGCGGCCCACAGCTATTTGGTTTTCGCTTTCTGCCTTCGTAGTTCGTGGGGCGGAAAGTAAAGAAAAAACACCGTTGGAGATTTATACCCGTGGCGCTCCAAACAAACGGGTCTCACAGAGCGGGAGTGTGTAATTTCTGTGCTTCGGAATGCTCGTTATATTCTGCCCTTGTCTGATTTATTGCAGGGCCTGTGCTAGGTATAAATATTAAAACAATTTATCATAAATTGAGCGTTGCAAAGGCAACATCTGTTTTAGATAACAGGTTTTTCTGAGGCTAAACTTACACTGTACAGTTCATAAACTACACATGGGTCTTAAATCCCTTTCTTTAAACTCAGGTCTTTCCTTCTGTTGTTGAGTGGGCCGACACTTGCAATATTTAGTTGAGTGTTCAAACGTTCTGTCATGGCTTCAGTGTATGTTTTTGGAGCTGAAATGTTAAAATTCCCTAGCTAATGCGTGGCGTGAGGATGCGCTTTCAGATGGGATTGCTGGATCCCTTACTACTTTCTGACTCCTGTGGATGTGACACCATTTCATGAGGTGTTTTTCTCCTAGACTTGATCAGAAGGGCAAGTACCATCATTGTGGTAGGGTTTAGTTAGCTGTGGCAGCATCATAAAAACTGACACAGCACTCCCCAGTTCTTTAGTTGCACTGATAACACACTAAGGAGAAAAGCCTCATGGAGTTTATTAAACAATCACAACATGTAGCTTAAAAAAACCAGTAAAGGCTCTGCTTTCCTGTGCTCCCTTTACAGGAAAAAAGGGGCAGATGGATTGACAGTTCAATATATTACGTGTTCTTTTTCAGATTTGAAGTTCTGTAGTAGAACAAGTGTTTCTGCCATACTCCGTAATCGTGCTCTCCCATGAGATATCTTGAGAAACCTCAGAAATGGCATATCAAAATTGCAAACCACAAAGCATAACCCGTAATATAGCCCTGGGGCAAACCTCTGTCTTCTGAATTGCATGGCACAATGGAGATCATAGAATAAAAGAATGTTTTGCCTTGGAGGGTTTTTTCCTTCCTTTTTTCAAGCTAGTTCTAATATTTACAGTATCTGTGTTCTCTGCAGATTTAATTGAGTCAATTAAGATTCTTAGACTCGATTCCCCCAGGTATGGGTTAAAAGTTTCTCTTTATTTTTTTTCTTCCCTCTCTTTGCCAGCTACTGTTTCTTGTTCTTCCCTTGTTACTGAAGAAGCAGCTACCTGGGATTTTGGTACAATTTGCAAATCTCCCTCTATTGCAGTGAGGTGATCTAGTGTGCAGGCAAACACGAATAACACCTGACTTCACTTGCCTTTTATGCCCTTTACAGTGTTTCACCTCTTTGAACTGTGTCTTCTGCGGTTTTTTTCCTATGTGGAAAACAAATCCCTTTGTTTTTCAGTAGTCTTACCATCGTTGGTGATCAAGGGGAAGATTTCTTCATCGTTCAGGAGCTGGAATGGGCATGCCTATATTTCAGCTTTTGCCATGCTTAGCTCTGTTCCTTATCAACTCCATTACCAAAGAGCTAAGTTGGTATATTCAAGCCGCTGCTGCTGACCATTGGTGCTGAAGCAGCAGACCCTTCTCAGGCTGGCACTCTGTGAGCCACACAGTCCTTTCAGGTACTTCTCTTCTCTGCTAGTGGTGTCTCTCACTTCTTATTTGACTTCTTGCTTTGTGTTTGGGCCAACCGAGAATGCCCAGGTGCACCCACAGACTGTATTTTTGTGTGCATTCAGACATGCACCAGGCTCCTGTTGAAGTGGAGCTGTTGGAGGTTCAGCTCTGAGGATGTTTGGTAGGCATCCAAGTCTCGTACATCAGATGGAATGCTGCCAACGAGCATTTCCTTGGAAGCCCAGGGTGAGAGGTGTCATGACTCTGGGTACCAGGAATGTTTTCAGTACAGGCACCAAAACCAGCACTTTTTCTTCTCCAAGATCAGTCTTCATTTGGCATGAAAGCAACATTGTTCTTGGTGTTGCACTTTGCACATTACTCTTGTCTTTGAATGATTATTTTATGCCAGTCGAGGTATTATAAATACATGCTCTTAGAACTCCGTGGCCACTCGACTGTGAAAAAACAAATTCACGTACGGTTTTCAAGAAAGTGCTGATCTAGGTATTGATGCTCATTTGGATTACCTGAACTGACTGATGGTTGAGATGACAAATTTAGCTGACAGTAATGTAACTTTTAAAGGAGTATTGGTGGGAGTCTATGTCCTGACTTTATTCCCAAAATGAGCATCTTAAGATAGACCTTGGCGGTACTCGTAGTTTATCTAGTAGGTCCAGGGAGGAGTAATAATAATAATATTCTTAGAGCCTTGCTTCAGAGGCCAAGTTAATGCCTTGTTTTCTGTTACTCTATCTTTGGCTATAGATTTGAGAACAGCTTGCTCCTCGTAAAGTTCTTGTATAGGCAAGACTACAGAGGATATTTGGTAAGTTTGTTACTGGATTGGCAGGAGAAGCATGTGATAACTCTGCTCCACACAAGACTGCAGCAAGACTCAGTGCCCAGAAGACCCTTGGCTGTGGTTGTTGTGTGTGTAAAGACTCCAGGTTTGCCCTGTTCTGGCTTGGAGTGGTCTTCTGTACAAACATTAGCTACTCCTCAAGTATTGCTAGGGGATACTTGGTACTTTGGGACTTGCTTCCTGTGTGTAACCTGGCATGGAAATCAGAAGGGTTTCCAGCCTCAGCATCTCTGCTGTTTAATACTGTTATCAGTGACAGCTGTCAAAGTGAACAAGCAAAGGTGCATCTCTGGAGGTTTTCTCCTTTTTATGGTTATAGTTTTTCACTGTGGTGAAACTAAGCTGCTAGCACTCTCAACAATCTTTCTCACACACATAGAATAATATACATTGGAAAAAACCTGCAAGATCATCAAGTCTAACTGTTTAGTTGGCACTGCCAAGTCCACCATTAAACTATGTCCGTAATGAAGATTGGCAGAGCTTTACAGCATATTACAAAAAACAAAAACATACCCTGCCTGATTTTGAGCAAATGATAGACTGAAATGTCTTTATATATGAATATCATGCAGCAAAATCTGTACCATCTGTTTAGAGGCTTTCACTTCACTCCCTTCCAAATTCGTAGGAGTGAGACGACTTCTGGGGAAGGAGAGGTGTCAAGAGTGTGTGCAGAGAGTATACGTGGGAATGCACAAGGAGAAAGGTAAACATTTGCAATTAGGTACTGCTGTCTTACGTGCAGACATTCATGTGTCATCAGTGACATGGGAACGGCTCAGAAGCGTGGTGAGGCCGGATGGGTTTTAGAGTGAGGCAGGAAGAGGTTCATGCCTGTGTGATGTGGGTTCTTCTCTTTTTGTTGTGGTGGTAATTCTCACCAAGAGAAATCATCGCCTGTTGCAACTTGATGGCAAGTAATATTACTCTTTTAGGGGTTCCCTAATCTGTCAGGTTTGCTTTAAAATTTGCAAAGTCTTTTTTATTGATTCATTTATTTGCTGGTTTTGGATTCCTGTTGCATAAAGGAAGTCTCAGTTCTTCCAGGGCTGACCCCACGCTCCAGAGAAATGAGTTGTGGGGTAAGAATTTCCTGGGCTTGATAGTGTGTTTGAGCAGCAGGAGTTTCAGCTCTGTTTGACATGCTTCTGTAGATAATCCCAACTCAGAGGCACAGATAAGTGACTGTGTACTGCTGTGCTTGATGTTTAGCCTTCAGACTAGTATTAGCCAGTTGTCTGTTCGTCCCTTGACTGTAACAGCTCTTTCAAGTTTGAAATTTTTATTTAAAAAAAAACCCCAAACTAAGAGAATACTGATACCAAAATTTGATTTGCAGACTAGAGAACTTCACAATATTGATCTCCTTTGAGCCTCTTGCACAGCACTGGTTACAGGACTTCTTCACCCTAATACTTTTTTGAAAGCATATATCTTCTGATTTTGAGCTTAATATTTCTAGTATCCAGTCATCTTAATACTTGCTAAGATCTTCCAGTGGTTTATTCTTGCTATAAAAATCACGTACTTTATTAAGAATTTGAACTCTTGTGAATTAAAATTTGAATTTTTTTTCTTTTACAACCTTCCCACTCTACCATCCAGTAGCTTGTCCACCTTGATTCCTTAGTCTTAAAAAAAAAAAAAAAAAAATTCTCCCACTACCATGTTGTTACTGTTGCAGGCATTCCAAAGGTGACCTCTGGCCAGGTTTAGTTTTTTTCATGCTGATTCCCATCAGCAACGTTCTCCCCTTTCTTTCTGTATCTCAGGATTTGAATCCTCAGCAAATATGTCAGTAGTTAACTTGCTTAATAACATAAAGCTTTAAAAGTCACATAATATATGCCTAGGGTCTGGTGTGGCAGCAATAATGCTTGAAGCCCATCTGCTTGTGATGACTCCTCACTTACGAGAACCATTTCACACTTGCAACTCTCCTTCTGTTTGTTCAGTTAGTGAAGTGAATTTTTGAGTTTAGAACTATTTAAAATTTATATATGCTGTGGTAAGATGTTAGCTGAGTAACTAACATTGCCAAGTGTTAGGGTAGAAGATTTAAGATTTCATGATGGGCAGTTAGTTTTCTGCAGGCGAATGGGGATGGGTGTGTGAGACAATGAAGAATTGCAGGCTGATAGCACCATGGGTGAAGCAAGTGGTTTTAGGCACCTTACTTGATAGAGAAATAATGTGTTTTTGGTTTCTTACCCAGAAAGAGCTTTGCTTCCCTTCCCTCTGTGCTGGTGCATGGAGCAGAGTCCTCAATGGCTGTGTTCTGTGCTGGTGATGGCCAGGAGCTCCTGGCTGAGCAGTGTAGGATGTCTGTGCCTGGCTTTGCTGTGACAAGTCAAGGATCAGGAGAGTAGTCAGGCCCTTGGCTCTGGCTGTCCATCCCTGCCCTGGCTGCTGCCAAGGAGAGCAGCCACTATGCTTCATGTGCTAGAAGGGAATTGGTGAGTTGGGTCTCATGGGCTCCTTGTTCAAAAAGAACTGCAGTCCATCCCCAGCCCTTGGAGAGGAGGAGGGGACATGCAAATTGTGGGTGTGGAAAAGATTGCATTTGGTGTTTAGTGCTTTAGCCAACAGGCAACTGCATTTTGGTGGTGCCATATTTGTGCAGGCTGTTTTGGCACTGCTTGTGAAAGGTTTTACTTTGACTGCTGCAGTGTTTAGTATGTCTGGCTTAGGACAGAATCTATGCCATCAAATCTTCACTTCTATTTGCTCAGGCAAGAGAGCTCAGCCTTAGGACAAGGCTGCTTACTGTTGGAGGATACTTTTTTGGGTTGCTGCTTTTCGTTTTGTACTCCCTGTTGTACATACCTGAATATCAGCAGAAGAACATACTGTGAAGTTTCATTTGTGACTTAAATCACTGACTTTGTCTAAGGAAATTTATTGTCAAAGCAATTAGAAAGCTATTTAGTAGTCCTTAAGTCCATATTGATTTGCATTAGTTATATTATGTTTCTTGATATTTTTACATATAGAATGGTGTTTTCGTCAATGCCAGTGTTAGGTTAACACATTAGTTGCCTAAGTTACCTTTCCTTAAATGCTTTCTTTGAGATTTTTAAAACTTCTGTGTTCTTTGACTTGTTGAAAAGAAGTTTCATGAGCCAGCATTAAACAAAGGCCTGAGATGCTGCTGCAGGCCAGTTCCTTCCACATCTCCAGTGAATAGAGTTGCTGTATCTATAGCAATCAGGAGAGTTTCCAAAAGAAATTTCCTGAGTACTGCTTTGGAGAAGAGTATTTCTAAAATGAAATAGCTTTCAGCAGAGTTTCCATCACACTGTCTCTTGGCAATACCCATGCATGTTGGTAGAGGAGAAGCTCTCAGTTGTGTTGGGCCTCACGGGGTGGTTTGTCACACTGCTCCTGTCTTTGTGTTTAATCCCTGATGCAGAGTGGCATGCTGGACTGCACAGGAATTGGCAGTCATTCTGTGGCCTGTGTGCTCCTGCTTCTCTCTACTGCAAATGAAATCCCACTTTCTCACTTCATATCAGTGTCAAAAAACATGAATGCTTTAGACTGTTTTATGTGCAGTGTGAAGAGACTGAAGGGAACTCTTACTGTATTTGTCAGCTTTAAGAAGGTGTGGTTTTAAAATCTGTTCATTTTTATAATTCTAGAGTTAAGAGCAGCCACGTGTCTTATTGCCAAAATCTTACTGTAGCTGTGAAAATTAAGGAGGTGATAAAAAACTTTAAATTTGACCTGCCAGGGGAATAAATGAACTTTACACAGTTCTCTTCTGTGTCCTCAACCAGACATGTTTGTCTACCATTACTTTCTGAAAATACTTGAAGATTATTTATTTTTCAACTAAATAAGGAAGAATGTCTTTTTAATTTATTTCTACTAATGGATGTCATGCAAAATGGCTTGGCTAGTCCAGGCACTGTTTAAAAGAAGAAACTTCAAAATACCATCCCCAATGGAATTAATAAAATCAATTTCTGTGTCACTGTTAAATATTATTAATCCTTAGAAACTCGCGTTCTTTTAGAAAGAAAACCAAAACAGATATCAAATAACGTTGGCCTAGAAAACCAACAGATGGTTGGTTTTGTTAAGGGATTTGTAGGAAGATTTTTTTCTGTTTCAGGTTTTGCCTTCTTGCCATTTGAAATTTTTTTTTTTTACTTTTATTGATTTCTTTTAAACCTTTTGTTTGAGTGATTTATAATTCTCATTTAAAAAAATATCCTGAACAGATATTGTCATGTTCTTTTAACTCTTTAACTTAATTAGGCAGCAAAATAAAAGGAAGTTTCTGAGAGTTAAAAAGATGAGGCGTTTCTGTTTGTGTTTGTTTGTTGTTCTGTTTTTCCTTGTTTCAAAACATTACTAGTTGATACTGTTTTGATAATGATGGAGTATTGTGAAGGGCTCATGACATTTTAAACTATTTAAGCTTATTTGAATTGCCACACTACCTTCTTACCCCATCTCTCCTTCCCGCATCTCCCTTTCCCCATTTTCTATGACTTCCTTGGGATATTTTTATAGCTTTTACTCCAAAGTGCTGTCGAAGTAGATGCTCAGCTGCAGCAGGTCTGGCAGATGCACACAAACTGATAATGGGCCTCTCATAATAACAAGCAGATTCAGCTCATGAATTTACACTTGGAACGAGAAAAAAGTTCCTGATTTTCAGTTGAAGTGTTGAATGTAATGAAAAGCCTTTCCTTTTTCATCAGCTTAAACTGCAGTCTGATCATGGTGGATTCCAAGTTAATCTCCATGAAGTATGTAATTCTTAAGCTGTAGAACACAGGAAGCCCTGTTCTTACAGCTTCAGACATGCAGGTCTGTCCTGAAGGTCAGGTAGGTAATTTTAGAAGATGTGCCCTGTCCAGGGAAGAAAAGCTTTGCAGAAAGCTAAGGTGTTTAGAAGTAGGTGAATCAATGCTCTGTCTCCTCAACCTGTGTGTTCATTTTTTACGGCAGTGTGCGGAAATAAAGATTTCAAATATCCTCATAGACAGTGTAGAAAAATAAGTTTTAGATAAAATTGTGCCACGTTCATACTTTAAAGTGATTTCTGTATATTTCCAGATAGCATTTGAACAGCTTCCTTTCAAAAAAGCAAAACTTTGCACTTCTGCGGGTATGGGGAAGAATTACCTGCAGCTTTAGAGATTTTGGGGTTAAAATACTATGCATCTGAGTTTTGGGCCATTTAGAGTGAATTAGTGCACTTTCAAAATTTAATGGAATCAGGAAGTAAATAGTATTGTGTAAATAATGTGGCTGAACACAGTTTTAATCCATCCTCCTTTGGTATAAAAACCACCAGTGCTGTGGAGAAAAAGATTCCTGTGCAGCAATTCCTCTGGGTGCTCCTGGGGCCTTCTCAGGCATGCAGAGGCTGGTGCCTCTGGCTTTTCATGGCTTGCTACCTCAGCTAGCAAGGTCATATTTTGCTTGGCCATGTCCACATTTGTTGTAATCCCATCTCTGGAGGCCTACGTAACTAGCAGGCCTGACATTCCCATCGCGGACATTGGGGCCAGTGGCACATGCAGTGCCTTTTTTTGCCTTTTTTTTTAAAGAAATTATTTTAAATTAATAATAATACTGGTCTTATATTTGCTCTCATTCCATTACACTTAATTATCTTCGTAGCAAAGTTACTGCAGCTTTGAGGACAGAGAGGGAAAGACCCAGGGTGGTAAAGCATTTACAGCACAGCCATCAAGCTGTCTTTGACTTCTTCCATGAACTGTAAGGTTCTACTTAAGAGTGAGAAACATCTTGCCTGCTGTGGGTTTGGTTTGGGTCTTTTTGTGGATGAAGTGAAACTCTTCCCCAAACACCTTAACAGTAGTGTCTTTGATGAGAGTAAAAGGTGGGATGTGAAAACACTCCTGCCAAAGAATAGGTCGTGCTGGGAGACCAAGTGTTTGCTGGTCTGAGCAGTGGAGAATAATCTGCCAGTTCTCAGCTTTTGTATTTCAAGTTGAAATGTGTTCTAATTAAATTCCTTCTCTAATGGTTGTCGCTATCACAGCTTTAATTTTATTAAGTTAAAGGCTAAAGAACACAGCTTGCAGCTCCTAATTTTGAAATATTCTTCATGTGCAATGTTAGATCGTCTTCATATGTAGTTGATAGCCTCAGCTTTGCAGGAGAGGAGGAAAGGAATTACACAGATCTTCTTCCCCACATTTACTATCCCCTGAGGAAAACAAAAATCTCTTCCTGCGCTTTTTAGGATAACATGTTTCAGTGAAGTATGACCATGTGTCTCCAATCACTGCCTTCCTCTCCAGGCTATTGTTCTGCTTAGCCTGGGTTGGTGGCCCCTTCCAATGTGCTGGATGTTGCACCTTGTAGCTCAGGAGGGGGAACTATCTGTTTCTATGGATACTCAACATAAAAACATGTTTTTTCATGCCCAATAGATCAAAACGTGTGTGCTTTTTCATAATGATTCTTGTATTTTACTTATTTTTGCTTTTCAGCAACCCACTTAAGTTAACAGTATTCTTTGTAAATCTTTAATGATCACTTTAGAAAAGGAAAGTGATCACTTTTTCCTTTCCTTTTTTCCTTCTATTAAGAATTTTTGTTCTGTTACTGAACTGCCTGGACGTTCAGTTATAAAATACAAATAGTGACTGAAATTCATATGACGTCACTCACAGTTTGTCTGCTTTACATAGATTCTGTTGTGGTTTTGCTGTCTGGAATTTTGAAGAAACATTAAAATAATAAAAATAATAATTTTAAAAGCAAAAAACATTAACTTGAAAATACTGGAACATCTTTTACTGAAGTGGAAGAGGCACTTAATGAAATTACTTTTGGCAGTAATTGAAAGACATGTTTTGTGTTCTGCTACATGCACATGGCTTAGGATAGGAAAGGAAATACATTTTTGTTTAGCGTAGGAGAGAACTAGTATTAAAAATACTTAAATGATTTTGATTCAAATTGTGCAGTTTCATTATTCCTGATACCTTAAATACCTTCATCTGCTTGCAGCTTCAAGTGCATATGATTTGTCATTTGAGAATTGTCTGTTGTAACTAAATTTAGAGATACTATTCTTTAAATGCTTGTTCATAGTAATAAGCTTAGCCTTCTAAAGTCATTTGTAACCATCTGAAGATTAATGTCTAACATCTTTGCTCCAGCAAAATTTGGCTTAATGTTGAAAAAATATATGACCTTCCCACGTACCTACAGAAAACTTGGGAGACACAGGAAGAAAGTTACATTAGACTTTCCAGTTTTTTAAAATATTCGAATGTCGATCATTTAGATTGGAAAAGACCCTTAAGATCGAGTCCAGCCCTTAACTCAGCACTGCCAAGTCCAGTCCTCTAAACCATGTCCATAAGTGCCACATCTGCATGTCTTTTAGAACCTCCTGGGATCGTGACTCCACCGCTTCCCTGGGCAGGCTGTTCCTGTGCTTGACAATGCTTTCAGTGAAGATACTTTTCCTAATATCCAATCTGAACTTCCCCTGGAAACTTGAGATCATTTCCCCTGATCCTGTCACTTGTTGCTTGGGAGAAGATGCTGACCCCAACCTGGCTACAACCTCCTTTCGGGTAGTTGGAGAGAGAGTAAGATTCTCCCCCTGAGCCTCCTCTTCTCCAGGCTAAACTATTCCAACTCCCTCAGACACGCCTAGTAAGATTTGTGCTTCAGACAGGTCAGCATGTTTGTTGCCCTTCACTGGACACCCACCAGCATTTCAATGTCTGTCTTGTAGTTAGTGGCCCAAAATATTCCTGACGTTCCCTGTTCATTGTGGAAGGTGGAGGGAGTTCCCAGTAGCAATCCTGGGACAAAACTTTATCTGTCTGGATGAGTTTTCATGAGCACTGGGGCTGACTTCGTCTTGCCTGCAGATTGCCTGTACAATCTGGGAGTTGTACAGCTCTGAATCCTCGGGCTAAGATGGTGTTGCCCTGTAATTTAGGGTCTGAAGCACCAGTTTCAGCATGGAAGTGTTCTTAGCTGAGTGTAAGCAGCGTCGTCCACAGCAGTTCTCAAGTGGTGACATGGACACCTGGAACTGCTGAGCCACATCTGGATTTTTTCCTCAAGATGTGGCATGTACCTGTGGAGTAAAAAGGCAAAGCAAAGCAAACCAAGATGGCTCAGGTGTGTGGGTGAGGGAAGCAACTGCATGGGGGCTGCTTAATCAAGTCTTTCAAACTACTCTGAAGGGTTTTCAGGAGAAGGCGCTTTGATGTATTTTCAATTTGGAATTAAGTGCAGTTTCTTATTGTCCTTTTGTGTTATTTTGAAAGAATTGCTTGTCCTGGTGAAAGTATCCTGTTGAAAGCATCCATCTGTCTGTATTGCTCATTTATTTTTAAAATTTTTTTACTGGGAGAGAGAGGGGTCTCAACATGACTGTCATTAAAATAATGCATTCTTAAATATCTATGATTAAGGCTGTGGGTGTTAGCATTTTTTTTTTTGTTTGTAGCTTCCAAAAACTGAAAGAAATATGGGACATGGAGTCTTGTGAACAGGTGGAAATACAATTCTGACCTTCCCTTGTTGTATATTTTTATATTCTGGGATAATTTGCTGGATTATCCTTTCTCAGGGAACCAGTTGTTTTGCATGTTTATATTTCCTGGTGGGATTTTGTTCGAGCAACGCCTCAGTGCAGTTTAGTTCTTTCTCCCACAGTTAACTTGAATTAAATGTGTGCACGTGCGAGAGGGTGCGGGATGGTGAGCGAGGGGGTCCTGGATGAAGGGATCCCGGAGGAAGGGATCCTGACCCGCCCCGCGTTGGGGTGTCCCGCCGGGAATGCGGCGCGGCTGCGCTTCGGCGGTGCAGCAGCAGAGGGCGCTGCAGGGCAGGCGATGGCGCTGCTCCCGCTCCCCGCTTTCGCCGCTCTTACACATCCCGTGGTTTTAATTTCGTGTGTTAGATGTTTTACAATAATTACATGCTATTACATAATATCCTATGTTAGCTTTTAAAGTGCTGCTAGATACTCTGGTCCCTAATTATGTTAACTCCCTCTTGGAAATTGCAATTCTGTTTACGTGCTGATGCTACCCAGATTCCAATTTTCTGTGAGGCTTCTAAGAATAATATGTAATTATTCATTTAAAAACCCCAATGCTCTATTTAAAGTCCAGTTTTATTTTTCACTGCAAAAATATCATCTTGGCATGGCTGACAAGTAGGACTGGTAGGAGAAGCAGGCTGGGCAGTTAGGGATGGTGTCATATGAAAAGCCTTAAAATGCCTCCAGTTTGTGCGTGAACAGAGCCAAATATATGGTGGATTTCTCTGTAGTCTTACTTCCTCTAATTACTGTAGCCACCTTTGAGAATCTTTACACTGGAAACCATCTTCCTTCCTGTACTGTTCAAGACAGTATAACTGATTTTGAGATTTACTTAAGTAATTGAGAAAACTGTCTGCAAGCTGATACCATTATTTTATTTTCTTTTTTTTTTTAAACATTTTTTAATTTCGTGATATTTACTGACCAGGTCTGACTAAGCAATTGAGTTTTAAAATGTGCAGAGTTGCAGGGGAGGATTTTGAGGATCACATGTATCACTTGTATCACACAATCACTTTTGTTGTTAAACTGACTTACTGGAAAATCAAATATAATAATTTCAAAATAGCATTCTATTTAAAAACAGATACAGGGTTTTTTTGCAGATTTTGATAATTTTTCCTATTTTACTTGTATAATCAGTATTAGATGATCTTTTTCTTGAACATCTTGATTCAAGAACATTTTAAATCAAGATGTAAAAAGATTGGCAATGCTTTAGAGCCAAGAAATGGTGAGATATTGCAGATTTTAAGAATCTGTTCCTATGGATACTCAAAAAAGCAAGGGCTTTGGCATTTTTTAGTGAGCTTTGTTTTAATATACTGTGTCTTTCTACCTACATTTTATGACGAGGTTTGGCTGTGTGTGTGGCACTTCACTAATCCCTTGAAAGGCTAGGCAGTTGCAGCAAAGCATGTGATTCAGAGCAGTTTTCTGCATGTTTAAATATGTACCTACATGTTGCCCTCCTCAGGTCACTGCTCACTTGTGGAAGCAAAGCAAGTAATTTTCTTTGAGCTCCCTTTATGTCCTTATCTGCATGCTGCACTGCTATTTCATTTTGCCTGCAAAGCAATGCCTTCAAGTAAGTGAAAGTATGCCATGTTTCACTTCAGATTATAGAGTCATAGGAATTAATTATGGGGAGGTTTAGCTGGCACACAGAATTGTACTTTTATTCTGGTTTCGAAAATCCATGATTTTTTTTTTTTTGCCCTAAGCTCAAATCTGTGCAAAAGCTTCAGAATGAGCAGAGGTTGCAGCTTAGTTGTGTTGAAATCCTGTCCAGTTCTTGTTAATGCTATTGGACTTTTATAGGTCGTTGAGATTAAATTTCTGACTGAGACTTAAAAAGAGTTCAGAATACAAATCTGTTGATTGAAGAGCCTGTTATGCTGAACTGGGGGCATTGGGAAGCAGAGAAGTGTGTCTCTACAGTCACTGGTACAATTTGTTCTCGGCGTCGTCGCTTTGCTGTGAGCTTTAATCAGAAGTGGCTGAAGGTCCCTGTTAAGCAGCATTTTGGCAGAGGCTTCATTGAGGATGCTTTTCTGGACAGTAGGAATTGGGAAAGCTTGTGTTGATCCTGCTGGAGAATATTCTCAGAGTCACCTGCAATTTGTGGCTCAGGACCTTCCGGAACCAAGTGCTATCTCTGTATGGCTTACAAGTAGAAAATGAAAATTAACAAGTGCTGCTGTGAGAATGTAAAACAAACCTATGTCCGTGGCTCCCATCTTCTAAAAGTAAAGCCTCATGAGAGAGAATGAATTTATGAGTGAGAAGCTCAGGGCCATACAAAATCTCGAGACTTTTCTATGGGGAGAACAGGATAATTCTTCTGTCCCCTAGTTCTTCAGGTGCGTGGCAATACCACTGCCTACTGAGAAAATCCTGGTGAGAAGGCGTGGAAGTTTCCTGGTGCCTCTGGAAGCAGACTGTGTGTTGCTCTCTGTGCTCAGCTTCAGGCTGAGTTTTGGAGGAAGAGTCACACATGAACACGTGTCAGAGGGCAGGACAGTGCATGTCAGTGTGCGTGTATACACACACAAAGACTCTTTCACGCTGCCTGCAGTGGTGTCACTTCAGAAAGCCTTCCTCCTCTGACTAAAACCACAGGCATTAGCACCATTTTCCTACATACATCTCAATGGAACCATGGCTTTTAGAATCAGTACAAATGGTGTTAAGCCAGCTTGGTTGAAAAAAAAAACAAAAATTGTCAGGTAATTTTAAAAAATTAACTTGTTATGGAAAACATACAGCAGTTTAGACTTTAGGAAGAACAGCAAATAACATGGCTGCATTTCAAGTCTTATCCTGCATTTATATATAAAGACCTTGAAAACCAACCCAGATTTTCTGATATCAGAAAAGTTTCACTCAAGCCCAGCTACCCTTATGACTGAATTGAAAACTCTTTCTGCAAACTTATATAATATATAATAGTTTCTTAGTTTTCCTCTTGTACTGCTCTGACAAGTTGAAAAATAAAGCCATTGGTCCTGTGAATGTGTATGTATGCAAATAAAAAAAAAAAGTCTATGCAGGTTATCAGTCAGTAATAGTCAGACCATGGAACAGCTGAAAACATGGAAACAATTTCCTCCCTAATTTGGGCAGATTGGAATGCATCCCCAAAATCCAAACGGAAATAGTAAAATTTAAAAACTTTTTATTAGTACCTAACCCAGCTGCACCTGGCCGGCCTAATTGCCTTCAACCTGGTCATTACTCAAAGGCATGAAGTTTAGCCACCAACAGCACTTATTAACGTATAATAGGAATTTACTTGTAAAACAGAATTATTGGAACGGTGTGATATCATAAAGACAGAGGTGCTGACATTTTAGATTGTTTTATATAGGGATGTTGAGTTATAATTTAGGAGTTGGATATTCTTTGGGTAATTAATCATTCTTAGGTATAACTTTAAATGTCTGGTGGATATATGTAGAATTAATGTTGGCAATGACCAGCTCATGAAGCATGCTTATGTGAATAAGGTCATGTTTGGTTTCTGGACAATCTACTTCTCCAACATTTTGTGAAAGGTTGGTGCAGAACCTAGAAATGCTGAGGCTGCAGATTAATGAAATGTTTCAGCAAGACAGCCCCTCACTGATTTCTGTAAAGATGTCAAAGCCTAAGCCCATAAAAGTGCCTACAAATTCTCCTCTTCATATCAATGGTGTGAGGAACTGAATATATTAATTCTGTTGGACCTCAAACTTAGAATCTGTCAATATGATTCCAGTGATTGATGGTTACAGACTTTTACCTACCTCATAAATATAATGTTCCTTGATTACAGAGGCACTGCTAGTGCTGCTATAGTTAGTTATGTCAGCACTTCCATTGTAAACCCTGTTTCTTTAGGGGTTTATAACTCCATCATAAAAATTCAGTCTGCGATGAAATTTATACCATAGGCTTCTAGACTGTAAGCAAGTCATCGAAAATGCAGATATACTAAAAAAAAAAAAACAAAACAGTTGAACAAAGGCAAACCCCCCGACTTGCTAATTTTTTCATGTGTGTGTGTTATTTCTGTAGCTGAGAAATGACTTCGCTTTTGAGATGGAAGGTTGCTGCCTTTTGCTCCCTAGTGGAAGTCAGGCTCTGTGTGGCTGTCTGTATGTATGCACATACGTACATGAATATACTTCTGTCATAAATATTTTTAAAATGTAATACTTGTGCAATAACTTTCTAAGAAAGCTTGTAGTATTAATACCTTGAAGGTTTTATCCGTAACATAAACCGACACTAAACACCAATTTATAGATAAAATACAATTGCTGCAATGGAGCATGAAGGTCAAGGGGATAAGCATTAAAAACATATTCAGTTAAATAAAGGGATTTGGGTGTGAACCTCACCTGGCATAAGTTAACTTCAGTAAATAGATATAGACTTTTATGAACAAAATATCATGTGATTTGTGTGTGATCTTTTTAAAAAATATTCATTGTTTAAAGCTTGTTTTAAGCCTCTGATGTGTTATCTTAAAACACATTTTTTTAATACTTTGAGATTACTGAAGCAAGCCTCTAGCAGGTAATGTTTTGTGTTTCTTTTGTCTGATGTAGAACAGTCATACAAAGGTTTCTGTGTTGTTGGTGGCAAACAGCACTATAAGATGTGGGTTTTCTTAAATTTACAGTAGAGTTTGAATCCTCTTAAATGTTTTTTTTAGTGATTAGTTCAATATAATTTTTTTTCTGTGTTTTGAGATTTTTTTAAAAGTATACATTGAGGTTAGGCTTGAGTTTTTTTGTTTTTGTGCATTGTAAAGTTCGTATTTGGATATCAAAGAGAACTGCAAACACTGGTAACCTCTTTTTCCATATTCCAGCCTGCTGATATGGTAGATAATGACTGGACCTTAATGTGTGACATATCTTCCCAATGGGGCTGTATTTACAAGTAGGGTAAAACTGCCTCACTACCATTTAATTAGTTAATGTGTCTTGAGCTTTATTAATCTTTCCTTTCTGTGCATGTTACTGCTTTTCAAAGACTGATGAAAAAAGGAAGGAAAACTTCATTGCTTTTCCCATTGCTGGTTAAAACAAAATTAAGATGTCTGACTAGTTGTCATTTTTATGAATTATAGATAGAAATAGCTGAGGAGAAATAAATTTCTTTCTCTAAATACCTTCAAAAAAATCTAGATGAGCCTAATATGAGGGTTGTTTCCATTACTAAAAGTCCCACTGCTTCGACACTATACAGCTTTTGATAAAGAATTGAGCTAAGCTCCTTTTTATTTAAAGGTACAAGTCAACCTCAGATGGATACCTTCACTTGATTTACTGAGATTACCTCTCCACTTTGTTCGCTTTGAGGTTTTTGGCATAAAATTTTTAATGACTGAGGATTTTAGGAGCCTACAAGTTTTCCATTTGCAGTACGAATTGAAGCTGTGTAGCTTTGATTCTCTCCTCTCTCTCCCTTCCTCCTCCCCTTACCCCCCCCCCCCCACTCTATCTGCAAATAAAAAGACCAATCCTCCCGAAAAGCAGCTTGCATATATCAAAGAAGGGACCTGGAATCTTAAATAACTTTATTTATGAAACAAGAGGGAGTGGGTGGTGGAACGCTAGCACTAAACTTTTGAGGGTGGGCATCCGGCTCTCACAGTTTACTTGGCTGGTTGAATATCTTGAAAGCCTTAATTTAAAAGTCATCTTACAATCATTTTTAATTGGCTCCAAGTAAGTAGTTGAGCATTTGTTCTGATAAGGAGGTTTTTTGCTCTATGTGTGCCATAAAATCAACAAAAAGAGGGATCTGTTTAATACAACAGTGATGCTGGGCTTTTTTGTTTCTAGGGTTTGCCCTAAACAGGATTTACCCCTTAAGGCAGCAGTAGCACACCATAAAAAGACCATTCTTTTACTCCACAGCAGCAATGCTTTAACTTTCTGGTTTTCAGATTTCTTTTTTTAATAGGCAGCAATAACAAGACTTCCATAGGGTGGTTGCTATAAGTACTGTACATGGTGTCTTAAGATCAGAATGCTTTGCCTGCAACGTTTTATTGCTTTTCGTTTATAAAGGCCTGGGAAAGAGCATCTAGCAAACTTCAAGGTTCAGCTCATGTTTCTGGAAACTTTTCTGGGTGGGGAGAGCTTGTAGATGGAATAAAATCAAGCTGTTTTTTCTGATTTACCCTTACATTATTGCTTGAGTTCTCAAATCTGTGTACTCCCAAACCCTGACAAATATGCTAGTTTGCATTGTAACAAAAAACACCTAAACCAACCAACTAACCAAAAAGAACCCACCGAGAAAACCTCAGTGAAAGCCAGAAACTTTAATTGAAAATTTGGAATTAAATACTTCCATGCACCGTTAATTCTGTTGCTACAGAGATGTCAGCCTTTCTTTGCTCCCACATCTCTATTAATTAAGTCACTTGGCATTTTTTTATCTGAGGATTTGTTCCTGCTTCCCCAGGAACTCAAAATCTAGTTTACAGCTGTGGAGAATATTTATTTGGAGAAGCTAGTTACTTTGTATGACCCTCTCAGTTCCTTTTATCATCTGTATTTTTGAAGTCTCCTCCTGACTAAGCTGCAGGTGGTCTGCTTTTTTTTGGGTAGCATATAGAGCATACACACCCCCCTGCTACTACCCCCACAGTCTAGTTCATGTGTTCAGTGTGTGTGTGTGTGATGTGAAATTTCATGCAAGTCCTGTGCTGCTATGTTTTATTTACTTGTTTAAAAAAAAAAAAAAAAGATGGTTTTATGTGTTTTTTTCAGCAGGTTGGTCACAATTGTTCTTCATCTGTTTGTTAAAATTCCATTGGTAAGCTCTTAGTCTAATAACAAGTTAACATTGTGAATTGTGTGGCTCTGAGAAGTCCAACCTCTCTGGAATTCCGTGGTTTTCTAACACTATTTCAGTGCAGTGAGCTTCCTGTAATATTGGTGGTAATCAGATGAACCATCCTCAGATGTTGCTGGAGAACATTGGAAGGTGCAGCCCTGCTCCTAAGGATGGGGAAATTTCATTCCCTCCTACCACATAAGTCTGTGGTCCTGAGTGCTCATGGTGCACCAGATAATGCTGGCAAAAAGACAGTTTCAGAGGGATAGAAGACATGCATTAGAAAGTGTGTCTGACCCAAGGCCTTCTTCTCTTTCAGTTATAAAGTAATTCATAGAAATTTTTCAGTTTTCTGGAAGTTACTAGGAACTCCTTTTATTGAAAATTGTTCTTGGCTGTCCCTGTGAAGTTGAAAGTGCATGAACTCCTGTCTTTTGATGCTTGTTTGCTCATTCACGTGAGTTTCTAATGGTTTTCACTTGTACTGATTGACTCAGATAATGTGGCAGACTTTTTCTGATGTTTGTTTGAACTGGATCATCTTACTGCCATGGAGTTCTTTGGAGGGAAAAGACTGGCAAGTCAAAAGAAGGACACTCACATCTGGTACAGATGAAACAATGCATTTTCCCCCTTCTCCTATAAAAATGTGTCCCCTGACCCTCCCTCCTCTCTTCCCTAATCCTCTTAAAGCATTAGTTTGCATGCTTTCTTTGCACCTAGAGGTACAGTGGGCTTGCAGGGAAGAGTTGTATATTCATGCTGGCAATGTGAGCTATCTTGGTGCATGATGTGCTGGGTGTCCCCCTTTTTGCTCACATGATGAGGTGTAAGGTGAGCCCGCTCCTTGGAAGAGATGAGATTATTCAATCATCTTATGCCAAAGTATGTGTGAGGTTTAGGAAAACAGGCTGTCAGCCTGCATTTCATTGAAACTGGTCGCTGAGAAAAGCTGGCCCTACTTGGGAACCTAGCTTAAGACTGGGGAACTACCCTGTAGTGCAACCCATGCTGCCTATCTTCTCCAGCTACCTTGGTCTCTTTAAAACACTCCCTTTGCTTGGAGTAGTAGCCTCTCCTTCCTCCATAAGCTTCTCTGTGGGTAACTGAAGTAATGGTGCACTTGGCTGGGGATCAGATGCTTTTTCTCCCTTTCAGTCCCTCACCCTCAGTGTAGCATAATTCTGGTGCTGTATGTAGCAACAAAATGGCCTGTCAAAATGTCTTCTGGTGACACTTAACTTCAAAAAAATTTTGGTGACATTTGGCATGCAGTGTTAACGCTGAGAACCTGAAAAGCATATCTGAAAGGTCATTTAGATATATAAGAACAGCATGTCAGAATCTAATGATCTTTCAGATGATTTTGAGGGGCTCAAAGAGTCTGTAGGAAAGTAGTCTGGGTGCTAATGAACTTTACAAACTGCCCAGCTCTGCAGAGGTTGCTTTAATACCCCAGTTAACTGGCGCATTTCACTTAAATCTCTGGATGTCACTTGAATGCTGACAAAATACCAGGGAGAACTTTGGTGGCTTTTGAGGCTTTTCTTTATTCTTTTTTGAAATTGGGGACTTTTACAGTAGGTAACACTTTAATTAGCTTGATGGACTATTCTGACATTCTTAAGAAAAACTGTGTCCTTTTCCCCTCTTAAAAACTGTCCGTAGATTCACCATGACTTTTCAAGCTAGGTGTTTTTTTGCGAAGTCTTGGGATATGGAATTCTTGAGGCAGTAAAAACATTAAGTACTGATTCTCTGTCCTTTCAAATGAGTAAGGACTCCTGTGTGTATAAGTACATGCATATGTGCATGCATGCAGTCTCCCACACAAAACCCGACGTTTAGATCATTTAGAATACAAAAAAATACTTCCTTGGTGACTGTAAAATGCACATAGAAATTGTGGAGCTTCTTTTACAGAAACACAGAGGGGTTGAGGTTGGGAGGGACCTCTGCAGGTTGGTCATCTGGTCCAACTCCTCTGCTCAAAGATGGTCACTTAGAGCAGGCTGCCCAGGACCTTGTCCAGATAGCTTCTGAACATCTGTGAAGATGGAGACTCCACAAACTCTCTTGGCAACCTGTGCCAGTGCTCAGCCCACCCTCACGATGAAAAAGTGTTTCTAGCTGTTCAGACAGTTTCCTTCGTTTTTTTACCTCTGGTCCTGTCAGTGGGCACCACTGAAAAAAAGCCTGGCTCTGTCCTCTTGGCACCCTCCCTTCAGACATTTGTACACACTGATGAGACCTTCCTGAGCCTTCTCTTCTCCAGGCTGAACAGTCCCAGCTCTCAGCCCTCCCTCACAGGAGAGATGTTCCAGTTCCTTCATCATTTTGGTGGACCTTTTTTTTTTAGAACTTTCCCCAATATGTCCATGTCTCACTTGTACCAGGGAGCCCAGAACTGGACTCAGCACTCCAGCTGTGTCCTCACCAGTGCTGAGTGGAGGAGAGGAACCTCCACTAAACACTTCTGGTAAGTCTAATGCAGCCCAGGATACCATTGGCCTTCTCCACAAGGGCACATTGTTGGCTCATGTTCAACTTGGTGTCCCCCAGAACTCCCAAGTCCTTATTTGCCAAGGTGCTTTCCAGCAGAGTGACCTCCAGCACGTTACTGGTGCATAGGGTTGTTCTTTCCCAGGTGTAGGACGTTGTACTTCCCACTGTTGAACTTCGTGAGGTTAAAGATTCTGTGTATGACCTACATAAGTTTCATATAGCTCAGTCTGGAAATTATTTTCAGTTTAAAGTATGTTCTATTTGGCTTCATTTTAGTATGTCCAAATTTTAAACCAGTTGAAATTTTTCAGTTTATCTGTGGGGGTGAAAGGGCAGGCGTGAACTTTCCTTTGATAACCAGTCCTTTTATGAAAGTGGTTAGCAAGTCAGAAATATGTACTATTTTTTGTTTCTCATTGCAAGCAATCTGTACAAAAGTAAATCCCTTAGGATCTGCCCATATATGATTGCTTTTAACCTAATACTTTTCAAGCAGAGTAGACGTACTGTTGTGACTGTATTACCATCAAGTTTTCAGCATTTTTCTCAAAGAGTAGGTATCTGCAAATAAATTTACCTTTCACACTTATTCACACAGAAGTAAATGAAAAATAGTCCTTCTCATCTTTGAATGTTCTCCATATTGCCTTTATTTTATACCATGGCTACTTCTGTTTTGTAAGTCTCTGAATTTTCTAAAAGGTTTGTCTAGCAACAAATTAGATTCTCTTCTATGGCTATTCCTCCTGAAAGAGGAAGCAGTAATGCCTGTTTGACAAAAGTGAATTTATTTAAAGACTTCTAGATGCTGTAGTAAAATTTGCTCTGTGTTCCCAGATGAATACACAGAACTCTACACTGTGGTGTCAAAGGAGTAGATATGCCAAACAAGAAAAAAAGATAAAGTTGGATAAGTTTCATTAATTCTTCTGTAGATTTAACTGTTTGACCTTTCGGTTCAGTGTTAGGTTTTATCCTGTTGTCATTCATCATTCATAACATGATGCCAAGAGCCTTGCAAGTGCTTGTGGTCTAAAGGTCTGCTCAAAGCTTAGCCTGAAGAGGATAGGGTGGAACTGCTGAAGCTGGAGGTATGAAAATGCAGCACTTTCTAAAAAAGACAGATGCTTTTTAAAAATACAGGAGATGGAATACTTCATTAAAAATACATCAAACATATAGATATTATATTGCAAGAATTTTTTAATGTGTTTTTTTTCAGGTACTGTGGCCCGTAAAAATGTTCCTTGCAATTCTGAAGCACATTACTGTCCATGGCACTTTTAGGAGTCAAACATAGTAGCTGCTTTAATCAGGATAATAATTTAGAGTGCCAGAAGGGTAGTGTACCTTTTCAGCGTTTCCATTTGGTATTATTTTACTCCTTTAATAGTACTTTATAGTTCCCAACCTTACCTCAATTAGCAGTACTGACAGATGCTAGTTCAGCATTTTACCTCTAGCCAGTGGGGCTTTCTTTAGAATAAATGTCAGTAATTTTATGTTGCTAATTTGAGGTGATATACCTACATGTAAAATTACATTTTAACTCTCTTGTTATACTTGCAGTGAGAGATGGCAGCATAAAGAAATATAAGTGAATGCGCCTGAGAGATAGTTCAGGACTAGAAGGTTCATTATGGAACTTTTATAGCTCATTTTGAGGCACACTGCAGATTTTGTTAACTCTTTCCTCCACTATGCATGCATTTCTTCTACACCTTTTCCTTCTCTTTTTTTGCTTTTGTTTTCTTTTAAAAAAATGTTTATTTCACTAGCAGATTTTTGGGAAAAATGGGGGTGGGATTTGGGTTTTTAAAGATCATTAAATCCTAACAAACATTACTTGCTTAGTGAAAAGAAAATGTCTGCTAGTGCACAAAAAATTGCTATCTGAAAAAGTCGATGTAAGTGTTCAGTAAGTAAAATAAGGAAATGTGATATTTCTTAAAATCAGGCAGTTCTTGAGAAGGACCTTAAGGAAGCTTGTCCCAGTTAATAGAAAGCAAGCAGAAGGAGAATATTTCTGTGAAGCATGCTCCTGATCAAGCACAATAGTCACAATTAGTCAATACTGATGATTGGTATCCGCAGGCACCATCGAGAAAAGTCTGTGCCTGGGTATTGTTCTCTATTTGCCCTGCAGAATACAGGGGAAGTTGCATGAGAAGGCAGAGCTGCAGCGTAAAATTGCAAGAAATCGCAGTATTAACTGTTCCATCAGTTACTTGGAATTCGTTTTTAAAGATGGTGTAGCTTTGCCTGTGTAGTTATGTATTTCAGTCTTTCTTGAAAGACGTCTTTTTTTAGTACTTTAGATTGTACTGCAGATTCTCTCAGTCAGTTACTAAATTACACTTTTGTCTATTTAGTAAGGAAAAATACCACAAGTGGGCATGCTAATAACTGCATATGTGGCAGCAAATCTGGCCATGTATACTGACTTTAAAGTAAGGATGGAATATGTGCTTTCTGTTGCAAAACAAAAACCAATATACTGATTTAAGAATTTACTTTCTCTCTTTCAGTATATTCTTATACTTAAATAGACATTTTCAAGGCTTACAACTCAGGTCTTTATTATATGTACTACAGAACTGCTCAGTGTGGAAAAATCTGTTTCCTGTTTTTGTAACACGTATTTAAAATTGTTCCTAAATGTTGTTACTTATAAAGAGTTAATTGATGCTTCCTATGTCATTGCATAGATGTGAGATTTTCTGTCATTTTTGCTTTACTGTGTGGATGTGCACTGATTACTGTGGAGCAATTTCAGCATTTCAGTTTCTAAAATTGTCCAATCTTCAGTCATTCTGTACATGTGAAATAGTCTATAGATTTACATGATGACTGTAACTGTAGCCTAGTTGTAGCTGTAGAAATAAAGTTGGCATAATTTTGAGTTGAACAAGAGTGTCATGTTCATAAAGGTTTGATTAAAAATAACAGTGGTATTTTTCAAATAAATTGAGAAACATTTATTAAAGCCTCTTTAACGCAATGATAAATTTCTCTGTAATTATTCACTCATCTCTGCTGATCTGAAGATTTTATAGTATTAGCCTGTGTGCATCTCCTTCTGCTCCTCCAGTTTTAACAATGGGGCAGGGGGAGTGGCACAAACCAGACAATTTAACATAAAATGTAGAGAGATTTTCCGGCCCTATCACTTGTTATTCTGCTAAAGCTGAAATGTACCACTGCTTTCAGGTGGAATGACTGATGCTACTTGTAGTCATCTAAAATAGGATGGAATGAAACGTGTTCTTTTCAGTAAAAGGTCAACATTTCTTTCAAACAGTTACAGAGAATTAATATTTTTTTTCTTCCAAGCTAGCTCTATAGATTTCTTCTTTTCTCTGCTTCGAACTTTTGGCCTTGCCCTCAAGTATATGGGTGGTATGTGTTTTAAAATTGATATATTAACGTTGAATTTTTATTGTCACCCTTTCTGTTCATGCGCCTTTCAAATCCTTCATTTGTTTGTTTCTGAACTTTGGACGTATCGTAAAAATGTCACCATTGTGGCTGAACATTAAGCACCTTCCCTTTTTGCTCTGGGCCGTTGAAATAAATTTGGACCAGGTGCTCCTCTCATAACAGAAGTCCTTGATGTGCCCTGATAGCGAGCGGGAGAGCGGAAGCTGTCAGCTTTCAGCTGGCTTGAAGAATGCAATTAGAGCAGTTTTAATACTGTTGAGGGACCCCATCCAATCAAAGTTGTTTGAGTTAAGCCAAGTCTAGGATCCTAAACATGTACTTTAGGCACGTCAACTTTGTCTTTTTAGTCAGAGCGGATCTGTCATTCCCACACATTATGTGAGAGTGGGTTCTTTTTGTTGGGCTGTTGGGGGGGTTTTTTATACCAGGAGAAATACTCCCATTTTTTACTAGCTCACTCTTATTTTATCTGTTAGCTTTGTCTTTATGGCATTGTTAATACTCATGGTTCAAAGCATTTATTGTCAAATTAAGGCTTAAAATGCATTTTTAAATGTCAGAAGTGCCTCTGTCTTTACATAAACCCTAGATTAAGTAAATTCTTAAGTGGTTCATCACTAGGTTTTCCAGATTTGGCTGGTTAAAGGAAGGAGAACATCAGTACGGATCAGAACACATGAAGTCTGTAGAAAAAAAATCCTAGAGAACAGGGAGTGCTGCAATGAGGTACTGTTTTTACTGAAGTCTCAGCTTGAGTTAATTTCCATACTGGGTGTGATTCATTGATGCTGAAAGCAAAGAGATGGAAAACTTGCAGGCTCATCTTTTTTTTTTTTTTTTTCTTCCTTCTCCTTTGTTTAGCATTTTCAAGTTTGCTTGTTACTTCTTCCATTGCTCACTGTCAGAGTTGGCTTCACTGGAATTAGGGCTTTCCTGAGAAATACTCCTCAGCTGGATATTTCATGTATTGCCCTGCTTTTCCTCTGTTCATGAAGTGGCTCAGTTGTTTTGAGCCTCACTAGATTGCAAAGTAGAAAAAAAAAGTATAAACAAAGATAGTGAAAGGTTTTTTTTGTAAACTCTATTAGGTTGGGTTTTTTCCTATTGATTTGGTTTTGGGGCAGGGAAGGCAAGATGGTCCTTTGCATAGTCTGACTTTCAAGGTCTACCTAAAAGAACAAAAAAGTAAGTTATCTGCTCTGATGCCTCCCCAGTTTTCAGATGAGGATGGGAAAGGCAGCAGAAAGCCAACTACAAAGTAGTTTGTGTGGGATTTGATAGACCAAATTGTGTTTTGCTATTTCTTTGGTTAAATCAATAGCATTAGTGGCTTAAAAAGATAGGATTGTCTTATTATGAGTTATGACTCTTAGCATGAAAACTTTCAAATTGTGCTCAGAAATTACTGCATAAAGACATTTCCAAGGCTTGATTCTTTGTCATGATGAGTTGGAAAGGGAAGTACTTTGTGATTGCTAAGTAACTGTCATTTCAGGAATTTTTACAAATACATACTTGTGTGTGTGTGTGTAAATTAGAAAAAAGCCAAACTTACTGCCTACTTCTTAAAAGGCTGAAAGGAGAAATTACATACTGGCTACCTTACAAACAGAAGATCCTGGACAAATCCTCGAATAACAAAGAGAGTAACAATGAACTTGGCTGTTCGTTCATGGCTAATGTCTGCTGTTTCTTCACAAGGAGCATCTCTTCTTTCTCACTTGTCTTCCCTGTGCCAAGCTTTTTCACACAGCTTCTTAAGAGAGTGTTGTGGTATAGACAAATGTACTACCAGAGGAATGCCAAACCAGAAGGGAATTGGCTCCAAGCAGATGGTGACAGGCAGTCTAGGTTATGGAGAGCCTGGTTCTGGATCAAATGCTCATTTTGTGCTTTTGTTTTCTGTGGAGGAGGAGATTTGAGTTAGTAAAGGGAGCAAATCAATAAACTCCTCTCTACCATGAGTTCCTTCTGCCACGTTTTCTGGTGGTGAGGAATTCCTGACTCTTTCTGGTGGTGTTGGGCCTCCTCCCCCTCCAGTATGAATTAGAGAGGAGAGTGTCTTTCACTGCTGTTGGTGGTGCTTGGAAGGCATGAGCTGAAAGGGTTAAGTCCAGTTTTTAATCAACAAAAAAGTGGGCCGGCTGAGCTTAGTCCCAGCTCCCAGAAGAGCAGCCAGTGGGTCAGATGTAATGCTTTGTAAGAATCAGGGAGGAATTTGTGTCCTTTTGATCCCTTTAAATGCACATTTGGAGCAGCTGAATTTGCACTAAGAAGTATTTGGGTGAGATGAAAATATTTTGAGAGTATCTCTGTTTCTGGAGGTTATTCAAGCAGCTGCAAGGAATGATAAAGTTGATCCTTTTGGCAGATGAGTGGACTAGCTATTCACCTGAGGTCCCATCTCATCTTTTGGCCAGTTGTAACTAAGTTTGCCATTGGGATGAAGCTCTCAGATAGGTGATATTCCTATTGAATGTTCTGAAGAGACTCAAGTAATGGAAGGTTATGCAGTGACTTGCAGTGGCCTTATTTTGTCCTCTGGTGTGATGGAGATGTAGGGAGTGCTCTTAAGTACAGGGAGGTATTCCAGAGGGATTAATGCAACATTAAGTATCAAAGAATGGGCTTCTCAAGCAATGTTCCTCTTCATACTGCTCCTCTAGTATTCATTCATATTTTCATCTCAGTCAAAATTTCTTCTACCAACAGAGATGAGTTTGTGAGCAGCTTTTGAGCCTCACCAGAGCTCATGAAGCATGGCTTGTTTGCTTTTCATTGCAGAGAGCCTGTCCCGTGCAAGAACTATGTGTCAGGCTGTACCACAGCCTGTACTTGAAACCAGTACTGTGGCCTAGCCTGGGCAAGAATAAAAGTGCAGTCAATAGCTCATTTTTGATTCTTCTGGATAAGGCATTGTCTGGCACAGTGCCTAACACAGGGCTGTAGTAGCTGGAGAACTGTTGAATCCAGCACACTGCCCACAGGCACAGTGCCTAAACTGAAAAAGTGCCATCAATCACACATTAAAAAAAGAGGCAAAAAAAAAGTATGTAATAAAAGTTCATTAAATCTGTCTAAAGCAGCTATTTTTTAAAGTGTGGGAGTCAGATTTTTCTTTAAAGACTAATATAATTTAAACAAATATTAAAGACTTGGATGAATTTTAGACAAGGATTATGTTAAATCTGTTTCATTTCTTTGGAAGGAAAAAAAACTACTGCATTTGATTGGACTTCCTTCACTTGATTAATTACTTAGTATTTTAAATATGCAAGAGCTATGTCCCATCTGAAATTACAATTATTTGCTTTCCTGATGGATTGAGGATGGTGAAGGTAATGATTCTACTGCAAATTTAAAGCTGGTTATGCTCATAAATTATTTCCTTCTCTGTTGCAGATGTGTCCTTACAAGCTGTGTGCCATTTGAGCATATTTTTGTCATCACTTGCAAACACTTTAATCAGCCCTTAGTCCTGTCACTGTGGATTAGAATATTTGCAGTGCAGGAGGGAGGGCACAAAAAAAAATGAAAAAGAATTGCAGGGAAAGATATTTGGAAGTTGCAGAGTAGTAAAATGGCTTTGACATGTCAAAGTTATCAGTTCTTCCACACTGCAAAGCAAACACACTATTGGAGCTCTACAGAGAAATATATTCCGATTTTTGCTTTGTTTCTCAGCAGGAATTCTGAGAGGTGACTGCCAAACTGCTGCTTGTCTGATGCAGAGACAGGATGCTTTCTTGAGCAGCAGAAAGTAGGAGGGTGTCAGAGGAGGCAGCCCTCTGTGGCTTTTAGCAAGTTGAGATGGGAAAGCAAAGTCTCTTCCTTGCTGAATGTGATATATGGCTTAGGGTGGTTGTTTGCCTGCTATCAGCCAGGAGATGATGAATGCTGGTACAGGGCTTTACTCTCACGCGAGGGATGGCTCCTGTCTGACACATGTGCCCCCATGTGAAATGGTTGACTGTCCTCTCTAATCCCACTTCTGATTTTGACAGCAGTTAATTCAGACTAAGCAGCAGCTATATTTTATGGAGGATATGGGGAATAGCTTTACATTACATTTAACATTGCCTTTTCTGCAGTAGCAGGAAATCTGACTGTGCCTTACCCTTTGTGCACAGCAGTGCTCAGTAATTCTGTGCTCCTGCTGTTGTGTAGCCTGACTTGAGCATCTGCAGAAGTTACAAGCACGAGTGATTTAGCATTTGCAGGGCAAAGCCCTTCTCCTTAGCACTCCTGTGAGCTGTATCTCTGAAACTGTGCTATCTAATGTATTGACTTTCTCCACATGAATGCCTGCACAATGTTTGAACTATAATTTTAGTTTAAGGATACCTCTACAAAAGCTGGAAGTTATTGAAACACTAAAGACAAAATCCTCCGTCTCTAATTTCCAAGGTTCCAAATTTTCATTACGCACTTTACTCCGCTCCCTGTGCCACAGAAATGCTGTGTCCTCATGCCTAAAATTCTCTCTGCAATCCTGTTATTCTTTTAGGGTGTCCTGAAAACATGGGGTTTATAAAGGTCATTTGGCTATGAAAGAATGTGCAGATAGATGTGTGCAAATACATCTACATATTTTGTCTGTAAATCTGTACATATATATACACATACACGCAAAAATGTAGTGTACGTGCATATATATATATATATATCCACACAGAGAGAATTTTTTACCTAGTCAAGAGATAGTATGAAATTCTGTGTTTTATATCTACCTGTACATATGGGGCACTGAGACACAGAATGCAGGCAGGGTAGGATTTGAGATTATGATCATGAGATCACACTGTAAGCCTTTCTGAACATGGGCTGGATACCACAAAATACTTTTGTGGGTTACCACAAAAGTAATTTATCAGTTATCAAAATAAAATTGTATCAATCATTTATCAGCTATAAAAATAAAATTGTAAAAATCAGATCAGGCATGTATTCTTACTAATGGTAAACCAATAAGAGAATTAAATTAGGTGAATAACAATAAATAGATAATAAGATTAGGGCAAGTGTAAGAAATAAAACCCTAAATCCAGCAGCGATTACTTTTAGCAGACTTAAACCAGAAAGTTGTGGGGAAAATTTTAAAAGGGGAAAATGCAGTCCCATGAGAAATACTGCTTTAATGTTAATCTTAGGAAAATAAAGATCTGTGATCTTTAGGCTTCATAATCTATGGGTTGAGGGATTGGGGTTTTTTTTCTTTAGCAGGATCTACTCTATGGTGAGTGTCTTTAGTTTTAACTTCAGGTAAGATATTAAACGAGTCTTTCAAGTTCTTGCACACAATATTTCTGTGATCACCAACCTCAGGGTAGTGTATGCATGTGTATTTATGAAGACACAGTCCATCAGTCACATTGACCCTGGAACACCAGTGTGGACTTCAAAACATCAGGGAGTGTCTGTGATTTTGTGCGTGTAGCTGACTGCAAATACTAATTTTATGGTAGGAAAAGTTTCTATTGCATAATGTATGGTGGTTCAGTGTGGCTTATTAGGGTCCCTCAAGCACTTCCATTTAGAGAGTTTCAGTCCTCTTTTCTTCCCTCTCTCAGAGGAGCAAGAGAAGGCTTGTGTAATGTACCTTTACCATGTATCTTGCATGAGATTTTGGAACTCGGCTCTAGTGGATGAAGGCTGATCTTTTTTCGTTGAAAATGCTTCTTTGGACTGAAAGAGAAGCAACCTGGCTGTGGGGCAGGCAACAAAGCTTGGGAGTTACAGGAGAGAAGAAGCAGGTGGTACTTGCAGAGATCTGAATGGGAAAGACAGCCTGATACTTGCAAGCAAAGTCCTATATTCAAGTCAAAGACATGATGGTTATTTTGTGTGTAAAATGCCAGGGATCAAAACTAAGCTAACACTGAGCAAGATCAGTTAATACCAATTAAAATAATAAAGCCTGAAGATGGATAAGCCTAGGTGTATTATGTTTTCCTGTTTACCCAGCATCTCTAATTGGTAGGGAAGCTGTTAACAAGAACAGAATATATTTTTTTATTTGCTCTCTTGTGACATTCCATGCTAAAGGAGAATTAACACTACTATCAGTAAACAGGGCAGAATCAGATGGAATTGGAAAAAGTGGTAGTTTAGAGGATACCTCTAAAATGTTCGATAGCTTAGATGGGTCAAAGACTCCCCAGAAAATATTTGTTTCTCTCAGTGTCTCTTTTTAGCATTTCAAGAGGACTTTGGTAATGATGTCAAATAATAGTGTTTCTGCAAGAAGGTACCAAAACATTATCAGTCAGTGCCTAGCAGTACCCTGTTTAAAAGACCAGAATATTTCAAGGTAAACTTCAAGCTAGAATAAGCAGAAAATTACTAGAAGAAATAAATACAGTAGACACGTTCAAAAAAGTGATATTGAGATACTGGCAAGGAGATAAGGAAGTGGTGTTGAAAGATGTCACTCAAAAAGTTTAGGACATCCATTTTGTGAAAACTCTTGTGAAATCAATTTAAAAACTAGAGTGCAGAGAAGTACATTATTCATAACAAAGCTTACTCCAGTCATGAAAAGATAGACATTCATTAAAGATATGCTCCTTTGTTAGATGTTATAAAAATCTCTCAGCTTTTGAGTCTTCAAACTCCAAAGGTATTTCAAAATACCAGGAAGTAGCAGGCTTGCCAAGATGCATCAAAGTGATAAAGACACTTGAAAGAAATTCAGAGGGAAAGATAACCTTCAAGGCAATAAAAAGCATGCACATTGGTGTAACTCCAAAAATAGATTGTATGGAGATAAATATATATAAGTTCTTTCACAAACCTGTGTGCTTTTGTGGGAGAGCATTGCTGTGGGATCTGGAAGTGAATACTCCATATTGGTGTGAAACATGATTTGCCCTTTGTGATAACTTTGGGTAAACACAGTAGCAGAAAAAGTAATTAAAAGAGGAAAAGCGCTGTCGTAACTTGTGCAGTATTTAGTGGTAGGTGTTAACTTGGGGAGAAAGTTCTCTGGTGATTTTTAATAGTGAAACTTTCACTCAAGATACGGCTGCTTGATGTTGCAACATGTCTGTATTTTAAAAACATTTATTTACCTATTAATTTAAAAAATATTTCTGGGAGGATAAATGTGTTAAAAAGGTAAGGTGCTTGGGTTTTTTTCTATCCAGTGAATACAGCATCCTGCTAAACCAGATACCTCTCGTTGAACTGCTTAATTGTGACTCCACTGTATCACATCTCTTTTAAACACAAATAAGCTGTGGTAGCCTGTTGTTGTTGTTGTTTTGATATTTAAATAGTAATAACATGTATACCAGCTGTGTGTTGGTTTGGAATAACTGGAGTCTTCTGTGGTTTCATCCGTTCCTTTTGACCTTTTTAGATCAGGAAGAAAGATAGAATGGTGGATGTGAATAGGAGGTTCTTGCTTCTTAAAAGAAAGTGTATTTATTCAGGTGAAATTTTAAGACTGCTTAGAATTTGATGTTAAATGGTGTTTAGATGTGTGTGGTGGTAATTTGTTTTAGGATTTTATGGCTGGTTAGCACTCAAACCGTTGACTGCCAACTGAAACCTATTGTACTGCTTTGGTAGTACTACTGAAAACTTCTTGTCCTTTTAAGCAGTCATCTTTTACCCTTAAAGTACAATTTCAAAGCTGTGATGCTGCTTTGAAGTTTCCTATTCATATATTATCTCAGGGAAAGCTGCCATGCTGTTTGACAGGCACTGTGGGATGAAGGACTCAGGGTCGGGAGGCTGCTTTTTCTCTAGAAGCAGTTTTGCACCTCAAATGAGGATTCTTTTCCTGATTACTTTTGGGGCACTTCTTAGAGAGCAATTCATAGTAGACATAAAATTTCAACACAGGCTGTTTAAAATGCTGCTTTTGTTCTTGCCTGTTAACTCTCACAATTGAAACCCTAAGGAATATTTGAAAAGTGCTGGTCACAATTTTGCAGGTAATAGGATCATAAATAAACATTTGTATGCAGATAAGGACTTAACAGAAATCCATCCCTTGACAGGAAACCCTATTCTTCAGCTTTAAATTGCTGGATTTATCTTAGTAACATGCAAAGTGCTGCAAAATATATGTGCACAAACAATTAGAAACATCTATCCTGTTGTGGTGGATTTAGGATTGGAAAGGTGAGGTTAGATTGATCTTGTGGGGGAATCTTGAGAATATACTCGGAGCAATTTTTTTCCATTTCAATTTATTTATTCCCATGTGCTGATAAGCGCCTGCAGTTCCCGTTGAATTTCCCTAGAAATTCCCTAGAACTCCCTAGAAGAATCACTCTAATCAAAATAAAACTTGACTTACACACCGCTCCAAAAAAGATAAAATTAAGGCTTTGTTTAAGTTTTAAGATCATATTAACATATAGGTGAGGGTAAAATTAATGTGCACACATGAACAAGTGGTTAGCAAAAAATATTAATACTGTAGTCTAAACTGTATACTGACTACAAAGGAAATAGAAAAATCTTAGTGGGGGTTCATTTGAACCTAATGGAGAAAGATGACTACTGGAAGGAATAAATATATAATGCTGCTTTCTTTTTTTTCTTCTTTTTTTTTTTTTTTTTTTTTTTTCTTTTTTTTTCCTCTTTTTTTTCTTCTTTTGATCAAGTTTTGCATGGAGGAAGTGGGTAATGTGTGGCTTGACACAGCTCTGACAAAATGAGCACTATGATTATTGATGCCCTACTTAACCAAAATATGGATCCAAAATTAATCTGACAAGCATCAATGTGCCAGTTTCGTGCAGAAGAAAATAGTTGCTCTTAAAGAGAAAAAAAAGCCCCAGAAAACAACCAACCAAAACAAACGAACAAAAACCCAAAAAACCCCCACCAAATCCAGTTTCATTAAGGAAGAGTAGGTCAAGGTAGCCATGCTTGACAGTCTATGCCTAGAGAGAAGGAGCCAGAGAGGTTTTTTTCCCTGCATAAGAGCATCAAAACGATAAAAAAACCCTAAAAAAGGTAGAAGATGAATGGGAGATCTTGGTATTTTTCTATATTCCATTTTACTCTAAAGTACTGTTAATTGCTGCTGAGAAATAAGTCTGTTATGATTTTTTTTTCCTTTTCCTGAAAAAGTCACCATATTTAGGACTGAATTCTGGTCACTGAGTACATTAGTTGATAATGATAGTGGACTTATTTATAAACTGTCATAGAGAACAGTAATGTTTTCAAAAACATGCAAATGGAATTTCAAGGCTGTGCTTGTGTTGCATGTATGTATTTCTTACTTAGTGTTTAGTATTTTGTATCTCAACAGCTCTTGATGGTGAGAATGCTGGGGTAACGTAACAGCCATGTAAAAGAAGGTGCTCGTTTACTGAAAATAAATCAAATGCAGTTTTAATAAGTGCCATTGAGAAAAAATTGTGATCAGATTTTGTAGGGAGCTAACTTAGGCAGCTGTAAAATCTGGTTTTGGTTGTTCACACAGAAATAATACCAGTAATCTGTTGCTCTGATTTTTCTCTAAATATTTAGAAATTGCTTGCATAGCTGAAATTCCAGATGTTTTTTCCTTTATTTAAAAAATTATTATTATTTTTAGATAGTATGAAATTATATTTATAAATTATATTGGGGGGGAGGCTCTTTGTTTTCCTCCTAGCTGATAGATGAGCAAAAGGAATATATATATATTTAATATATAGCCAACCATACAGCCAGAAATAAATGTACTTTAAGTATCTACACCACACACAAGTAGTTGTTTGAGTTTTTCTTGGCAGTATTTGGTGAAGATATTTTTGATATTTTTAATTCTCTGCATGTGCCTTTTGTGTTATTTTGTACACCAACCAAACTTAATCCTGTTACTATTTAAAGTACTTGTAGTGTAATTCCACTTGTACTTGTGCTATCTTTAGAGGAGAGATTTTCTTCTCATTTTGTTTGCTTCAAAGCCAAAAATTTAGCAGCATTTGCAGCCTTTTCTACATGAATGTTTCTAAATTAACCTCTATGTTTTTCTCATTCCCGTTAGCAGAGGTGAATGGTCAGGGAGTCATATTTGGGGACCTTAGTAAATACATCACATTATTTTAATACTCTTCACAACTGCTGTGATTATTAAGATCTCTGTAATTTGTAGGCTGATTTTTTGTTGCAATTCCACATGTTTGTGAAATATTACAGCAACTTATGTAATAAGAACCAATGACAATTTCTTTCTGTATTAGATATATAATGTTCAAGCCTGTAGTTTGTTGTAATATTAATTAATATCCTAGTATTTCTCTATAACATATTTGGTTGAAATATTAATTCTAGGCTTAATGATGCAAGTACAAAATGAGTTCTTGCAGGTTTCTTCTTTTGTGCTGCAACTGCACCTGAGCCTTGCAAAATATTACTTTTATTCTCTCGGTTTGGCTCTGTGTTGGGCAGTGACTGCCAAATAGTTCAAATTCCTCATCTGTTTGACTGTGTCTGTGAATATCTTGCAACTGCTCCTAGCTTTCTGCACTTAGTTCTAGAAGGAAATTCCCTCCCTCCCTGCCCTCTCCTGGATGCTGTCAGTACATGGATAACTGTAATATTTGAAATACCAAGCAAATCCATCCCCTGTTACGGGCTGGAGTGATGGGAGCTGTGGGGCTCTCTGAACGGGGCTTACGTGAATCCTGAGAGCATCCACCTTCCAACTATACTTAATTTACAGCTCTTTTAAGTCTGTGGATAGCAATACATCTGCAGTAGGGCAGGGTGTGGAACCCCATATTACTCATTAATAGTAGTAGTAATATGTAGTAATATAATAGTAGTACCTCATTAAATGTTTCTTAGGTACCCTTTGTAGTTTTCTAGCGTGCAGCAGTACAGCGGGAAGAAGGGGAAACATGAAACATGTCTACACTTGTGATTTAGGGCGAGTTTTGCCCAAAATAAATAAGGCATACATGTCTTGGGATAATGCTACTACTCAAAAGAAGCAATATATTCTCTCTTTGCAGAACACCTTTTTTAGTTGTATGATGCTATTTTCAACTGAACCCTCTGGGCTGGCTGGTTGGAATCTCTCTTATTCCCTTCAATGCTTTGAAGGGAAATTAGACCTGGAATCTGATAAAATACCTCTTATTATTTCATAATGTATGTTTCACTCATGTGCTTCTAGGTATTTAGGAAACAAAACATAGTTTCTTGCTTATCATAGTGGATCTTAATAACACTGATTCTCTCTGTTCTTAATTTGGGCAGAGTGTGCAAAATCTAGGTATTGCCAGGGTTTTTAATTGTTTCAGTAATGCCGTCATGACCATTTGCTTATTGACCATATTGCTCAGAGACTCCCAATTGAGAGTTGTTCTTGCAGTCTTTCAAAATAAAGTCTCCCCTACTTCTGAAGTATCTCTAGTACCTTATGATTTGCAGTACTAGCAATCTCTTATGAAGACTGTGCAAAACATAAAAATTTGTCTTTCTTCATGAAATGAAAATTTCAGTTATGGCAAACAACACTGGTAGTTAATTAATGCTATATTAAATTGGTGGCAATACTTGGAAGTTGCTATCTTCCCAAGTTTACATTGTGAGGGATGACAATTTTTTGAGATACACATGGTAGCTAAATGTCAATTTCTGTTGATTTCATTGAGTCTTTGGAATGTAATTACTGTTGTGCTCTTGAAAATGTCCATAATAAACACTCCCATTCTGTACATGCTTTGCAAAGGAATGTATTGTAGCACTTACACACAGTATGGCAATCCCATATATAAGAACAGGCTGTGTTGAATACCAATGTAGTAATTTCTTTTTAAATTCAGCGACTTCATTTGGGATTATTATTTTGCCGTAGTTAATACTAGTATTGGAATAATTGTCAAATGGTCCACGTTTTTTACAGTATTGAAAGAGGAAAGTCCACTTTGTATGAAAGTATTATTTTTCTGGAGATAAAAAACAAGTCTTTCTAGGATTACCTGCCAAACAAAGTTTTTTAGGTTATTGCAGGGTTGTAATAAGTTCAAGGTATCTGTATTTGCATATGTTTTTAGTAAGTTAGGGACCTCTCTGTGGGAAGAATACAACTGCTGTGTTTGTTCAGCAGTGACTTCCGGCATTAAGTCTAACCAGACTATAACATCTCGGTTTTGTCTTCAGAGTTACTTCTGGGAAAAAAATGATTATTTTTTATCAGATGTGATTTCCTTCACATCTACCCATACACCTACCTGAGCCTGCAAGGCAGACATCTCCATGTGTGGGGAGCGAGTGATGGTGTAAGGTACCTCAGTGCTGTAAATTCACGGCTGATATGGTGGTCATGACTTGGAAGAGCTCAAGACTGTATTTTCTACTTGGGAAATGGAATATCCTAAGGAATGGAATATCCTTAGGAAATGGAATTCCATAGGAACNGGTACCTCAGTGCTGTAAATTCACTGCTGATATGGTGGTCATGGCTTGGAAGAGCTCAAGGCTGTATTTTCTGCTTCCATAGGAATGGCCACAGATTCTCTTCTTGAATCAATTAAGACCTTAGATTTCCAAACCATTAAGGAAACGCACTGCTGGTATTGTACCAATAGAATCGTCCATAGGACTGTTGTCTAGGGCTGAAGTGATTGTGGGTGCTTTTATTTAGCTTCATGGTTCCTGGTTTTCTTGAGAGGATTTGGGTTTTTGGGGTTTTTTTATTCATATCAGAAGAAATAAGAAGCACAGCATAAGGCTTGATGGAACTAACTTGAATGGGAATTAGGAATAATTTAAATTTCCAAGGCCTGCAATGTGTGAGCGTTGTTAATCACGTTAGCAAGTTGGCCTTCTCTCAGTGCTGACATGATTTACAGTATTGATATTAAGCTTTGCATTATACCAAAGGTAAGGGTGATTTACCAGCTTCTAGTTGGGATGTTTCTTCTTATTATACAAAAAATATTTCATACTCTATGACAGACTAGGGTGAATCATATTTATCATTAGAAAATAGTTGTCTCTTTCAAGAAAGAGGAGCCCAATAGTACCAGGAAAAAAAGAAGCTGGCAAAAGAGTATAACTGAAAATGGGATATGTACCAAGATTCAAGGGAAATAATGTTAATTTAGACATTGATGTAAATCACTACATCCAAATACAGGTTTCTTATCCATAAACCATATTTGTGCTCAGAACAAGATTAAAGGAGTCTAATAATGAGATTACCCGTTTAGCAAGCTGTTTTTCAATATTAAGTTACTCTTCCCTTTCTCTTCACTTTTGCTGAAGGTAAAATGTAAAAAGGTTGAACATTTTCATTTATGAAGAGCTAAATCACTGTATATTACTATTAAGGTCTGATATCAAGCCAAGATTCATTTTTTATTTGATGTCTAGTGTTTTAGAACAAGAGATGTCTGATGGGGTACCCAGTCTTTCTTGAGTGCCTGCCAAATCTTGTATGTCAGCATTCTCTCTGATCTTTTAATGGGGGTTAAAAGGAGAAAAGCAAGGTTTTTATTACAAGTGGAAAGTAGTTCACAGTAGAGATTGTTTTCTTTTAGTTATTATAATGATGGTAGTGCATTAAATACTATTTTATTTTTATAGGACCTTTTTTTCTTTAACTCTGAAATAAGGTAGAGAACAAGGGGTGGGGAAACTTCTCAAAATTTTTGTTAGTTGGATAATGAAATGCTTTCAAAATATTCTTTGAAGTTTACAAATGAATGTTGGACTGAGCTTCACAGTTGTTTGGTGATACCAGGAAAGGCAGCAAGTTGGCACCTTTTTTAAATACCTTTGTTAGCGCCGGGGCTGTGTTATCTGGTGTCAGTGGTCATGGGAGCTGTTTGACTCCTTCAGTGAAATGTGCTGGGAAGCAGCCACTTAATTGCAATGAACATCTCTGTGGCTTTTTCTTCTGTGTGTTCTGTTATGGCGAAGTCCTGAGCACATTAACAGAGCAAAGTGGTACTTACTGAAAATTTGTGCTGTTCCTATATGACTTAATTGAGATTATAATCCCCTCAAGGATTTAGCATCTCTTTTGATCTATTAATACTATTTTCTGTTCTATTACATTCTACTTCTGAGTAATATTACTGTTTCATATGAAATAGATTCTTTATGTTTGGGTGGTTTTGGTTGGGCTCCCCCCCTCCCCTGATTATGGGAATTCAGATCCATCTTCCATTGTACAATCCTGTCTTCACCTTCCTTTAAAGCTGTCTTAGCTGTAGAATTAACAGCGCCACCAGGAAAAAGAAAAGCAGCCTACAGCCCTGCAGCTCTTCCTGGTGAGCTGTGGAAATTCATAATCTCTCTTTGACCAAATGACCTGAAGTCAAAGAGAGCTGAAGTTGCTTCTTCAAGTGTATTTTTCTTTGGAATATGATGGCTATGTTTTGTTAATTCAAAACCCACCCTTTTGGGCAGAAACATGGGGGTTTTAAGACTACCATTAAATAGTGGATGAGAGTTCATTCTGTGCTGCTGAAAAACATTTACTCACAGCATCAGAATTTGTGCAGAGTATGTCAAACAGCAGCTATTGCCCAAATCACAATTAAAAGAAAACACCAAACCTGTGTTTAACTGCAGGAAAATAATTTAGTCTCCAATAGGTGGATGAACGATGGAGTCATCCACACAGATTTCTTCCACGAATTTTTCTGTTTTTCCCTTTTTCTTTTCTTTTCAGATGAGGTTCTCTTTTCAGATGAGATAGGAAAAAACATAACCTGGAAGTGCTGTTTCCTAAAATGGCACACATACGTTCCCTATTCTTGTCCATTTGGCCTGGGAATAAGCACAGCAGGTGTCTGAGAATTTTTACGAACCTGTTGCTGTTGCCTGTTGATCACTACTGACACTGTAGAAAACAACTCAGATTAGGAAAGCAGTTCCAACTATCCTTTGCATAGAATCAGTGTGCTTAAGTGGACTGTACCCTTCATAAGGAGTGTGCTTGAAAATTCACTGGTAGGCTCTATTAATCCTACTAATGGCTTCAATGAACCTTGTCAGTTCATGGGGTTTTAATACCCATAAGCTGAAATAATTCTGCCTAGGTCTCATGACTCTACTTACTCCAATAAATATGCTCTGTAACTTGTAATACAGAAGAATATAGAGCACTGTGCTTGCTGCTGCTGCTGCTTGATTTCAAGGGTAGAGGATGACCAGAAGCGGGAAGCAAACACACTGAAGGAAACCTTGGAAATACCTGTGGGGGGCAGCAGTGGCTCAGGTCATTCAGAAATGGGGTCATAATTCCCTGAAGGACTACCTTTGTTTCTAGTTAGGGAAAGCACCTTAATTTTAAAAGAAAAAGAATAGCAGAAGGAAGAGCAGAGCAACACTGAGACATTTTGGCTCTTGGGAAACCTTGTCTTTTCTCTTGGGCTCCCTGGCTGCTGATTGTGTGCTGGCTGAGCAGGCAGGACTTGGGCACCTTTTGCATTTGCCTCCAAGAAGCCACTGAAATAGCTGCTGTGGTGTCCTTCCTGCAGCTCTGGTGAAGATTGAGTGATTTTATTTTCCATAGCTGCTGAACTGCTTGAATCTGTTCTGCTGTCAGTAAGCTTGTATGTCTTCCTTTGTTGGTAGATGCCTAGGCAAGAGTAATTGTATGGATGGAGAAAAAGACAGGAGCTTTATAAAGTGTGCAGATGATGTAATGTGGGTCAAACCCCTGCAGAAAGAGGTGTCAGAGATGTAATGTTGATTTTATATGCCGTAGTTGGGGGGTTTTTTTGGATGCAGTTCTCGTTGCACAAAGTTGGGAGGAGGAGATGCCTAATTTTTAATACGAGCAGTTTACAACCATTCACAGTTAAACAGTTTATAGGATTCTTGGTAACAAAAGGTGGTCTAATTGTAGAGGAAAGGAAAACAATATAGTGAGGATATTTACAATGTGTGACCTATGTGAATTATGATCTTGTTAACTATGCAAAAATGACAAAAACCAGAACCATCCCAGTGAATGAAATGTTTAGCCTTCCTTCAATGAACTTTTAATATAGAAGATATGGAGGAGGCTAATTTTTTCCCTTTAACATCAAAAGAAGCCTGCACTTTGGGTGAACCTGTACTTTCTTAAGATTCAGTGCAGTAGACTTCAAACTGGAAAAAAAATGACAATATTTTTTCTTTACAACTAGCCCACACTAGAGTGTTTAGTTTCTGCCGGTAAATCACATGCCAGGATTTCTACTGCCCTCTTAAATCAATTGAAGGTGTGATTCCTTTCCCTGTGATTTTTGTTTAACTTCCCTTTTGTAGTTGATCTTAATTGTTCTTATTTGCAGGCTTTAAATGTTGATGGACTGTGTCATTTATAACCCTTTTTCATTGCACAGTGACCTTCATAGGGAAATTTCATACATGTTTTCATTGGGCTTTGGTGGCATTTTTGGTTTATGTATGTAAGTGAAACTGGCAATAAAAATTAGTACGCAGAAGTAGGGTCTTCTGATTAAAACAATGTTTTAAAAATCTGGTTACACTATAGATAGAAACATTTCAAAATGGTTTGCAAACCTACACTGAAACTGTGCAAGCACAGATTGCCAATTGAGAAGTGCCCAGTGAAAGAAATTTTGTGGTTTTCTCCTGGACAAAAGCAACCAACTTTGTGAATTTTGTCCCAGACTAACACTTCATGTAATCTCAGTTGCAGTATTTCTACCCTTTGCACCTTCTTATTGCTGTTTTTGTGGGAAGAGTTGTACCCTGTACAAACTGAGGTGCAAAGAAACCTCATGTCCCTGATTAGAGTGTGATCCTGTGAAGATAAGTGAGTTTTACCCCAAGATGTCCCATCCTTGCCGTGAAGCTGTTGCTGAACTAACAAGGCTACAGGACTGGGAAGTGGTGATGGAGAAAGGGGAATGGAGTTTGCCACAGTGCAGTGATAGTAGCATGTAATGAAGTTTCAGGTAGCTTTAGTTGGGCTCAGCTCAAGTGCATACAGCAGCCTGCCCAGGTCAGCATGTGGCAGGACATGGGGCAGAAATGTAGAACAAAGTAAATTGGATTTAACCCACAGGGTAGTTCATGACCACCTTGATGCTGCTGACTCTAATATTAAAATAGATGTGGAAGTCCAGAACCAATGGTTTGTTCTAATTATTTTTCTCTAGCAGGTCAAAAAGACCACTTTGTGAAGTTGATCTTCCCTTTTTGAAAGGGTTTGAGATAGGTAAGCATGGCAGTCGGATGTTATTTGGCCATGTCCGCTCCATGCAATTTTTGAGTCCCAGACTTTTGGGAATATAAGGCAGATCATGTGAAAGCTCCAGCACTCGAACTGGGGTGTTGTAACTAGTGCGAATTTGCCTTCCTTGCTGAGGGTTGATAGCATCAGCAACTCATCTCTGGGAACAAGATGATCCTTTTCCCCTCTTGGAAGGATGCAGCTCAACAGTTTGAAGTTAGAAAAACATGAACTAATTTGAGTTTAGCTAATTTATGGCTGTACAAGAACAGAATTTTCTCATCTTAGTTATTCTTTGCTGTACTTCTGAGAAGCCAGTTCCAACCTTTTCTCCCTGTTTTGGCCGGGGTGACATTTACTGACTCTTAGTGTTCTCTATGTTTCTTGTTTTCTGTTTTTAGGAAGGAAGGAGGGCAAATCACATGTTTTCTCCTTTTCTTTTTCTCCTTCCACTTCCAGCTTTTAAATACACTTGTTGGTTTCAACCAATCTCAGTTCAAAGCAGAAATACCAGAGTTATATAATTCTCTTATGTTGCATTTTAAATTTTAAATTAATAGAAAAAAAGAGGATTATTAAAACTTATAATGTTCACAAAAAACCTTGAGCTTTGTGTTTGTATATTTCTCATGGCTGCTATTACAGCTGTAGAATAAGTAATATCCTTTGGGTGGCTGCTCCAAATGAAATCCTCACCAAACTCTCTTTGAGGCCGTTCTGTGCACTGTCTGAGAATAAATCAGATTGTAAACATTGTGATTTTAATGCTGGGTTTCCAGTGTAAGTACCATTGGTAGCAGAAGTCCAGTACAAAAAAAGCAGAAATAGACTATGTAGGCTATACATTATAAATGTTTATGTCCCATTACTTCTCATGTATTAAAGAGTAACCTCTGACAGTAATTTGGAAGAATGTATCCAAATTAATAAAGATGTTTTCGGTGGTGTGTTAGCTAAGTGGTAACAAGGCTGCAGTGTTTTCTCTTGGGGTACGATTGCTGTCAGTAGTGCTAAAAGAGAACACTTTTTTAGGTAGCAAAACAGTGTTTCTGTGCCCATTACTGCAGTATGACACACAGAGTTAGTGTTTTTTTATTGCATTGATAAACAGAGCTTTGTCCTTCTCTGGCTATTGGCTTGTAACCTTTATCAGAAGATATCCTTTAGAGATAAAGGGGAAATTTGGGATTTGGATACTGCTGATGCTGAAACTAGCTTTGCATTTACTGTTGAATATCTCCAGATTTGTCTGTATTTAAAAGGAAAAAAGCCAAACCTGTTGTCTCTTAGGTTAGAGGGCAGTGTGAGGAAACTCCATTTGGTCTCTCAACTCCCCCCATTTTCTCTATTCAGTATCTTCGCTGTGTCCTGCTGTTCTCCCTTTTTCTGAGGGGAAGTGTGAGCATGTTATATGTGAAAAAACTATGCTTTGAAGATACAGTCAGTAGTGCCAAGTGTTGAGCAAAGTGGAACCAACATATTTGTCTCCTAACAGCAGCTTCTTGTATAATATGCTCTCCATCCATCTTCTCATAAATTCAATGTGTTTTGAATGGAATAGTTATAATTTATGATCTTTTTTGAGGCACGGCAAATGCAAGAAGTTTGTCCTAGATGTTTAGAATGTAGATGAGGATTGAACCATGGTTTTCTAATTTCCAAGAGTCATGTCTTGCTGGATGATCTTTTTCTTATCTTCCTTGTACTCTTGTACTTTCTTTCATGTTGATATCTTTGTTTTGCAGTCTACTGAGAGAAGGTAATGATGACAATTACATCATATGAATTATAAAAGACCATTTCACCTCAGCTGAGACTTCACTCTCTACATGTTGTTGTTTTTAGACTCAGGAGAACAGTTTAATTGACGAGACATGGAAATAGACATTGGTCTGTGTTTTAAACAAACTTATCAAGACCACAAGGCTGAATTCTGTTTCACAGTAGCTAAAACAATAAAGATTGACACTATGAGTTTGTTAGAATGAGCTAAAACATATCTGTTGAACTAACTTTAAGCTTCAGTGCTCGCAAACAACTGCTCATCAGTAGTTCTGTCCAGAAAAATCCTTGAAGGAATGTAGTAAATCATCAAAATTAACAGTTTAAATCAGATTTCAAATGAAAACTATAGAGGCCTCATTCATGTGTACTGCAGGGTAGAGTGATTCTCTGCGAACGTTTTTTTATAAGCACTTTGCTATTGAACATCATTGCCAGAATCAGTATATAGCAAACCACCAGAAGATGAAAGAAACCCTGGTTTCTCCTCAGTGCTTCATTTTATGAACTATTCGGTTCAATTTCAATTTTAAAACTTAGTACATTGTAGATCTTGAAGCATTGAATGTTAAAGAAATGAGTGAACATAGTTTTAAGTGTTCTCTGCCTCAAGTTCTTAATTGAGAACATAAAGGCTTTGCCTTGAGAGTTAGGCGGAATAATTAGTCTTCCAGGTATCTTATTTTAAAAGTAACGGCTTTTGCTGCCTCATATAGTACTGGTGGGATTATATTAGGTAGAGTCCTGATGTAGAGCCTGTTATGGGACTCAAATTTTGATTGCAAGATCTTGTTCTTCACCTCAGGGTCTAAATTTTTTAACTGTTAACACAGATTGCCAAAATGTTGATTAGGAATTAGATTCAGAAAGAAGAAAAAAGCAGTGAAACAGAGTTTAATTGTAATTCACTCTGCTGTTTCTTTATATTGCAATTTCGTTGTTTCACTAGTTCTTTGTTGCTGTGGTCTGACAGAATAGGCAAGGCCTGAATTTTAAAACTTGAACTATGATCCCTCTTGTCTCACAGCTTTCATCACTTATTTAAGGTTATGAAAAAGTGCTTGTTATTTTTTTCTTACTGTATTGCTTCAATAGCTGAAGCAAGAGAGGCAGAATGGAAAAATTCTGCTACAGCTTGTAGCATAAATACCCTATAACCCTTGACATAGTCTAGGTGTTAGGCTTCCACCCTTTCCCCAGTTCTATTTTGAAATTGCTCTTTGGTATGTCAATAACAATCTGGTGGCTTCCCATGTCATTCTGTAACCCAGCACAGCTGGAAGTGTGCCAGGGCTGTTGGAGTCATATGCAGCTTTATAAAACTTCGACATGTGTGTCGTGAGTGTTTGTCCCCCATCAGTGGTTGCACATCCCTGCACCAAGAGCCTGAATTGTTACAAGTGAGTTGCAACCAAGTAGCATTTTTTTGTCATTAGGTCTTTGTTCTGTAGTTACAGGAAGTGAAACAGGTATATGACGACAGCAAGAGAAAGCGACTGAAAACAGATAATAACTGGAACAATTTCTCAGTTTTAGTGTCGTTGAACATTCTGTCCTGTTTGCTGAAAAAAGGAAGAGTGGTCTTGCTGCATCTGTGACACGCTGAAAAATAGAATGCTTCTGTGTGTGCACTGCTAGGTAGGGAGGCTTCCACAGTACAGCAGACATATGGAAAACCCTTCCCAGGATGGCAGTCATGCTGCTGCAAACATCCTTAGGAAAGCAGATGCTGCCAGAGCAAGTTGTTGCTGGTTTTAAGGTTTTGAATGCTTCTGCCTTTGTCTTTACAATTATGCTGCAATACATTATGGGAGAGAAGAAGAGCAGGAGCCACATCAGGTGAAATCAACATTGCTTCTTCATTCTCTACAAAGGTTATGGCTAGAGAAATTAATGCACCATGGAGGTAATAACATGCTTAACAATTTTTTTTTTTTAATGTAGGTACACAAGTGGTTACAGTAACTCTTACCCAGCACTTCCTGGAAGATGACAGAAGTTGGTTATTTTCTTAGGTTTGCTCAGAACAAAATTTAAATACCACTGTATCTCCTTTTAATAGCTTTTGAATGTGTTGGCAGATACGTGCTGCAATTCCACTGTGGAGTTAAAATCTCAATGATAATAGTTTTCCAGAAACTTTATGCAGCTTTTGGGGGAATTATTGCCTCTGCAAAGTGAGAGGGAGACCTGTGGAGTTTCTCTTTATTTCGCAGTTGGTTGATGTGGATGGAGCCTCAAACAAGGCTGTTTCTGCCTGGCCAGTAACAGGCATAGGATTGCATATTTAAAGCAGTGGGATGTCCTGGCATGTGTGTGAAAACTGAGGATAGCATAGGTGGGATTTACAGTGCATTCATTGGCAGTGGCAGGGAAGAGCCTGAGGACAGCAGAGGCAGTACTGTCAAACACCAGAGACAGAAGGTGTAAGTGACGTACAGCAAATCTAATGGAAATTGGTTTGGCTTTTCCTTGTGCACACAAAACAGTCTAACCCAAAACTCAGATTAGAAGATCAGGTTGTGGATTCAGGCCAGATAAGTTTTACTCTAGAAAAACCACTCTGTAAGTACTGAGGAGGTTCTTTTGAGAGGTGATGATGAATGAATGAATGAATGTGTGATTTGGTGTTAGTAAATTTTATGGGCTATGAAGTTCTGTTATTGAGGGATACAACTATGCTGCTCCACATTTGACAAAGAACTTGGAAACAAATCATGGCTCTTCCTATATAATTGCTGCAAAGTGAGATTACTGGTAATAGTATTTCTTAATTTGATAATAGAGCTATTGCGTTTCAATTTACATTTCTCTCATTCAAGTTATAGTAGAGTCTGTAGATTACAATTACTTGCCAGATTGATGCTGTTTAATTAGTTTTGTGAAAAAGAATTTGCAGAACAGCCTCTTGACAGCTGCTAGAGTATGGTTACAGAAGTGATGAACCTATTAGGTTTAGCCTGGGTTTATGACAGTTCTTGGGTTACTATGAATGCGTTTGTCAACTTCATAAAGTTCGTAATTACAAATGGCATTTCTTAGCCTGTTGATATCTGAAAAGAGAGATTATTTTTGATGCTTGTAGTTGGAGAGTTCTGGGTAAGGGAATATAAACTACTTGATTAAAACCTGCTGTGCTGATCATTTTACTCTTAAGGGAAAAATACATTCATCTTTTACTTAAGAATAGTCTCTTTAAAAATGTTAACTTTCACCAGAATGCTGGATCTTTAAATAAATAAATAAAACTAAGCTGTGATAATTACATCTTCTATTTGGCCCTTGAGTGCAAATGTTTCAGTTTAAAATGGCTACAAATTGAATCTGAGAAACTTCTAGTATTACTTATAGTAATAACTGTATCTTTTTCCTTTAGAACTTTTATGCAGCTGGTTAAAATAAAATAAGTGCAGATTGCCTTTAGTTGCCTTACACTGTATTTAACTACTACTAGACTTTTCTGAGACTTCTTGATGTGAAGTTCCCTTGCACCATCATTAATATAATTGCAACAGGGAATTACTGTATTTAGTGCTCACTAAATTGTTTTAATAGGTTTGGAGTATGTGTTTGTTCTTCTTGAAAAGCCATTTGAATACCTAACTTCCTTGGGCACCTGAAGAGAGACTTAATAGGTATATAAGTCTCCTGAGGCATGATCCCAGGCTGATAAAAAGCACTTGCTGACTTTTGTGTTTCCAACCAGACTGCACATTTTTTAGGTGATAGGTTTGCTGGAATTTTTGTGTGTCAAAGTAGCATGTATGGGATTACTTAAACTGGAAAGAAAGACCTTACTCATTTGTTTCCATAGCTTCATTTCTGTAACATCGTCTCCAGGAAATAAATGTGTTTGTGTCATTTTGTCCTCTGTCGTGTAATACAACAGTATAACAGCTTTAAATTTACTTTAATACTATAATAGTTGTCTTGAGTCAATTACAACTCAGCCTGCAAATGTGAAGTTATGCTAGTGGATTAGGATAGGGGAGTGAGACAGTAGTTTTTGTTGTCGTTTTCTTCTGTGGCTTGTACAGCTAGTGACTAATTGTCTTACCTTGTCTTCTTTTAACAACTGTCTGCCCTGATTCAATATGGAGTCTTGAGCTCTAGTGTAGAGCAATGTTTTTGAAAGAAATGCTAGCAAGAAAGTTGTAATGCTTTGTTTGAGAATGTCCTTCTTTGGAAATGGAGATTGTTTTAACCTTGGGTACCATATAATGTATTTATGTCACTATATTTATTTCTTAGAGATGAAACATGTTCCTTTACACACACAGTGAGAAGCATCATGTTGTGTCTGTGATGTGGCTCCTAGTTCCATTAAATTACAACTATGTAGTTTATAATGTGCATTTCTCTGTAATCTGTGCAGAACAGAGATTTTGTCTCCTCCTAAGAATACGCTGTACAGACAGTGAGTTATCTCTTCATCATGATTCTTAAAAATGAAGTCTGTTGAGCACCCTAAAAGGTTTTCTCATTCCTAAGAAGGAGAACAGATGGTGTTTGTAGAACTGGTTGTGTTTGTTCATTGCCAGTTCAGGTATTTGAGGTATTTATTTTAAAAGAAACCCCATATAAAGGAGGAAAACTATTTAATGTAATATTACCTCTGCATGACTTTGGAGAAAGGTTAATGAAGTTCTTTCATATTTAAAACTTAATAAATATTTGTATATATATGACTTATGGAAGAACTACAAAGAAAATTTTTTTCTCAATAGTCTTTTGCATTACTCTGGAATTCAGAGTTTTGGCTAAGGTTTTGAGACTTATAGAGGACCTTAGCATGTGAACTGTAAAAGAAAATAAATCTAGGAATATAAAGGGGAAAGGAGGAGGAAGAGTGTGAAAAAAATCCAGAAAAAAAAAATCACCAGCTGCATAGAGTCTTATATTCCATTCTCTGCTAATACAACACAGAATGTTGTCACTTATTCCCTGAAGGATGTTTCCGTGAAGAAGTTAGCTCTGGGACATACTCTAGCCATCACTAGGTCATCATATGTTTGCTGGCCAGCCTTCACGTACGAAGATCCGGGGAAGGCCTCTTTTTCCTTTCAGACCTCCCAGCCTGCGCACTGGATTTTTTAGGTGAGACACAGGGCGCGCAGATCTGAGCCCACCCTTTAATCCCGAGGTTCTTCTGCCGGGCCAAAGCGAGTCTTGGACAGTGGCAGCTGAGGTCCTCCTCAGGACGTAGGCAGATTGCCCCCTTGCAGGGCTAACGAGCTCTGCCTGCCCGGGGAGCATCCTAGCTGGGAATCGAACCCGGGTACCAGCAATTGCTATGCCAGATGCTTAACCACTACACCACCAGGGCTCCCTGGTCATCATATGTATGCTTTTTGAAATGTAACAAAGAAAAATGGGTAATCACATGAACAGTCTTCATCTCTTGTTGCTGAGTTCATTAAAACATTTTCTTTTTTTGCTCCAGTGTTAAAATTCATGTTTCAAAAGCTGATTAACAAAGCACCTAAGTGCTTATCTTGTCAAAACATGGTCACCAGTTTCCATTGCTAGTCCCATGAAAACTGGAAGTGCTTGTTTTCTGGTGCTCCATCAGTTGCATTTCTGTTGATTCTTAATGCAGTCTAATTAATATGTATTTTTAAAGGTATTAAAAATTGTTGAGATACCTCATTACTGTCTCCCTATCTTGATGATGTCTTTGGCTTCATCCTTCTTCTAAAATAATGTGCAGTAATAATGTTTAACACATCTAAAACATGCTGTCACCATGGAGACATCCTTGCTCATGGTCTCCGGGGAGTTCCTCTGCTTTGGTGCTCTCCAGTCTCTTAGATGATGTCCAGTGCAAACATAGATTGGTGGAAGATACCCATTTGCAGCTATCTTCATAATGAAAAGAAACAAGTTGGAACGAGCTATTGTTTATGTGGCATGTATTGGTTATGTGGAAGTTTGGCCTGTGTCATAGGGATGTGGAGCAGGACACAGATAGCAAGATGTCTAATGGAAATCAGATCAATGGCCCTAATAGTGAAAATCAAAGTGAACTTTATGAGAAGAACACAGAAGCAATCGTAGTGAAAACACTTCATTCATCCAGGGTGTGTGGTCTTGTGACTTCCACAGCTGTTTGCTTTCTGAGCCACTGGTAAAGCAATGCAAAGTGGGACCATTCTGGATACATCTGTCCTCTGGTTTTATGTGAAACAGTTGCGATCTGATTGTTTGTTGACAGCAGGTATTTCCATCTTTGCAATGATTCATGAAACCCTGCAGTTCCCTACTGAGAGCCTTGAGACAAACCATTTAAAGTCAAAAACGCTTTGCTGGAAGATGTCATAATCCTGTACTGAAAGGTGTAAGGCCATGCCAGGAGTTCAGGCAGCTGTGACATGCTATCCTGAACCAACTGGAGGGAATATATGGACTCTATTCCAAAGAAGTAGTTCTGTTGAATACATAGGAAGTGGAAAATTAGTGGAAAGTATGAAAATGGAACAAAACTTAACACTTTGTGCAAAAATCAAGGTCATGATAGCTGATGAGCTCATAAGATATATGGCCATACTCATATGTCCCAGGGCTTGCATTAGCCCACTGTTGTCTCTCATGACCATTTTCTTGATGTTATTTTTTGGGCTGCTGGTTTCCTGTTCTTTAATAATGTCATGCTGCCATTTTCTTGCAAGTTTTCATCTGCATCACCTTTCACTTAGCACAAATATAAGCAGACATAAAAAATTTAACTTTCATCTTAGTTGAAACTTTGAATTCTGACACAGAAGAAAGCTTGTTCTCAGAGGCACTGCCACCCTTGTCCTCTCTTAGCCACACTGAATTGTGTATCAAAGGTCTTGTTTTTGCCTCATGAACTTTTCACAGAACAAATTACCATTTATCTGAGGCTTCATAAGGTACAGTTCTTGCACACTTCATTTTATTCTGGCTGATAAACTCAGTAACGACAAATTAATTGCTCTCATTTTTGACTGCTTTGCTGGAGAGTTCTGACCCCAGAGTCATTTTGCTTTACTGCAGTAGTATTTTGAAAAGTAAGATCTCTGCTCTGTTTCTGTAACTGTGGCCCAGTGCAGTCTACCTATTTTCCACTGTGGCAGCAATTTCAAGAGTTGAACTTTTACTACACTGTTGGCAATGTGCTGTGGTGCTGCCAGGCTTGCAGGTAGTGAAGGCAGTGCCTGATTTCCCAGGACAGCCTAGGTCTGCCCCTGCTGCTGTGATTATTTCAGAGTTGGAGCATCTGATAAGAGTGTTCTTTAACTTCATCTTCTGTTTTCTGCTGCCAGTGCCATCATCACGGCCTAACAGCCCGAAGATGATATGTAATGCATTACTAGAATTTTAAAAATAAATATTGAGAGTCTTATTTGCACCTGGTTCTCTAACCAGGTAGACTTAGTTCTTCTAACACTATTTTCATTTCAGTATCTGTGAATCTAAGTTGTTTGATCTCAGGTTCTCCATTGTTTGCCCTCTTATCATGTATGTTACTCCTCAAAGGCAGTAAGATTAAGTTGTGTGAAGAAAGGTTGCAAGATTGAGCCATTTGTTCTTCTAAGATTATGCCAGAGGCTACAGGATATAAAACAAATCAATCTTAGTAACTATCTAAATTACCTGGAAAATGGTTTTGTAAATACCAGTGCCTTTCTTATATCTCTTATTTTCTGAGTTCATTTTAGTTTTTGTAGTATTGCTTACCTTCTCACATACTAGGCAGGAAACAGCAACAAAGATGGAGACAGTCTGGCAAGCAGAAATTTACTCCTATCTATAGCATGCTAGAAATGAAATTTGAATAATACATTCATTCCAAACTGGTGATGAGGAAAGTATCAAAGTACAAACAGTTTTTTCCATAATTTGTTCTGTAGTCTTCAGTTGGTGTAATGTACTCTGAGATTCCCAGAAGTGACAAAGAGCGAAGGATAAAATCTTATGCTTCAAATTTAGTTTTATGAGTTAAACTTGGCTTTGAAATATTATTTCTCCCCCGTTTGTGTTCTTATCCTAGACTCCAGCTTTTGTATACTGTTACTGTACGTTTTGTTCCTGTCTAGCATTTTGTCTGGTTTATCTCTAAGGTCTCAAAGACTGGCTGCTGATCTGAACAGGCGAGCTGCTCTCTGTCCTGGCACTGCTTGAGAGTTCAAATGTCTGGCTTGTCTTTTGGTGAAAGAACCTGTTTGTTTGGCAGGTCAAATAGAGACCTGAATTTTGTTACTGGAGATGATTTTTTGTGATCTTCAGATTTCCTCTGAAGTTAAATTGGTGCATAGCTGTTACAAGCTGGTTGGAGCAGGGAGGATGAGACAGACAAACAGAGAACATGCCAGAATGGGTAAAATAAACAGGAGTTATAGCAGTTGTCACATACAGCTGTATTTTCTGGTTGAGCTTGGAGCCAAATGCCAGTAGCTCGTGGAGTCTATGAAGTTCAGGCATAGTGAGAGTGGAGCAGCCACGCTGAATGTACCAATTCCTGAAACTGGGATTTCTCCCAAAAGCAGTTGTGAGATGTGGCTGGGGGAAGAGGGAAGACATGCTGCTGCTTATCCAGTGAAGTAAAAAGTTTGTATGGCGTGGCCTGATATTGCTGAGAGCGTGGCAAACCTCCATGTTACTCACCATGAGAAGAGTTGAAGAATTTACTGCCACCTGGAAAATGCAAGTCTTTTGAGACTGGTGTTTCCAGGAGTTCTGTTTGTTTCAGTAGGCGGGCATCCCTAACTTAAAATTTCTTCATGCTTTTGAGCTAGTTTTAGGATCTGTATGCATTTTAAAGATTATTTTTAAATAATCTTTAGATTATTTTAGTTAGAAGATACTAAACTAGCTGTTAAAAGCCATCTTTATTACCTGACTTTCAGAAAATGGAAATCCTTCTTTGCTACAGATTTGACTGGCTGACTTAAGTGATATGCTGAAGTTGAGTTCTTTTCTGAAGAATGTGCCATAATTTTGGAATTACAGATACAGTATAGTCCCTAGCTACATCTCTTCATGCAGCTAAAAATCCCATTCAAATAAATTCCATATTAGTTTGATTTTCATTTTCTCCCTGTGTTTTCTTTCATTATTTCATTCAGTCATCCTTTCCATATGTAGGTGGATTGTGGTAAATTTGTTCTGTGGCAAATTATTTGGGAACATCATTAAAGCTTTAAAAACAGCAGGGTTTATATTAAAAAGAGTTCAGCTGATCCTGATATTGCAGAAGTAATAGTGCAGCTGATTGTGATGACAAAGTAATCAGGAGATGAGATCAGAAAATATGTGCCTCTAAGAACTGGCTGTCCTTTTGATCTGACCTGATGCTATTTGTCAACTTTGTTCTTCAAATAATGTGTCCAATGGGGTGTATGGAGGTACCTGAAATAGTGGGTCTTACAAAAAACAAACTTAAGGAGCAACCAAAAAGTTGAAGGAAATTCGGAAAAATGGAACAGGAAATAAACACTGATGGTGCCAGAGGCAGACTTCCATTAAGGTGAGAAATTCTGAACTGGGACGGATTTTGTTTTCCCTTTCAGAGGTTGGCATTGATTAGATAGATAAGATGCAAAGTTACCTGGCAGGTTATTCTCTCCACTCTTGTTTCAAAGTAAAGGACAGGGATTAAAGAAATGCTTAGAAGAGCAGAAGAAAGAAAGATTATGCTAGATAGTATCTCCTTCGGTGTTTATGTTGTCAAGATGCTCTTTTTTTCGTCATTAAGGCTTTTTGTTTGATAGTTCCTTCTTCTGTACCTTTTTAACAGATAACTTAAACCAGCAAACTACCAAGACCTGTACCAAAACTGGTTTAGAATTCTGTCTGATAGTTGATTTTTCTGGTCCTTAAAATCTTTCCTCCTGTCTTTTATGCATGTTTAGAATGTTTAGAAAAATGTTTAGAATATGATGGTATTTCTCTCATGTGGGTGCCTCGTGTAGTAACTGTAAGGTCATCAAAGATGGTTGGGTGGGTTTTTTTTCCCCCACTATAGCATCAGTCATTGGAAAAACAGCTCTTAGGCTGAGAGGTCAGTTGGCACAAGGAACATAGAAACAATTTGTGTGTCTGTTGTGTCATGAAATCTATTCACATTTAATTGTGCATACTCAGTGAGAAACATTGCTTAGCAAAGAATTTCTGAGCAATACACAAGCTGATTAAAGGAACAATCAGCAGTGCATTTTTCAAAGTCTTTTAAAGATACTTGATTCCTCTGAATTTACATTAAGCTCATTGCTCGAAGGTATTTTTTTCAGTAAGAACACTTCAGGATTTTGTGGCAGATGAAAGTTTATAACATAAACCATAAATCTCTCTACACACACCCACACCCTCCAATATAAAATAAATGAAACCCGAAGGTTAGATGCAATAACACCCATTACTTATGCAGACGTATCCATAACAACTAGTACTTACCTCAGTGCTTTCTGCTCGAGGATGATGAGCCTATATATACACTGGTTTTTCTCATCAAGGCATACTGCATCCCCTGTGTTTTCATAAAACACTGTAATTGGAAATAGTCTGACAGAAGCCTTCCAAGTCTTCATCTTGGCAATGAATCTGGCTGCAAAGTGATTCTAGTTGTACGAAGCATTTGAAACTGTTTATCTCTCGCTGCTGGTATTCATTGATATGTTTGTATTTCTTCAGTGTCTCCTCCAGGCCTATAAAATTCTCTGCAGTGCTTCAGCAGACTTTTGCCAGGAATATGACAGTGAACTCAAACTGAGTGCTTCTTTTTTATTTTCAGGGTGGTAGTGGTGGTTTTGGGTGTCATGCTTCTCACCCACCCTGATCACTTTGCTTTAGTGGCTCCAAGCACTTGTGGGTGATTGAATATTTGGATTCGTGCAGTGACTAGAGTTACATACATTCTCTTGTGTTTTCTCCTCGGTGTTGTATACCTCACAGCCTGAGTCCTTAGTTTATTTGGTACACTGGTGCAGCCGTAGAGCTGTGGTCGATGGCTCTATGTGCAGTTTGAGGCTGCTGATGGGTTGTGTCCCTCAGGGCTCTGTCCTGGAACTGGTGCTCTTTGATATATCAGTGGTGGAGAGTGTGATCAACCACATCCTCAGCGAGTTTGCAGGTGACGTGAAGCTGAATGGCACAGCCATTCTCTCAGCCTGGAAAAGAGAAAGCTCCAGGGAGATTTCATTGCAGCCTTCCTCTACTAGTAATAATGAAGGCAAGTGGCACTTTGTTTCTGTTGGAACTGTGGGGAAAAAAAGTGTCTTTATGGGAAGATTTTGAACTACAGTTATGCTCACATTTCACTGTCTGTAGATACTTAATTGCACCAGTAAATACAATGTAGCCTAAGGAATCTTCTTTAATTTTATGCACAGCAACCAGAAAAAGATTTGAAGTGCAAAAAAGTAAAAATTAATGTGAATGGAGCAAAGAAATGAGTGTCAGGATTGTTATGCAGTCTGTGACTGAGCTGGAAATTGACTTTGAGGCCTTTGGTCCTAGTCTGTGCAGAATATTCACTCTCTTATTTAAAACTGGGACCAAAATTAACTTTGGTACTTAATAATTTTCTTTAAGATAAGCTTTACCATTATTGATAGTGGGCTAAAAATACTTACCATGCAATGCTTTTTCAAGTTGCTTCGTAACAGTTCTTTTTCATATTAGCTTTAACCCTGGAGGAAACAAGCTGGTCCTTTTATGCCTGGGCAGAAAACAAGACCTAGGACACACTCCTTGTGCTGGAGACCAGGACTGTCTCCAGACTTACTGTGAGAAGCGGAAAAAGATAGAATCATAGAATATGCTGAGTTGGAAGGAACTCATCAGGATCATCCAGTCCAATTCCTGGCCCTGCTTGACTTCTTAGGGGTCCTGTCTTGCAGAAACATGGCACAGCTTGTTACTGTCTCCATGTCCACCATTCCAGATGATGTGCTGGCTGGTAGGCTCCCTTCTGTGTTCACCTTGAACATAAGTGGATTATAAGAACAGTGGGTTTTTGCTGATGGCATCCATTCAGATTTCATAACTGGCTCATTCTCTCATGTGCAGAGCCCAAGCACTGAGCAATAATTGCAGCTAGTGATCATCATTTGCCAGAGAATCTCCAAGTTCCTTTACTGGTCATGGGAGATACTTCAATGTTCCTTTCCCCTCCTGCTCCAAACCTGCTCTCAAATAACCAGGTCTGATGAACAGCAGAGAGGTAATTTGCATGGGCAACACTTTAGGGCAACTATAGCTGCTGTTGAGTAATAGAAAAAATAGTCTGATTTCCTTTTTGATAAATTAAGTGATCAACTGGAGATGAAAAGCCGCTGATTTCATATGAGAAAAGAAACTGATTAGCAAAGACCTTTTTCATGCCTGTTTGAGGAAGAGCTAGTGTGTGGGTTCCCCAGACCTCTAGTTAGCATGCTCGTCCTTTTGACAAATACCTCAAACTCTACCCCCACTGTTAACTTGACATGCATTAATAGCAACGGGGAGATGAGGTCTGGAGATGTACTTCAACTGAGATTTTTGACTTAATTCAGAAACACCATGTAGAGGTTCAAGGAACAGTTAAAACCTTTTGTGAAGAGCTGAATTTTTATCTCGTGTGTCTTGGTGGCTTGATCTTTTAATTAAATAGTTCATACAGGTCTTTTCCATCTCCTGTAAAAAAACCCTAAATTTGAAGCAGCTATTTTACAGCTGTCTACTGTTCCCAGGAAAGCCTTACTACTGTCTGAAGCTGTTCAAAAGTGCATTGAAAAGAATTTATGATCTTGGTTCCTTTGCAGCTGGAGTGGCTTTTAATATTGCAAAACATACTGATTTATAATCTTAACTGGTAGCTGCAGAGAGAAGGCCATTTATTGCATGGACGTGGAGAATGGACTATTGTATTTCCAGCAGACACTACCTCAGGCTGCAACATGACTGTAGTGCAGTCTGCCCCCTCCATCCGTCCCTGTCCCAGTCCACTGAAGATTTATAGTGATGGATGTAGGCATCTTCCTGTGCCTTGCTTCCACAGTCCACTGGATTTCTTTCCATTGAAGTCACATTGCAAAGGATTGTCAGAGTACTTGGGTCTCATCCTGTATTGGAATGAGATGCCTGTACTTTCACACAGGGAAGTTGGTCTTTACCTCAGTGATACACCAGTAGGAAAACTTACATTTTGACTGCTCATAGTAAATTTCTGCTTATCAAGGCAATGCAGAGGGGCATTTTTGACAGCTGTCAGTCTGGTAAATTTCATTGATAATCAGTTTATTAAAGTTTTTTTCCAAGTGTATAAGGAAGAAAAATCTTTCCTTTAGGAAAAGATGTAAGCAATTACCTCATCAAACTGGTAAGCTTGGCTGCTGAGCTGATGCAGTGGACAGCCTCTGGTAAGGAGTGTCTTAAACTTTTTAGGATGCAGCCAAATTGTAGGATTCCACTGCCCCTTTCAAAATGAAAACAAGAAACCTTCAACCCCAAGATTGTACATTAGTACTTGGCATGGGCAAATTTCGACTAGCAGTGAAAGAAATCATCTTTATATACTTTTATTTGTTTGTTTTGATTTCAACTCCCTTCTCCTCCCCAGAAAGAATGAAAACAAAAGAGAAGTTATTAATGTTTCTGGCATCAGGGGTGGTGCTGACATGGGAACCCTTGAACAATATGCAGCTTTTTCTTTGTTATGGGGCTTTTCTAAGCATCTTCTCTGCAGTTCATTGCCAGACAATCTCGGTCTCCTGCTGAGGTGGTTTGTTTAAGGTGTTTATTTTTCTACTCTTTAATTCATGCCACCGTCCCCACGGTGTTCTGTCATAGAATATGTTTGTCTTCATTTTGACTAGGCTATTAGGTAGTCTACTGACTGCAGTGGAAAACATTAGAGCTAGAATAAATTACAGAGGAGTTACAAGGCATTTCTCTGCTTCTCACTGCAAATCAACAGCCCTCTGTAGATAAAAGGGCAGAGCACACTGACACTGCATTAAGGAATGACTATTAGAACTTGCTAAAATCCAAACTGAGTGGAGAGGGAGATGATTCACATAGCCTTAGTAGATGGCTTTACAGACAGGAGTAGGGAATAGAAAAGGCTTGTTGGAGAGACAGGGAAAATGCTTTGGAGGAGGGGAGCATTATTGCTGGTGGTCTTAATTTCTCTTGTAATCCTAACCACCATACTTGCACACTTGCACACTTGTGTTAGTCCTCAGTATAAAAGGAGTTCAAAGCAATTTCAGTTAAATATTGTGAACTAATCCTAGCAGGAATGCAGTTATATTGTCCTGATGCTAGTATGCAGGTGTCTGAACCTGGAGAAGTATTTTGTTGCCACTTGGGTTGTTTTATTAGTTTGTTTAGAAACAGCAAACCAAAGGAGCTCTTCCTCTGAACAAATACTCTTTAACGGGCCACACCTTTTTAAATAAGCCTTCTATGGAAATGTTTTAAAGGGTTTTGTTACACTTCTAAAACTATTTATTGAAAAGAATGAGACAGACTAAAAATAGGAAGCACCTGCTGTTGCAAGTAGTAACATACTTGGAAAGGTGATGTTATTCTTCTGATGTTATGTGCAATTTCACTCATAAGGTCATTATTGAAATATGGGGGTTTTTAAAGTTGAAAGTGTCTTTTTCTATAGACTGATAGTCTTTTGGGGCCAAATTATTTAATGTTCTTTAGAGAATTTTACAAAATTATATTTAAAAATAACTCCAGCTAAGTAACAGCATAGCTGAATAAATATTGAGACAAATTAATCAGAGTTTAAATTGTCCTTAAACTCAGCATCAGAAACTTTATCTACTGTCTCCCTTGTATCATATCCCGTAATTTTGGTAAATGTGTGTTGTGCTTTTTATTTCATACTTGGGTGTTGATCAGAGGAGGAACAGTACAGAATAAAAATCATATTAAGATTTATTGCTGTAATAATGAGTAATGCTATCAACTCCTAATGATTAATTAATTGCTGTTTAGTAGTAACAATAGTAGAATTTAGAAGGTACTATACCATCACTTTAGGAAGTAATTTTCTTCGTCCGTAGCTAACTGTAAAATTAGCAGCTGGGTTGTTTAAAAGAGTGTGTACCTTTTTTTTGAGTTACCCTGAAAAGTGTGCGTATATACAGTAAATATTTTAGTATCATGATCTGAGAAGGCCTTGCTTGAATGTCCGGCTTTCTTCCCTACCTGTTTCTAAGTTCTTCCTGATTCTAATTACTTACAATACATAAGAATAGCAAAATAACTGGTGTCCTGGAAATTCTGAATAATCCATTTTTCAAATTACTACAGACTTGTAAAAACAATAAACTTAACACTGTTTTGAAACAGGATTGTACTACTTTTCGAAGTTACCCTGAGCTAGGAGTGAGGCATTGCTTGTCTGCACTATTACATCAGAAATAAACAACATTTCAAACTCACATGCAAAAATGAATAAACAGATTTTATTTTTTACATAATTCAATGCAAGGATAAATTTTACTGCTTGTAGGAAATGTTCTCTTTCATATCTTTTTTCTTACCTTTACTTAATTAAAACTGATTTCTGATGTACCAGTGCATTTATTAGATTGCTTGATCCCCTTAGATGTTCTTGAGCAGAAAATGAGCTTTCTCTGCTGAGAAGCCTGCCTGAACTTGACCTGTGTGAACCTGGAGCACCACTTTCACCTGCAGAAAGTGCAGTGCCCTTCTGTTGCTTTCTATTACATCAAACATAGGGAAGTACAGACACTTCAGCTTCCATGAACGTCAGGCAAAACTGTGGGAGCCAAAGAATGTCATGTAATTTTTTGTGAGCTTTTATAGCGAATAGTCTTCCTGTTGTCATAACTATGAAGACTTCTTTTTTTTTTTTATGATAAGCTAGCTTTGTATTCACTGGTGTGAGTATCTGATTAATAACTCTGTATTCAAAGTCTATGTGAGGGCCAAGATAGTATAAGAATTTTGAAGGAATTGGTAACTTACTGTATTTCCTATGTGTTCACACCAGGAATTTTTTTTTTTTTTGTTTGGGTCGTGACTTTTTGTGTCTAGGGTTTTTTTTTGGGTTTTGGGGGGGTTTTTTGGTTTTTTTGGGGGGGTTTTGTTGTTGGGGATTTTTTATTTGCTTGTTGGAGGGTTGAGGGGTTTGTTTGTTCTGTTGGATGTTTTTGATTGGGATAATAAAGTAAAATAGACTGTCTAAGAACATACTGTGGTCTTAGAACATCTTTGATTATTAAGCTCATCTATTTCCTTAAATCTCTGCTTAATGTCAATATTTTTAAACTTATGTAAATCTATTTTTTTATTATTTATTTTTATTTATTTTCTATTTTAAACTGACCATTCACCTTTTGGTTTTACTTTTTCCCGTGCTTTAAGTTTTGTTTCTCAGACATTAAGGCGTAGCTCAGTCCAATCTGATTTGTGTTTTCTCTACATCAGAGCTCTAGAAATAGAAAAAACTTTCTCAGTGCTTTTCCATAAAGGTGACTGGAAAGAAATGGCTACAGAGGAGTGATGCAGTTGGTATTTAAACAGTGGATAGTGTTGTAGGTTCCAAAAGGGATGTTTTAGTGGTACTGAGTGGCAATAAAGGCTGAGGCTGCTGCACGGCCCTTCTGTGAGGGTGAACCATCAAACCTGGCGTGCTGAGCAGGGAAGCCAAAGGGGTGTGTGCACCCCAGCTTCCATGGCAAGCATCCCACTCCGGTTTCCTCTCAGCTGCTTGGTCTGACCGACTGCTCTGGCTTCCCCTGAGAGGAACAGATTATTGATGTTGTTGCTCTTATGGTGCCTCCCTTTCACCCTTTCCATCACCACTGGCACAGAGCACTCGAGGGGCTACAAGCCCACCAGAAATGATGGGGGAACACCGTGGCTGCCTCCAGTGCCTTGTGAGGAGAGCACGGACGGTGAGAAGTGGCTGGAAACCCCTCCAGTCAGGAGAGGTGGAACACCGTCCATCTAGGAAGTGGAGGCAGTCTGAGGCTGTGGGATCCACCCTCAGTGGTAGAAAATGCACTAAAAACTTGGAAGTTTTCTTACCAATAAACTTGCAGAGCATCCCCCAGGACAGAAAATACCTTCTCTCATTGCTCTGCAAGCCTCAGTGGTTGTGTGAGGGTAAAACCTCAGTTGTATCTTTGGGCTGTATGGGTTTAGACCATTCAGGTGGGAGAGCACATGGCAGGAGGATCCACTTTCAGTGGAGCTGTGAGGCTTCACCCATTCCCTGCTCTGCAAAATCCTGTCCTAAGAGCTGGACTGAGATAGCCAGATGTCATTCAGTGGAGGGCACCAAACCCCTTGCTACTCTTGTCTTCGCCGTAGCTGGAGGTGCTGGAACCAGTTCACTAACTTCAGTGTATGAAATAATCTATTTCACCTTCTCAAGATAATTTGAAATTCTCTTTCCAAAACAGATATCAAAGGTACAAAACTGCAGAGGTTCTGCTCCACTGTTAATATTTAAGGGCAAACAAAATAATCTTGTTGCTCAAGGTTGATGGTAAACAGCACTTAAAAATTTTCTCATATGCCAGTCCCTGTTATCCCAATAACTGAGTCTTAGATTTCCAAAAAGTGCTGTTTGGGGATGACTGTTTTATTTAAGTTTACTGACAGTTTGTTAGCAGAGAAATAGATTTTTCATTTCAGAGTATTAGGTTCACATTTGTGTACTATTTTCAGTGATGGTATCTTCCTGTTAGAGAGAGGGACACCCCCACACTGCACCCTCACTCCCTTTGGGAAATATAGTGATATGTGGTTTTGATTTCAAGAGTAGTAAAGTAAGATATGTTCAAATAAACAGATAAAGACATGATTAAGTTGATCAAGTATTTGGTTTAAGAACTTCAGTTCTTATTTGTGTGTTATTTGTATATAATATATGGTACTGGAAAGTTATGCACACTCATTTTTCACTTTAATTGCCTTCAGGGTAAGCTTGTTGCTGGATGTTTCATGTGGAGCTCTGGTGACAAATCTGGAGTTGTTCATAGCCTTGGATGAGGCATATTGGTGGGGAAATTATTCCTGGTGAAATAAAATAATAAAATTGTGTAAGACACAGTATGTCCAAATGAATTTTGGGAAAAGACATTTCAGGAAATAAAGGTTATGTGAGCACGTGGTGTTCTAACACTTCTGGTTCCCATCCGTGCTCCACCTGGCATGGTTGCTGTCTTCTGAAGCTTCTTTTGAGTAACACTAGGTAATTATGCCATTTCCTTCTTCCTTACAAGAAATGCCTTAGTTTTGTGCACTCTCTTTTCCTATCAACAGAAAGTGAAGATTAGGAATCCTGTCTCTTACAAGACTGCAGAGTAGTAGCCCAGAAGATAAGCTCCTTATGGTAATTTTAGTGACTCACAGGAAAAATATGTTTTGTTTCCTTCTTATACAATCCTCCCTTAAAATAAACCAGAAAATTCCTCAACCACTGTTTGCAGAGGAGCGAAGACACAGTACATAACTGAGAGTAAAAAGCTTTCCTTTTTTCATTCCTGGTAAAGATTAAGAGGTTGAACTGGTAAAATACTAGCTATACTGCTTATAGAGTTTCATTTTAGTGTTTCCAACCAAAATTAGAGGTGGCTTGTTTCCATTGACACTTGGAAATTTAGTGCTGTGTTGATAGTCTGAAATGGAGATCCTCTGACATTGCAAATGAAATATGTGCCACTGCAGTTCAGTTGTGGTTTAGCTGGTCATGGAGTTGGGATATAATCATATTATTTTAACTCCTGGAGATCATTACTACTTTGGGAAATAAAACTCTCAAGGATCAGAACAGTCAGGATATATATATTGAAGTGTTATTTAAAGTAATACTAGGTTTTATTTATTTTTGAATGTTTAGCAAGGTTTTCATTATTAAAACTAGCTGAGAACAAGGGTTTGAGTATTTGGGCAATATTAATATGAAGGCCAAACACAAACCTATAAATTTTCAATTTTCTTAGTAGGAAAACTAGCTGTTTTGAAATAACTGTTTCCTTTATGCTAAACCGTTTATCTTAAAATATGGTCTTAAGCATGTACTCACCTCACACTGAAAAAGCAGAGCCTTGTGGTTTATGTAATGATTGTTCTTCTACTACTAGTTACCAAGTTTTCCCAAAAAAGGCCAAACTTCCCAATGGATTTGCCCGAACCAGGCCTGGATTCTCATAGAGACCCACAGAATTCAACCCTTAATCAATCAATTATCAACTCTAAAAATTTATTTCCTCAAAATTTTGGCAAAATGCTAAGTGCAGGATGAATGCTCCTCATTTTTTTTTTTTTTGTCACTTCCAATTGTACTGGGTAACGATGGGTATAACCTTAGGGAGGGGAGAAATGTGTGAACGCTGGAAATGGAGGTTTTTGACTGAATACACAGAAGTTCTGCATGCAGGGCTGGGTCTGTGTTGGAAAGCACCCTCTGCCCCTTTTCCTCTGCTCTCTCCAGTCTGGCGGCACAGGGAATGGCAAATGCTTTCCCCCAACAGGCAGCCCAGTACCAGGTCACCTCCAGGGAGTCCCAGCCATGCAGGCAGAGGGGTGGTGTTGGCATCAGGAGTCATCTGGCGAGGCAATACAACTCCACTGGCCAGAGAAGTCCTTTTCATGCTCTGTCAGTGGCTTTCACAAACGGGACTGGGGCCCAGGCAGACCTTCCACGACCTTTTTTATTATTTCATTCAGCCTCATTTCATTCAGCCTCATGTACACAAGAGATGGTACACAGCTCACGCCTGCGCTGGCGACTTGAAATCTCTCAGTTACAGAACATTCTTAAAAGTTTTTCAGCCAATAGCATTCTTCTAAAATTTACAGACAACTGTTCTAACCAGTCACTAAAAAGCACATGTACACCTGTTACAGACAGTACTCGCTTGTATGTCTTGTAATAATGCACAATATTCCATTATTAAACTTAAAACTTCAGTATCTTTGCTAAGCACATTTTCTGCAGCTTCAAGACTTCTCTGAGCCAAACCTAGAAACACTAACCCTTGTTCTCATGTCCTTGCAGTCTAGATAATTGTATCTTCTTCTACCTTCTGGTTTTTGCAGTTGCAGCCGAACCTAAAATCTTTGCTTTATTTCTGAAACCTGTTTTTCTCAGTCTGAAAGCCTTCTCACCTTTTGCATTTCCCACAATGCTCCTTCTGTGTCCTGGTTGAGGGGCTCTTCCTAGGCAGCCGTGCTGTTCCCTCTGGTGTGGAGAGCACCGAGCATAGTCGGGGCCCACAAAAGGGATTAAAGAGACCATTGTGCTGGTGTGTGCATTTGGGGAGAGAGCTGCAGGCCATGAAAGTGGTTTGATCATTGTTTCAGTATAGAATAACATCCTTAAATCACGCATTAAGTTTTCCTTTAATTGATTTTGGGGACCTTCCCTGATCTGGGTGAATGCCTTTCCCCAGCACACGAGTTTTTAGAACTCTCAGCCGAAAGAGACATCATAGTGTGGTGAGGAATAAAAATGCTCATTTAATTACTGAAATGGGATAATTTTAGAGATTACTAATGATAAATGTTATGTCCTGTGTGCTTGACTGTTAAGTGCAAATGGACCTTTTATTTACTCTCCAGTGGCATATCATGAGGTTATTTGACTTGAATTAAATGTTAAGTTCTGTGAAAATGGCATTCTAATTTTTCTCTATGTCAAGCTTCATTAAGTATATTTGCACTTAGAAATTGCAAGCAAGATGTTAACATTTCAAATGCTTAAAAACTGAATATTTAAAAAATAAAATTAAATAGCAGCAGTCTTGGAGGTTTTTTTCCTTCTCCAAAGGACCTTTCCAGCACTGCTTATTTCCTGTTGGTTTGATTCATGAATATTTTGCCTATCAAATAAATGCATTAATGATTGCATTTGGTTGCGCAGTAATTGTGTGTTTCAAATAAAAACTAATTAGCATAATAAGTGAAAAAGCATCATGGCCCATGAAGTGTACTTCCAGTTCATTGCATCTGAAAGATCACAAAGACTCTTTTTTGTCATTTGTTGCTTTTCAGCCAGTTACCTGCAATTATGTTCTGTTTGAATAGAAATTAAGTAGCTGATTTGTAGCATTACTCTTTTTATGCTGAGACACGAGCTACTGAGTTTGAGGGTGTCTTCAATCACAGTGCACCAAAATATTTCCTGAAAGAGTTAGGGTTATACCCTCATGCACAGCTCTCTGTGTTGTAGTTGCTGCTGGAGATTTGGCTGGGTTTTCAGAGGAGATGGTCATAGCAGGAGATGGCTTAAAAATGAGTTGATTGGGTGCCGTTCCTTCTGCTGGAGGCAGCTGCAGACTGTGGGTGCCAGCCTGTTGTTCAGGTGTGCCCTCGTGGGCTGGGCTGTTCCTCCAGTCAGCACCACTTTCAAAGGGACCCGGAAAGCCCACAGATAACAGTGTTTTTATCCTACCCAGCCTCAGTTAATGCAAGTTATTTTGGGGACAGAGAAATGGAAAGTTTTCTTAATTACTCCTAAGGGAAAACTCTTCTTAAGGCAATAGGTTATCTGTAATAAGGATTTCAAGAGTAGCAAAGTAAGATATGTTCAAATAAACAGATAAAGATAAATGACTAAGTTGATCAAGTATTTGGTTTAAGAACTTCAGTTCTTATTTGTGTGTTATTTGTATATAATATATGGTACTGGAAAGTTATGCACGCTCATTTTTCACTTTAATTGCCTATTTGAAGACAGCATGACAGATCCAAAGGTTGCTTTTAGCAACTGAGGAGCACTGTGGTCACTTACTGTTGTGCAAAAATTAACTTAATTGCAGAAATTAGAAGATGATTCAGGATCCTTGACTGGACTCTGCACATTCTTTCTTTTCTATTGTCCACATCTGAAATAACCTTTTCTTGTATATGGTTATATTACAATTTTTTTTTTTTCAATGAAAGATATTTTTCAGGTTTGCAAGCCCTTCTGTTTCTTTACTTGGCTCTTTGGTTTTTAAATTAAAAATGGAAAATGTCAAGCGATCACCTCAGTTGTGTTGCTAAAATACTTTTAGTAACTGTGCATTAAATTGGTACATGCGAAGCTGTAATCAGAACCCTGTTTGGCTGGACAGGAAAAGGGATGGTCATTACTTTTAAAAGTTAACAGTCTGAATTAAATAGTGGCAGCTTGCAAGGATTAAACAGGATTGCTCCAAAATAGTATTATATAAAAAGTTCTCTTCTTCTGTAAGATCAAAGCACAGATTTGTTTCTGTGTAGGTTATCTGAAATACCATTTATTATTTTATCACCAGCAAGATAACCATTTTCTCATATGACAAAGCTCTGAGTTCTTGTGTCTTTCAGAGGTTGTGTTACGAAATGGAATTTCATTTGTGTTAGTCTGAGTTTGTGAATGGATTCTGTTGGTTGTGGTGTTCTTGGAGGTTTTTGTGCTTTAGTTTTCAACAATTTTCTGCTTTTGAACTTCTCTGATCCCCCCTTTTTATATAGTCCCTCTGATTTCCAATCAGAGTGATTTCCTCTGATTGCATCTTAGACATTCTGCATTCATTACCACTCAGTGAAGCTAAAATACTGGAGTGCTGTCCCTGGGATCATGGTGTCTTTCCGATGAAGAGGCAGTTTTTACAAATAACCATTTTCCTTGGGAGCTCCACAAGGAGTGCCTCACTTCCCTGGGAGGTGCACCAACATGAAGAGGCCAGTGTGTGCTAATCCAGGGTGTTAAGTCAGCAGCTGCTGCTTTGCCTTCCAGCTGCCTGTGTGTGCATTCCCAATTTATACTTGTTGGGTTTTTTTTACTGAGGCAGCCTCCATTTAAATAAACCTTCTGTTTGACATTTCCTTTTGCTAACCACTTGTCTACATGCGTAATATGTAATTTGCAGTTATTAAGATTAATGATAACCTTTTTGTGCTTGAAGGCTTTAGGAGAAGTCCACAGTATTTCAGCTTTCGGGCTGTGACTTCTAATGCTTTACCTTGTCTTTGGACTGCATTATTCTCCAGCTGTAATGCAGCAATTGCAATCACTCAGTTGCTGTGTGGGAGCTCCACCGGCCTGGGTTGAGCAGCAACAGAGTGCCACCCTGACAGAGCTGTCCTCCTGCAGGCCAAAAATTCTGCAGTTTCATGACCTTCTTGTAATACTTACATGACCTGTGTCTTTAAGGGCTCATTTTTTCATGGCTTCATGCACTTAAGTACAATTTGATGGGAGAAATGAACTGTTTGCAGCTAACTGAGAAGTTTTTGCACATCTAGGATAGACCAAGCTGGCATAATTTTGTACTAAAACATATTCTGGAGCCTCTAGCAATCACTGAAACTGTGAAAGTTGACATAAGTACAATGTTTTCTTGTTTGTACTTGCCTGCATGTAGCTTTCTTAGTCATCTATTTAGAGAGCTAAGTCATCTATGACAGCTTACTGTAGAAATGTGAAAGTTTGGTATCTGATCTGTTTCACACATTTTAGTAAGTCCATCTCTGTGGCATTTAACACCTTGATCTTGGAAAGGACTCAAACTTGTGCTTAAATATTAAAGTTGTTCTTGAAGTCTAGATTTAAAACTCTTAGAATTGTATTTATCCTCCAGTGTTCTGTCTTTGAAGTGAGGAGCATAATCTCCTTTTTGAAGATGAGATTTTTTTTTCTATTAAAGATATAATTAGGGGACTGTGTTAATATCTGTAAAATCTGTCTGTGATTTTTTTTCCTTTTTATTTATAAGAAGACCCAAATAATGCTGCATTTGAATTGATACTGTGAAATTCATAATGGTTTCCTTGTAATGGAGGTTTTAGTTGGGGAGCAATTTCCAGTAACATTGAATTTATCTATTTCTGGCTTTTTAAGCTACATCCACATAGGAACAATTGCAGACTTTTGAGGAAGCCAACAGAAATATTTGCCTTGGCATCCTCAGTGAAGTGAGCTAGTTTCAAGGGAAGTGTAGGTTTTAATTAACTAGCTGAGCTGACTTATATCAGCCAGTTTCATGGCCAAGTGAAATACAAGACAGGCACTCTGCAAACCTGCTGGTGGGCGAGCAGAACGTGCATATGGATGTTCTGGCAAAGTCAGGTTTGAGTCTGGGGGACCTCTGTGTTGGCAGTTTACCCCAGTGTGATCTTGCACAAAAAGGTGAGATTATCATAAACATCTCCAAGTGACTTGGGAGAGAGATCCTATTGTGAGTACTTGGTCCTTGCAAATATGTACTTTAATACTTTCTAAATCCTTTGCAGGGCCATTATTTTCATAATATTAAAGGCATTTTGTTAATCTTTTAGAGATTAACAGAAATGGAAGTAACACCCTTGAGTTGGCAAGGGAAGTTTTGCCTTTTTTGCTTTTCTTGTAACTATTTGGTGTAAGATTGGTATGGTTTACAAAAGACATGTTTTTCAGACCTAAGTCTTTTTATGATATGGACATCTCTAAACCCTTCCCTGTATATCTGCAACATCAGTGAAGTGTCATGCACTTCTCACCTCACCAGAGGCTCACTGGAGCTCACTGAGAGACCTCATTTTTTATGCTGAAATTTATTCCTTAATAATCGCCAACACACAATTAGCAGAGTACCTCCTATGGCAAAGATGGATAAAAGGATGATTATCAGCCATAAAGAAGATACTCAGGATGCTGATCTGTGAAATATGTTGGAGGATTACGTCTACCAAAAAATTGTGATAATCCACTTGTAAGTGAGCAGGGATTCGTGTGTCCTTCTTCAGGCACCTGGACTTCTGTCAATCTTGACCTCCACCTCTGCTTGTTAAAGGGTGGTAGGATGGGGTAAAAACAGGACTGGCCAGTTCATATTCAAGATGTTGAAGAGCAGTATAATTTTTACCTCCTTTAGGTGATTATTTTTCTTCTGAGACTATATTTACCACTTTGCTAGTGGTAGTGACCTTTCCTGGTCCCCATAAGAAGAAAGCTTGTGGTTGTAAAATAATGCCACTGGAATTTGTTAGCATTTTGTAAGGTGAAAAGTGATCTTTCACAGTGATTTAACATCAGGGCTCTTATGAAAGTGAAGTTACTTCTGATAACTTTCTCATATATTGTACAGTAAAAAAATATTGCTCTATTATATACAGTGAAGATGTGGCATGTATTTTTGTGCAGAAATATTAATGTAGAACCAAATTATATAATTGAAGACTGTGCTTATACACGATGTGTAGGCCTTTTTTTTTTTTATTACTTGCTCTCTTTAAAATACTTTGCCAGGTTAGGATTTTGCAGTGCTTTCAAGCTGCAAGTTGTTTGTTTATAGTGAGGTGATTTAGTAATCGTAGCATGCTTCAGTAGTCAGTGATTTATTTTGTTAGAACATACTCCACAGAAAATGCCTGGTTTTGTGTGAACAGTTCAAAGATGATGCAGTGCAATTTATGCTCTCTCAGCCTTAATTTTACACTCATACTACTTGTCTAGTTGTCCAGTATGAAACAGATTGTGGGTGTGAGAAATTGGAGTGGTCTAATCCTGTAGATGACTGAGTAACTCTCTCTTATGGATGTTAGCAGACACTTCAGTCTTTTAATAGTGAGGTGGTGGGATGCAGAACAAAATTCTGGGCTAGTTCGTATAGGATAAAAATTTTATTTTAATAAAATTTCATTAAAGAAAAAGAAAAAAAGTGCAAGGTTTTCAAAACCTAGCACAATAGTAAATGAGGAGAACATAGCTAAAAAAATGCTCACAGCATTACAAAAAGTAATTCTTCCCACTGTGGAATGAAATCAGTGGCACATAATGTTTATAAGAAGAGACAAGTAATGAAGGCAGCTAACGTACAGCGGTGGCAATTTGTTCTACTGGATTTAAAGTGTTACTGCAAAACCAATGAAGTAGTGAGGCTTGGGTATCCCTTGTTAATTCAAGAAGCGTGGGTAACTAGTTAAAGTAATGTTAATCAACCAGTCCCCTCAAGTTCTGGAGTCGTTTTTGTGTGTGTGCTGGATATTTTTCTTACAAGAAAGGGAACTAAGATCAACCCTATGTTATATTTTCAAGAAAAAATTTGTCATCTGTGAGTGTTTAATCCATTATAGGTGTGTGTTTGGAAACTATTTAGGCTACTTTTGGCTGACTTTGACCAGTCTATGTGAGTTTGAAGAAACATTGACTAAACCTGTAATGTTATACAGGGCCATTTGTGCGAGATTGACAACAGACTTTTGTCTCCCCTGCTCCTTGTTGCCGAGTTAGATTAAGTGAGAACATTGGCTGATGCATAACATCCTGGTCAATGGGGCAGCACGTGTTCAAAGACATGCTTTGGGCAGCATGTGTGGTATTAGAAAACATCACTAGCGTCTGTGTGAATGTGCTTAGGCGTGAGAAAAGCAGAGTGCTGGAAGTACAGGCTTGAAGGTTCAGCATCAGGGAATACTGCTGCTTAACCTCACTGTAGCTGTACTTGCTATTCCTTAAAAAAGAAAGAAAAATAATGTTAATTACTGTCCTTTTTTTGTATCAAGTCTGAGAGGGTTGTGATCTTTTCATAGTTGTTAACAATGTATATTTACTCTGTGCTTAAAAGTGTGCTAACTAAAATCAGGAATGTAAGCAGAGATTGCCTAAATTGGAAATAAAATACAATAAAGGGAGGCAGGCAGGGGCAGAAAGGAAGAGTGCAGTCCAGGAAATGAATTGCATCTCTGTTTAGTCCTGTGGTACAAGAGTGAACAAGTGGCTACAGATATCTCCATGTAAGTTTTAACTTGTTTTTATGTTGGGACACTTTGAGAGGGGAGCATAACTGTGAGAGCAGGAGAGAACAGTGGAGTGCAGGATGTATAGGAAGAATTGGAGTAAGGAAAAGGGGCAGGAGAGGGGAAAGGCACTGTCTGAGGCTGGGCACAAGAAGAGGGAATGGAGGCAGAAAGGAATGGACTGGTGGCAGTTTCAGACAGTGAGAGAAAAGCTGTCACTGGTGGGCCAAATGCGGATGTGCCTGACTAGCACAGCCATGCAGGTTTTAGGTGGGTGCAGAGGGGCTGCCAGTGGGGCCCTCATGCCCCCAGTTGGGGAAGGACTGCCAGAGCCCCATGGCACTGCCCCCTGTGGCACAGCTGGTCTGGCTTCTCCTCTTTTCTGCTCTTCTCTGAGGGCCTTGCCATGGCCCCAGAACAAGTTTCTGTGGGTTTTTTTATATTATAGCTGAGGAAGAGAAATAATACCCAGCAGTCTTCTGTGTAGTTCCTGCTGTAGTGCAGAAGTGAATGCAGCATTCTCATGAGTGGCAACCCAGCAGCTGGTTGCAAGAGGAATAAAGATGTGTCAAGCATTTTGAATCCTAAATTCATACAAGATCTTTTACCATGGCTTGGATTATTTTGTGAAATTGGTATATACAGCATAATTGACTTGAAAAATATGAGAAGTCTGATATGTAGATGGGGAAGGGATAGATAGATAGATTGAATTGAATTTATATTATGTTCCTATAGTATGTCAGGCAGCACCTACTGAGAGACAGGAGTCTGCTTTCTCCAGGTGCCAGCTGGCAAATTGTTCTGTGCTTTGATAACACCCTCCTGCAAAAGTTATGGGGCTTTTGGTTTTTATCTTTGTATTTTCATCTTTAGCTGGTGTTACAGTGAGCTGCTGGCGAGCTGCAAAAGGGTAGTGGACTCTCCATTAGAGCCTTTCCTGGTCCTCTCCCACAGATAATGTGCAGCACTCTGATGTAAACCAGCCTCGATTTTGTCTCCTTCAGTCACAGAAACTGTTGTTTATAGGTGGAGGTTAATCTCATTTAAGAACTGGATTAGCAGAGACATACTCATTTAACCACAGATGCCTGAACTTGGGTTGAGGCAGTTCTCAGATAGTCCTGGCTGGGATTAATGCCCTGGAGACATTCTGGATAGAGACAGTTTCATGGCAGGCCACGCAGCACCGAGGTGTAAATCTAAGAGAGCTCACCGTGACAGTAGTTGTATGCTTGGCCTGCTAAATGATGGTGGGTTTATAGAAACAGAGGCAAGTAAAAGGTCTTTGTGTGTTTTGTGAACCTGACTTCCTCAGAGAAGTGAATTAGAGAGCACGGAGGATAGCTGATGCTTTGCTGTCTTTGGTTAGCTTCATATGGAGTGTGATATGCTGGCAATTACTGCAGAATTTCCCAAGGCGCCAGCAAGATCTGTTCCTCTTAAGAATAACAGGTTTGGAGTTGCTGATTGGATTGGCACTTGTACTTTTATCTGTCTTCTCTGAACTTTCTTAGTTATTTATCTCTTTAGGGACATAGCCTAAGATGTGCAGGAGCAAATGTAAGGAGAAAGATTAGGATCAGTCTGAGCTTTGAGAGGCAGACAGGGGATTCCCTTCTCCCTGAATAAAGACGTTATCTGCTTCAACAGTGGCATGACAAAAGCACCAACCCTTGAGCAGAGTCCATATTCAGTTCAGTTAAAAATCTTCCTTAAGGCACAGCAGCAGAGACAGGTTTCAAAATAATTGTATCTCGTTTTAAACCCCACACCAAAAGCAACTGGTCAAGTCAAACCAACACACTTATCAGGATAATGAGTTTTTAAATGTTAACAATGCTTAAAGCTGTAGGAGGAAGCAAGAACACTCCAAAATATGGGGTTTGCTTGGAGTGCCCCACACCCTCCATGCCTGGCCAAGCAACAAAGTAGATGGTTCTGAGAAATAAAAGATGGATAGCAGCAGTGCTGTGGGGAGCCATTTGGTAAAGGCAGTTTTTATTCTTGATAGTTAAAATGCAGAAGTTACACCCAGAATTGCTTTTAAAGTAATGCATCAAACATGTTGCTAATGACTAGGTAGTAATCTTCGCAGGCAGGATGCACATTTTCCATTGGGAACTTTTGAAGACTGTTTATGCTCAGCTCCTAAAGGTGCCTCTCAACTATGCAGGGCGAAGTTGTATTTGAAACTTCAATATAATTCTGGAGTTTGGTATAAAAAAACTGTCTAAACTATGGACATACTCCCTTGGCTTTCATTTCAGAAATTTAAACTGAAACTCTTTTGTTAGATAAAAGCACAACTTAGCTGCAAAGCACAATGGAAACAGTGATTGAAAACATATTTTTTCATTTGAGTGAGAAAGTTAGCACTCGAGGGAATTTGGATGTGTGTGCTTCAGGGCTTTTGGTGGGCAATGCTCTGCTTGGCAAGCATTTGCTTCAAGAGCATTTTTGTATGACTTTCTGATTCAGAGCTTCAGAAAATAAGCTGTAGAGAAGGGCGAGAACAAAACTCAGAGATGCAGAAGAAAAATCTCAAGGCCCAGAGGATATCTAATCACTCTTGGAACATCTTAAAATGTGTCAACCATATTTAGAAATAGCTACATTAAAAAAGAAGAAAGCTTGATCCATTTAACACTATAAATCATGGAAAGCAGTGAAAACTAGTATTTATGAGGGGGATTGTGAAAGCTTGTGTGACAGTTGGAAATTACATCACTGTTCATGTTTCAAATTCTTGTGTAAAGTAATGCAATACTGTGTTTATGAATGAATGAGCAAGTGGTTGAGCTTTGCTAAGAGTACTCTGTGGATAAACTGGGTTGAGCTATTTCGTATCTCTTGTGTCCACTTACGTTACTTTGCAGCATTTAGTCCCCTAATTTCAGTGTAAATACAGAAAGCTCAATTCTGTGTATTTTTTTATTCCAGATACAGACCCACGTGTATTAGAGAAACAAGAACTTCAGCAGCCAACCTATGTTGCTCTAAGTTACATTAACAGGTAAGTGTGGTTATTTTTCAAGTACAACTGGTCTTGGTTTGCACAATATATATTCTACCAAAATGGAGTGTTTATGGATGCACTCTGTTTTGCTTCAGGGGATATGACACTATCATAACACCTGTTTTTGAAAAACAGGTGAATTAAAATTTAACTCCATTTTTAATTACTTCTGCACAGGGCACAAGCAGACCTTCAGCTGCACTGCTCAAATACTTAGGGAATGATGTTTTAGCTTTTTATGTTTTAGCTAAATCTCATGCAAAACAAGATAATTTGTCTTGGCTTAGTTTTCTATTTTATTGTACTTCTCACAAGTGAGTGGAGAAAGATTTCACTTTTGATTGAAAGAAAGTGAAATCTGATAACAGTTCAGTATATAAGCAGATTTTTTACAGAACTTCAAAAGTTTTTCAACCACAATATATATATATTTAAAAATCTTGCTTACCAGCCCTATATACCTTAAAACTTGAAAGCAATTAAGAAATTAAACCATTTTTAAAGTACTTTTCTAAGTAACAGAGCCTCAGCTTTTCTGTTATTGACTGATGGCAGTACTGAAACCACCAGGGTGCTCCAGCATGGAGGAATGGAAGGGCTGCTGGTGTCTCAGGCTGTGTTACAGTAAAGAGCAGCCTAAGAGCTGCTCCTTATTTTCCCACTCACCCTAAGTGCCTCAAAGAATTCAGTGGAGGTAGCTCGGATTACTTTTCCTCTGGGAGGACAGTGACCCATGGAGCATGCTCCTTGGAAGGGAAAGATGGTGAGGTTTTGTGCAGTGGCAGTGCTCCTTTTGCAGGATGTTTGCCAGGCTGGCTTCTCATCCTAAATGAACACTATACAAGCAGTGTAATTCTTCATTTAAAACCCTTTTTCCTGTTCTAGGTAAATCAACATGTTCTGGGATGTTTTTGCCTTCTTTTACATCATAGTGGGTTTTTTGATCAGGTATACTGAGGTTTTAAAGTTCCAGTTAGTTGTGTTTTAGAAATGCACTCCTTGGAAAATACTCGTTATGGGATTATTGCTTTTTGTACATGGAATACCTGTTTGCTTTTTTATTTTTGGTGTCTAGAGGATGAGATACAAACTTGTTACCCTGTAAGCCTGAAAGATTAACCCAAGATTTAGTTCAGGATAGACGGAATTGATTCACACTCTCTCATGGGTCATGCAAAATTTTTCTTTCAAATTCTACTTCATTTTAAAAATGGGAAAAAGCAAAAACCCACAAACTTTCAAAAACACAGAATCCACTGTTTGGCTTTCCATAATGTTTGCTATAGTAAAAAAGTGTCAGTGGGCGTGTGGGGGAAGAATACTTCAAAGTATGAAAGTAAGAAGTGGTCACTTGGTGAAATGACTACATTTTCTCCACTACATGAGACTATGATGATTAAGAATAGCCAGTATTGACATGATTTCCTACTTGGCAAGTAACTCTTGTTCTTCCTGGAGACAGTCCGACTCTTTAAAGCATATTTTGAAATTAACCGTGACCCTTTTTAACACTTTGTTCTGTTGATCTCATTTAATGTATAAAACTTCTTTTTTTCCGGTATGTAGGCTTGGTATGCTGTTGTGCATGTTGGTATGTTTCCCTCTTTCCATCATATACTTGGGCGTTTTCTCTTTTTGCTTCTGTGGTTATTTTACTTAATGTGAGAGAGGGTAAAGGTTTTGGGTTTTTTTCAATTGGGGAAAAATTGGTTTTAGACCATATATTTGACCATTGGAGTTGTTTTAAGACAATGGGTCTTGATCATCCAGTTTGGAATCAGACTACTTTTAAAGTCGTTTGAAAATGACACCTCATCTAGATTTCATTATTTTGGTACCCTTTAAACTGAGTTCTGTGTGACTGAGACAGTTTTAGTTACTACATATTTTGTCCAAACTTTCTTACCCTGTCATTTCTGAAAAATAATTCTGGAGAACTGAACTGTGTTGTTTGTATAATAAAACTGAATATGAATTGACTTGTGTTTGAACTTGCTGCTATTTAGTTGCTCTTTTAAGTGTATTTTAATTTTTTCTGAAGTGCTAGTGTCTTTCATTGAACCACCTGCTCTATGCAACTCAAGCTCTTGAGGGAGCAGCAATATCCATTACAATTACACTTCAAGACATGCCTTTCTATTTCCCACTACATATGCCAGAACTGAGATCTGCTTTGTTGTCCCAGACTATGAACTCAGATTTTGTAGCCTAATACATGTCATAAACATGTTGCATACTGTTAGATATCAAACACCAGATACTGCTGCCCTTTTTTTAAACCCATGCTTTTATGGCTTCTAAGTGGAACTGAACTTAGCTCAGTTCCTGCTGTGAGTTACAGACCTTAAAACAATCTTCCTCTGCAAGTTTGTATATTCAATATGCTCTGTGTGGGCCATACGGCCTCATGGAGCCTGGGAAAATAGGGACATCTGATTCTCAGGGACTGCCAAAATCATATGATAAGATGTACACTAAATATATGTTGTGGTAGAAAGATTAAATGGGTGTGCTTTATGCTCTGCCCATTGCCCTGTTGTATGGTGGCTATTATGAGCTAAAACAAAGCATAAATCAGGGATGTCTGGCTTGATGGCTGGGAAGATAAAGTATCAGTAAAACAGATAGTAGAGAGGGAAGGGTACTGGAGTCTCTGTTTACAACTTGAAACATACTCTTGTGTCCATTTCCCTTCTCTCCCTGGTTATTTTCTCAGGCATATTATTATGGCAATACTGTTTCAGCTCTGAAGTTCTGAGACAGCCCTCAGATTATGGATGTCTAAATCTGTTAGGCTCCATCTCTTTCTCTGCTGGAGATTTACTGCCATTACAGCTTTCAGTAACTACACACAGATGCTGCTTCCATAGTGTGTGATCCTCATGTAGACAGATAACGTTCCTTTTAAAACTGGTGGACAAAATATAAATTATGGGTCATAATGGTTTGTTACTGCTACATCAAACACTTCCATCAGACACTGACTGAATTGCCACAAATCCCTTTCTCAGACAAAGTTTAGTGTAGCCTTAGTGCAGTCCCCAGTATTGATGGCTGTTCCCTGCTTTCTTCTGGTTTGGTTTCTTAGAAGTCAGAATTGGAATCAATAAAAGACACACTACAGCCAAAGCAGATGCAGTTAATCTGTTTCCGTCCTATAAATACAGGAGAGGTTTGTCTGCAAGGAGTTCAATGGTGCTACTTCAAGAATGGAATACTGGCTGTGATCTGTCAGAAGTTGCAAATGAGCACTTGGGCCAACATCCTCCAGTACTTTCCAGAGGTATTTGCTTTGTAGATGGGTCAAGACACCTTTATATTTTGTATTGCATTGAAATGCAGTGGTTAGCCACAATAATTAATATTGCTTATACTGCTACTTAGATGCAGGTTTTATAGCTTTAAGTTAATAAACATGACCATGAATTTTGCTTGGTGTTTTTTGGAATCTGCATGGCATTGTTTGTGCCTCTGAGTGTGTTAGTCTTGGTCTTTAGAGGTGATGTCTCTTAGGGTGGCTCAATTACCTGGCATTGCAGGGTACAGCCAAGGCTTTTAGACGGGTGCAGTCTAATGGAGAGAGACTTCTCAGTATTCTCATATTTGAAAGTTTGTTTAATGTGGATACTGCTGGTTACCTGTTACTGAGGAAAGCAGCTGTTGTGGAAATTTTTGGGCTTTATGAAAAACAGCAAAACAAACATACCAATATTACTAGCACAAGTGAGAAGACAGCAGAGGCATTCAAATAATTTCTTTTTCTGAAAAGGTAATATTAAAAATTGTTCATAATAAAAAAGCTTTTATTCCCAACTTAGTGAATGAAAAAATCTTTACAATTAAGTTTTAATGGGAGTACTTCAACTTTGAGATTGTAAGTACCAGAAATAGGAAAAAGCATAAGTTACTGGAGTCAATTCCTTTCACCTCGAATATGAAGGGTAGGAAGTGCCATAATAACTTGTATTATTGGAAACATATACCATAAAAAGGACAATTAATTCTCTGTTTAATACAGTTTCCATGAAATACATTTTTCTTAGATACAGTAATTGCTTTGCTTAAAGCAGTTTCATCCTGTTGGGGAAAAAAGAAAACTAGTATGCACCTACAACTTGGAACTAAGCAGTCATAATTATATACTGTTTCTACTGCAAATTGCATAATGGCTATAATAGGGAATTTTTGAAAATAAAGACTGTTGTAATATTAAAATATTTTAAAATCTACCAAAATACTTTAATTAAGTTAATCCCAGGTTCTTTATAAGAGTGTTTTTCTGTTCATAATTGAGGTAATAGAAGAAGGGTTATATAATAAAATATGTTTTAAGCATCGATCCTGGAGGCAGTTACAGCACACTGGTGTGAATGTGTTTGGTGTTGCCTCTGGGCAGTGTGTTGAATGAGGCTGTTGAATGTCTGTAAAGTTAATTCTCATGCACAACTGGGAACACAAATGAAACCTCTGGTCAAAACTGGATGGCATTCTTAGACTAAGAGCTCAAGATTATCCTTACTCATCTCTGAACCAATCTAAAATTTTCACACCTCCCTCCAGATTTTACTTTTAACTAGCAAGATTTTGCCTCACTGTTAACCATTATAAATTCCTATAGACTTCAGGCATCTCATCTCCGCCCACTTTCATTTCAACTGTCATTGACTTCTCAAGAAAAAATTTCCTTACTCTACCTCCTTTTTTTAATAACATGAGAAGTAAAATCAATAATTTCTGTGAGCATATGTGTTTGTAAAAGGAATTAATTGCATGTAAAGTTTTGGCCACAGAAAAATGCCCCCGTGTCTTGTCCAGCTCACTAATTCTGGTTCTATTGCTATTACCTGTTTTTTCCAGGAGTAAAACAAACAGCGAACACCATAGGATTTAATAATCATTTGAAAGTTATTTCAAAAAGTGGCAAATTTTTAGGTAGTGGTATGTTTACTATGCACTATGTTACTAATACAGTAACAGGAGGAATGGTTTTGGATTTGAGGCAATGCTCTTTGACATCTGTAGGGTTTTGTTGCCTGGAATCAGAAGAAAAACTTCTGCAAACGATATTGAAGTGGTAATATAGGTAGTAGTTCTTTAATGAAAGTTTTCGGGTGCGCAAAATATAGGAATGTGCACACATCATAGAGGATTTCTATGATTTTTGTAAGGTTAATTAATTAGTATATCTAGCAGATACAGATAAGGGACCAGTTGGCCCAGCAACCAACCCTTGGGCCTGCCCCTTGGAGTTGCTTCAGGGAGTTCTTTGCCCTTGTTATGTTTCTGAGGTGCTGGTGTCAAGCAAAATGTCCACGTTAGAAATTCTCTTCTTGAGAATAAGACTAACCAGAATTTCAAAAATGTGTTTAAAAGAGTTAGCTGTTGTTCTAAAGGGTGAGAAAGGGCTAAAAACTATAGAACTATATATATTTATCTACAAAGCTACAAATCTATGAAAAAGCTAAAAATCTTTAGTCATCAGTTTCTTAGCAGAGCATCCAAACCAAGTGATACTGCAGCACATTGCACTTTTCCTGCGGTTCTGCTCTGAGAGATTTTCCTGGGGTAAGCTATCAGCAGTAGTTGAACAAGAAGCCAATGGAAGGCTGTAGCCTCTTGGAGTCACATCCGTGACTGGATGTGCCACCAAAGTGCTCTGTCATTTCTCATTTCCTCAGCAGCAGTGAAAATCCTGTTGTTCCTTTTTTCTACGAGCACGAGTGTTAAGTTGTTTGAGTAATTTGTGGAAGACCAAGATTCAGTTTTCTCCCCTTTGATTCCCTAAGAGTGTTTCAATCCTTGATTAGCTTCGGGTAGGATTCTCTTCCTAGGATTTCTCCACCTTGCCTTCTGATGTCTGTGTGCCATCACTGTCATGGCTGTTGGGGCACAGTTTGGAACCAAAGTCATGAGGCAGGAGAGCAGTGTATTTGTTTCTCCTTGTTTGCCTTCATAATAAATAGTTTTGCAGAAGGCATATGCAAAGTGAAACCATTCTGAAACAGTGAGCATCTTTCTCTAAAGTATGTATTCCCTGCATCATTCACCTGATAAGCAGTAGATCAGACTTCATTTCTTTCTAATTAATTCAGGCCCAATATCTCTACTTTGAAGTTGTATCATTGGTGGTACATAATAGATTAATTGAGGCATACTACCAATAAATAGGTAAAATTGTTGATCTCAAAATAGTTAATTTTACTTTTTGCATGAAAAAAGCAAAATTTTAAGAAAGGTAAGTAAGAGATGTCTTAACTTTTTTTTAAAATCACATACACTGTTCTAAATCTCAAGTCATGATTCAGAAACAGAAGGGTAGAGACAAGGAAGACTTTTCCATTTCAGGAATTCTACTGTAGATTAGTTTTTCTGCACAGGGACATTTGAGCCCATGAATCTGTTTAACTACTGCTGTACCACCTGTTCAGACTTACTGCATTTTATAGTGCCTAGTACCACAGTTCTTCCTCTTTGTCTTAAAATTTAACTTTTCCTTCCTGTAACATGATACTGTCTCATTTGAATTGAATATCACAACTTTGTAAAAGTGCAGCGATTCCCTTGGATTGTTGGTTCTCATCACATTGAAGATGCATGCCAATGCTTCCAGTAGCTGCTGGATTGAATGCATGTGACAGGATACAGAAAAAAAGGGATCAAAGTAACATGTCAATTGCCAGATAATATTTTTCTGTGTAAGCCTATTTTTGAGTTAACAGTGACCAAGTAGATCATATGGTTTTATTCATGTAGCCATATCTTTATGCTCTGCTATTTGACTTGTTCTGGAGATGGAACAAGACAAACTTCAGATGATAATTCAAACAAGATGTGCAGAAATGAATGATAGGGTAAGGGGGGAATGCCTTTTGGTTTGGAAGGATTTATGCAGATGGCTTTGTTTTCTCTTTCTCTCTTTACCAGTTTCAAGCTAAGCAAAGCTGAAGATTTATATAATGTATAGCTCTTCTATTTCATGTCAGCATTAAAGATCAAAAAGCAGATTGGCATTTAAAGGAAAAGCCTTAATGCCATGCCCTGAAATAAAAATTACGTGGTGAATTAAAATGTAGGACACTGAAAGAATGTGTCTTAGTTGTGAGGTTGATTTTTTTATTGTTTTTAATTGAGAGAGAATTCGCTTTCTTATGGTAATTTTTCTGTGGAAGACTCAGGGACAGAACAATTTCCATCCCGTGAATCTTAAGTGAAAGAAGCATTGCCAAGTCAGCATCATGCCCTGTGAGTGTGTAGTTTAGTTACCAAGCACTAGAGCCATCAGTATAAGTCCCCAAGATTTTCAGGATTCTTGTCTCTATTGGTATTTCTTCATCTTTTGTCAAGGTGGCATGCCAAAATTGATGAAAAATCCATTTTGTCTTCCAGGCACTGTTTTTTGTCTTGGCCAGTTCTGTTTCAATTCACAGCTTTCTGCATAGGTCTCTTGCACAAGTCACTGCATTTAGGGAAGGGGAAGGAGAAATACTTTGGTTTCTCTTGCTTTTTAAAGGAGGGCATTTCACTTCTGTGCTGTTTTAAATTTGATTCTAAGCAGTAGTAATGTTCTCAGAAGGACTGTGTGTTGGCTGTACAAAAACACATATTCAGATATTTTGCTGTCAGCTATCTGGGCTAATAGGATTCTCAGTATCTATTTCTCTGTGTCATATGACAATAAGGTCCTAATTCTTACTAGACTTTGGTAGTAACATATGTTCATTCTTTGTATTGCAGTTACTTAACATATTTGCAGAGCTATTTGGAAAACACAATGTGCCAGCTCCAGATCCTCTGCAGAAACAATAACTTGCAGAAACTATTATGCTTTGATTTACAAATGAAGGATGAGCAAAAATTTTACAATTTTGATTAGTTTTCTTTTCAAGTACAATCTGAGTTAAAGTGGCTGAAAGGAGTAGCTGTTCTTCCTGACTTTACCATTTAGAAAAATAGCTGACATGTACAGCTAGTTACCGCCTATCCTGATAAATTTATTTTCTTTAAATCACCGTCAACAACAGCAACAAAACGTTACATGCAGAAGAGAAAAGTTCAGACTGAGTAGACAGCTACTTAGGAAAGGTTCATGCTGTCCAGTGTTTTGCTAAAAGACTGTCATGACAATCTTAGCTACATGTGATGACTTGCAGATTGGCAAAATTGCCATCCCTGGAATCCCAAGGCAGCCCAGACCAGCTGCTGGTAATTTTCATTGACTGTGGCCTGATTTTTCTTATGAACCTGAAGTTTACTTATCACTGACCTTCTGTGCAAAAGTAGTTGTGCTTCATTGTCTAATTTCTGATTTTTAAAAAGTAACAATATTTCATTGTAAAGCTGCCTACTTAGATTTGTTGCAAAAAAGCAAGAGTAGAATTAATTTACAGAAAGACTTAAAATTAGATTTTCAAATAAATTTCGTAGTTCAAAGTGAAAACTACTGCATTACTTTTTCTCCCTATATTAGCTTTTATTTATGTAAGCATATTGTGTATTTTTAGATTTGTTCCAGTAGTGAATATCCCACTAATTTATTAAAATGCAACAAACTACATCCATAATTCATGAAGTGTCTATAGAAGCTTGACATTTCCCTCCCTTCTCCTTTGTTCTCATTTTTGACCATAACACTTCCAGGTAAGGGCTGTTCCATGTCATTTGCAAAGTCTTGCTAGTGTTCAGTGAGAGATGGGGCCTATAAATGTAAAGGCCACGTAGCAAATGGAGTTGCAGCACAAAGTTTGTGTGTTGCTGTAGACATTCAGAAGTAGGGCAGCAATTCGGAGGTCGCATACCAAGGCTGTCCAAGTCATGCTTTGGGACAGCCTGTAGCCTAGACTAGAGATTAAGTGCAGATGAGAGAATATTCTTAGTGCTGGAGAACTTGGCTCTTGAGGAAAGAACATTGATGTCATCTTCCGCTACATAAAACCTACTCCAAAGTGTTAGTCTCAGCCTTAATTTTCATTAAATGCGTTTGCGGTTGGGTTGACCTCTCAATTTGACTCTGAGCCAGGGAGAAAATTTTATATCCTGCAAAGATGCATTCCTTATCCCACCACTTCCTCCGCAATACTCCAGTGTCCCGAGAAATGGAGACCAGGTGGAGAGCTTGACTGAGTTGGTTTCTTCTCTTATTGAGGCCTAGGGTGCATTTATCAGACCACCAAGGGAATTTTGGAGTCCACCAGAAAAATGCTTTTGGAAGATGGTTCTCCTAGTTCTATGACTGGAATGGCACAGGTTGTATCAGTCTTTAAGCACCTTCAATGCAGAACTGAAAGGAACCTGTGTTGTGCACTGGAATCCTGACTAGGCTTCATGCTGTGGAAACAGAACAAAATGAAGGTCAAAACTGAAGCCATGTGAAAACAACTGTTGGTGTTGGTGGATATGAAACACAAGTGTGAAGGAGAGCAGTGAGGATATTTGTTATGATAAGGAATTAGTGAAGCTTGACTGCCCTGATTGTGAGCAGATATTATATAGTAAAGGAACTTTTAATGTGACCAAAACAGAGGAAAGAAGAAAAGGTTTCTTTGGCTTTTGGTTTTTCCTTGGGGCTGCTCTCATAAACATGTAAAGTGCTGAGAGGAGGAAGCCCTGGCACATCATCTGTGATTTTTTTTTTTTAAATCTACCTTATTTTGCCAAGATAGTATGGTATCATGTAATCAGAAAATAATTTTCAGCAGTGTAGAGACATGCAAAAACCATGGGGCTTACTGGATTTTTATGAATGTAAAAACAGAGAAGAGAGCGTTCTGATCTTGTCCTTGGGTTTTTCTGAAACTTCTTGTCCACAACTCAGTGAAGACAATTTTCAAGGCTGTCAAAGCGAGAATTTGCATGAAGAAGCAGAAGTAAAACCCTGAAACTGGTGCAAATACATGGGGTTTTTCTGATGTGCAGCTGTTGAATGTGTTTGGGAATAGAGGTGAACAGTTGCATATCTTTGGCCTCTGAAAGTCTGAAGTCTAATTCAAAGCACTTTAACAAGAGTTGTGTATGTTAAATGTTACACGTTGTTTAAGTAACTTATGTTGGATTATGGTGACCTGAAACACTCAAAAGACTTGCTTGGCTCAGCAAACAAATGCTATTAAAGGCAGGCTTCATTTAATTAATTTGGCTCAGTTATAGTACAATTAGTAAAGTTGATTTAGTACTTTCTGAGTCTTGGTTTCCCCGAAGCAGTACAATCCTGCAGACACTAGATTTCTTGTTCCAATTTTTCAGAGAACTGAGAAAGGTTTTCTTTCATTGTTAGTGGTGGGGGTTTATTTGTGGAGTTTTGGGTTTTTTTTAAATCAGGCACAAGTTTTTCCCAAGTAGTATATGAGGATACAGGCAGAGATGGAAATAATTACAGCAGTAATTCCATCTACAGGTGTAGATGGGCTGCAGGGGTAGACACTGCTGATTTGTCCTTGATTTACAGAGGAATTGCTGTGGGTTTGCCTTGCATGACTGTTTAATATCTAGTGATTCCTAATTAGATTTGTGATGTATGAGAAAGACACCGTAATAGAGAGGGATGTAGTTGTGGATTCTGCATGGAGATGCAGAAAAGGTGACTTGTTCCAAAGTTGCATTTCATATCTGCCACCATCAGTGCTGGGGACTGACCATGTGCCTCAAATTAACCTTTTACAAGAGTTTTTGAGCTGCATATAGGTTGGATTTGTTCCTTACTTTTCTAGTGTGGATAGCAGCATCATCCCTATTAATATCCAGTTCACCTATAGCTCCAGTGGTGGTGGTCACAATTTGTGCTAGTAGGTTCCACTGCTGCTAAACACAACGTAAAGTAAATTCAACAAAACTCGAGTATTTTTGAAAGCAGTTTCCTTCCCTGCAGTAGATTCCAGTGTGACACATGCTTAATAAAGTGTTAAAAACCCAGCCCAAAACATCTATGTTCAAGGTGAGTCGAGGCATTTATGTGTGACTCCCCTCTCTACTGTTTCTTATTTCATTTGCTCACCTGCCATTTTTAAATGGTCAGCATTTATGAGGAGTTGTGAAGCAACTTAAACCAGGTTAGTCAGGCAGTGCTGTTTGCAAGAGGTAGCTGAACAGTTGCTGTCCTTCACGTAGAGGATTACCAGGGCTGATGCTGACTTTTTAATCACAGAGCTTGTGTATCACAGCATGGTTTGAATATTTCCAGCGCAAAAACTTTGAGCTTATGCTTTTAATGTGATCTTTGGGATCTGACCAGCTACAGAAATCCTGTTACCAATGTTGAGACTGTAGAAATGCCCTGAGTTTGCACCCAGCGCTATGTAGCAGCTCTTTAATAAAAAGAAAACCAAGAGTGTTACCATTTAAAATAGTGAGAAAATACATTTTTCTAAATGTAATTCTCATAATCTGCTAAATATACTAAAAAATGACATTTTTCGGGGGCTTTCTAGAACACACAGGGGAGTACTTAGATTTCCTGTTCCCATTAATTTTCCCCTGTGCATTATATTCCCTTAATTTTTTTTGTAATTTTTTTCTACTTATTTCTCTTGCACAGTACTTAGTTATGCTATTTCGCTCCTAGAGGTTGCCCTTTGTTGCTTCTGTTTTTTGCCACTTAATGCAGAAAGCTGGAAGAAGGTTTGTGGAAACCTTTAATGCAGTTATATAAAATTAATGTACTCCTCTTCATGCTAGTAGAAGAAACATACAATCACTAGGTAAAGAACTTCTAATTTTTCTTCCATGCTCCATGTAGTGCAACCTCATTTATTCTTATTGGCACCTAAGGTCCTGTGCACATAATTGTTCATTTGCATCATATGTTTTAGTCTTGCTGATAGTTTTGATTTCACCCATCTGGCTCAGTTAGAACAGTGTTAACTCAGCCCAGCTAGGCTGGGGATTGTAGACAGCACCACGACTCTTCTGGAAACCAACCTGCATCCCTTTCAGTTAGTAGGGATTTTGCTTTAGACTTAGGTTCAGTTCAGTAAGAGTCCTTGACTACTATATTGACTCAAAATCTGTTATAGGAAACTACCTGTCACAGTTTCTAATTGAATACTTTTAAAAATCACATGTGGATAAATGAAGAGTGACTTAGTTGCTTGTGAGAGTTCAGAGTTGACTATCTTCCTACCTGATTTAATATTATGATTTTTTTTTAACAATATTTTTGTACAGAAACAAAATCATTCCCAAAACTTAATGTAATGTGAATTTTGGTTTAATTTTAGACTAAGAAATTTTAAAAATTCTGCTTGCATGAAATGCAATATAAAATTACAATCTACATGCCTTCCTAAAGGTATAATAAGTCTTGGCTTTTTTTTTTTTCATTTTAATTATTGGTTTAATATGATTGAGAAGTGAGAAAACATTGCCAGTAGTACAAGCTTTATAGGAAAAGATGCCATACATTCAGTGAGCTAGGCAATTAAATGCATTTTGGCTTTGTATTCATGTGATCCATAAAAAATGTTGAGTTTCCTCATTATTATTTTTTCTTTCCCATTGCTTCCTCAGTGATGGTAAATGCAGACAGAAAATACTGCTTCAGTAAAGTTTGGACTTCATTATTTCACATCCTGAATGTCTAAAAAGCTTGCTGGAGGTTTTGTGCACAGGTTGTGATGAAAAGGCTTAGTTTCTTAGTAAATTATTGTGATGGGGAAAGAGAAGAACTATGGCACAGAGGTATTCCATCCACATTTCTTGAAAATAGTTTCTTGGCAGAAGTTGTAGTAAAGTAAAAGTCCATTACCATGAACAATTCTTGATTTGCAAGAGCAGTAATTGTATACATACTGCTTGTCAGTGCATGTTCTTACATATGGTATAAAACTAAAACATTGCTATCTGACAAGTTCGTCATTTTTGCTGATGTCCTTATTTTGTTTGAGGCATGGTTTATTGGGGCAGCATGTAGGGCACAGTGAAACTTTCACAATGAAACCTGAAACTGGATGAAACAAACCTGAAGGCTGGATCAAGTTCACAGGAACATTTGCTGAGGTTTCTAAGTCTGGGTTGAATTTGCAGCCAATCTGTGCTCACTTACTGTGCATTGAAAGAACCACAAGAAATGTATTGGTTTCATATGGTTCCAGCCTTCAGTCACTCCACACTACTGGTGACTTCAGTAAAAGCTGGCTGTTGCTTGCTCTAACTTCAGTGAAAGGGAACTGAAGGCTCATGTCAAGTGGTGTAAAAAGTCAAGTGTTGTAAATGGTTTGACAGTACCATCAAGTAGGAATGAGACAGAAAGCAAGAGATTTTTGTGCTCCCAAAAGCACAAAGGAGAAACGCAGATGTAGGCAGGATCTCCCATCACACTTGAGGAACTCCCACTTGGTCATTATTGAGCTACAGTGCAAGTGACAGGATTGGACTGTGCATGGTGAGTCTTTTGTTGACAGGGAAGAGAGGACAAGGAAGGGCCAATGAGCAAAAGTGAGGATGGTTTCACCTTGTGGGTACAAACCTGGGAGTTTTGTGAAGGATTTCTTTTAGTCGGGGAAACACGTGGGAAATATCTTAATTGTGGCATTTGCAGGGAGTAAAAACCTGGGTCAGCTTAGTTATAGGATGACTGAAACATACCAAGAAATGAGAATTCAAGGGACACAATACACAAACTGAGTCCAAGAAGGGTTCTTCAGTATGATGGGTGGGGGCCAGTATCTCATTCAACAGTTAGAGAAGGATTGTTGAAGGGTTATTTCTGGGTCCTGATGAGTAGGGATAAAAGGAATGCTTTCTGCTTTGACTTGTCTCTGGTAAATAAAGTCATCTGGCTGCTGGGGGTCACTTGAAAGCTTTGTTTGCTAATCCTCAGAAGATACTTGCTGATACTGGTGCTTGCAGCTCTATCTTGTGAGCACTGTATCACAGGGGAAGTTTGATGGATGCATGTTTGAATAGGACTTGATATCATTCTTCTGAGATAATGCCACTAACAAACAGATCCCTTTTTATTTCTCTGTCAACAATACTGAAATAAATTAGCTAGCACTTGAAGTTGCTGAACTTTGGATTTAGTTCCAGTGTGGAAATACATTTGGCAAAAGAAAATCCAATGATAAATAAAAAGTGATCTCCCAAGGCCTATGTGGGAAGCCTGGTTTCTGGGACTCTACCATACTACTGCCAGTCTGTTGTGGAACCTGCTGGCCTTTTTTACTAAGCAGTAGGGTAAAGGTCTTCAAAGTTAGATAAATTAATCTAATCTTCATCTAATAATTTGTTGGCTGGGCAAGAAAGACCCAAATTAATGCTCTGGGTACTGAGGAAAAGGAGTCAGGTGCTAAATGCTGTCTGGCAGTGCAGCTCTGGAGTAGCCTTAGCACATAAGAGTTTAGAGGAAGCATGTTTCCATTACTTTTGCTACTCGTAGGCAATTTGTTTTGTGTCCATATCATCTAATGGAAAGCTCTCTATGGCCTAGAGTTTGGCGTGCTAATATTTCTCACAGTATTTCCCAGAACTACTGGTTTATCCTTGAGGAATTCAGTAAATACCTATGAGAAATAAGGTGCCTTGCTATAAGGCTGGCTTTGGATCAGTGGGAGTTGTAAAGAGCAGTGTAAGGCAGAAAAAGTTTTAGGAGGAACTTAGAATAACAATGACCAGCCAGATATCCAAGAAACCTCCCAAATTAAATATTCCTGTTACGTCTTCTTGGCACATGACTTCCTGATGATACTGTGTGTTGCAGGCAAGGCAAGCAAAGTCTGTGGAGCTGAGATTGGACCTGGGCGTCCATGGGAGCCATGAGAGAGAATGATATCTAAAGGGATGAATGTTATCGTTATTGAACAGTGGGTCTTCAGCTTGGGTCTGTGTGCCAACTTCCTTTGTAGCCAAAAGTTTTCTGCTAACTTTCAACAATTAGTCCACAGTATCTGAACTATAACCCCAGTTTTCAAGCAACAGATGCTGAAGACTTGGCTAGATAATTACATTAGCATTTACTTTCCTATAAACTGTACATAGAGAAAGACAGCATATTGGCAAGGCTTTTACATAAGAGCAACAGCTCACAGAAAGTAGCATTTCATTATTATGTCTGTGATGCAGCTTTGAGAACAAAATCAGGTAATCCCTGAGGAGCAATTCAGCCAAAGCAGCTCAGAGTTGTAAGAACTGGCCACCAGTAGCCTTGTAGCTCCTGCTGCCTGACTGCATATTTGTGTTCTTTTGTCTTCCCCCTGTCCCCCCATTTTCCTGTGGAGATTAAATTAATGCAGCTCAGACTGTGCTTCTGTGGTGGTTTTATTTTTCCCTAAATAAATTCAGAGCATTTCTATTTCTCAGTGCATTGAAACAATAGTGACAGAGCTAAGGACTTGTATTTGATGTGGTGAGAAGCTTTATGATTTAAGAGGTGTCATGTAGTTTAAAAGGTGGTGACAGGAGATCAAGGATTCATTGCTATGAAGAGGAGCTCAGGATCTCGGCAGGTAGGAAACAAGAGTGAGAGTGGAGTCTACAAGGAGGCCATATTCATTCTTTACCTCTCTTCATGCATTATAACCTTGAGACTAAGTACGAAGATACACTTTCAGATCATCTTATCGTATGTAGGGATGAAATGGGACATGTTTTCTGTGGAAATTAGAGAATGAGTATAATAAATATTCCCAGTAGCATGTAAAATACTTAAGCGTATTTCTCCTCAAGTACTGTCTCTGTCGAATGTAGAAGTTACAAACTGCCCTTTCCTTGCATCATTTGATTTTTGGGAAAGCCATTAGCAAAGGTATGAAGCTGTGAGCCAAAATGCACAGGTTCTGTTCCCCATCCCATCAATTATCTGCTTTGCGATCTGAGGCAAGTCATTTTTCGGCCCCTGTGTCACTTCCTAATCTTTCTGATGCTTTGGCCGACTGCTGACAGATCCCTCCGTGTCTGTGATAAAAAGTACTTTATATCAGACAGGTGGTGGTGTCAGCTGCATCTCTCTAGTTGGTGTCTGTTCCTACAGCATATTGAGAATTACAGTTAATAAGCTAATCAAATAGAAGTATGTTAATTTAATTTCAAAGACACAGATGTTACTTTAAATTCCATAATATATAACATAGAGATTAGTTTTTCAAGACTGGACAAGATGGGCAATTTAATGTGATTTAAATGCAGAAATTTTCACTAACGTAAGTGAAGTGACTCTGCTGTAGTTTAGAAAGGTTAGGTTAGTTTTTCTGCCCTCAGCTGTTCATTTTCCTACATGTCTTGCGCTTTAAAATTCTGGTTTAACCAAAGAAGAAACAAGATATCAAGGTGCTTTGTCAAGGGCTGCTTTCTAGTAAAATTCTGCATGGAAACATGCAGTGTTGGCAGCTTTGTGAAAGCACAGATGTTGGTAGACTTCTTTCAAATTTGAAATTCTTTTTGCTTGGCATTTATGTAGTAGGCTGGATCTGTTGGCTTCTTGGACTTGCCATTTGTCAGAAAATAGTCATTTATGAAGTTAAAGGCATAGTATGTATATAATACAACTAAAATTAAGCTATATAAGGTTTAAAAATTACATTTTAAGAAAACATCAAAGTAAGTTTGTAGTCCATTCTTATCTTTTAACTTCTAGGTTTTTATAGGGGTTTGGTAAAAAGCCCACACCTCAAATACATATGTAATATATTGTCCTTCATTGTGTGGAACTGGCGAGCTTAGAATACTATTGACAGGAGAATATGTTAGTCCAGATGGCCTCAGCTTTGTGTAATTTACCTTTTAATGTATGGCTTGCCAGCTGGGATAACTTTGCTTTGGGTGAAATTTGCATAGCCATCAGATATTTGCTACATGCCTGGAAAGAAAAGTAGGAGCAAATTCTGGCTTATGCTAATACTTTGCTATCACCACATGCTACCACTAAAGCAGCAAAATAAGAATTAGACTCTTCATTTGTTCTCGGCAGTTAAATTATGAGTCTCTGCCTTATAAAGATGAGATATTTTTCCATGAGCTCTTTACTACTGATGAAGCAGGCAGTGCTTTAATTGTGAAATTGGTTCACCTTGTTAAAATACTGCCGTTCTTGTTGAACAAATTAAGTTATAAAATATTGAATATGTGCACCAGGCATTTCCAGACTTCAAATAAATTTTCAGACCAAACAAACGAAAACATTATGGGAATTCACGTTTTAACGCGTGGTTTTATTCTAGTTCTATTTTTGTTACAGTAGTTTTAAAAGATTAGACATTACTGGTTCTAAAGCAGTGCCATACTATTCTTGTAAATGTCCCAATAACAACAATAATTAATATCCCCACATTTGCATTTTAAACCACTCCATTTCCCTAGTCATCTATTACTTGAATGTGAAAAAATCATTTCTCGTCAAAACTTGGCAAAGAATACCTGAATTCCATACTTTTTACCAGATGTAAAAATAAAAGTGAACTAATTCATCTTTTTCCTGCCATTAAAGGGTTCAATAAAGTATGAGTTAAATTTTGTCCTTGTTTTGATAAATGGTTTTCATTTGCAAAAATTCAGAATAGCTCTGATCTAAAAAAAAAAAAAAAAAAGGAAAAAAACAAAGAGGGAAGTAGAAAGAATGGGAACAGGGGGATCTGCCTCATGAATGCTAAATCATGAAACTGCTGCTTTCCAGAGAATGCCTAACAGCCTCAGTTCCTTGGTGATTTCAGAGGAATACCTGCTTTTTGCAGTGCAGTACTATAAGAAAACAGCCATCATCTCCACTTGAGATGGCTTTGGTCACAGGCTGTGGTAGAGTGCTGATCACATCTGTCCCAAAATACTTCCAAGTGGTTAATTCAGGCCAAGAGCCTTGTACTGCTTCAGAGTAATGTGTGTCCTTGTCTTCCCTGAGAAAGTTTATAAATGTTTTTCACCTCCATCAGTTTTTTATGAAGACCCTGGCTTGCCCAAACCCTAACTTACTACAAGAGCCTGTAGTTTCCTCTTGAATCTTCTTACTTGAGCCTAGGGATATTGAGAGAGAGACCCATTGATTTAAAATTATACTTGATGAGGTGCAAGTTTTATTCTGTGATTCACCATTCTAATTTTAGTTTTCACTGGGGTAAAAAGCTGAGCAATATTGAGAACATTCAGAAAATGGCAGAAGCATCTCTTGCTTTGGGTTAGTAGCCTCACAAAGCCCACCAGTGTGCTGGCCAGAGCCCTACCCTGCAACACGTGGAGTGGGTGGGTGGTTGTTTCATATAGAGCTGAGGAGTGGTTTTCCTGCTGGATTGGTAAAAATCTGTTGCAATAGTACTGGGTTTATGCCAATGAATCATCTTTATTTATTTAGAAACACTTTTTTTTCAAGCCCAACTTCAGTTCATGCAATTATCACATCTGTGTTTCCCACCAGGGGAATTGCGTGGTTCTTGAAGATTTCTGCCCAGAAGTGTTGGCTTGCCTGAGGCGTAGGTGTAAAAGTTGCACATAGCTGAAATATACTATTTTCTCTTCAATTAGTGTGCATTGCCACCACTTGAGGAGGCCACAGAGGAGACAGTGGCATATAATGACCAGATGATGTTGAAGCCTGTCATCAATTTGTTCTTATTGCAGACACAGATTTTTATAACACTTTGGCTTTGTTCCAGTGATGCCTTAAATGGCTACCTAGAAACAGAAACTAGACAGGAATAAAGGAAAAAGGAGGGATTTATTTGAAAGGCCTTCAGATGTACACTTTTGGGCTCCAGAGGGTCCTGCCTCAGTGGATCCCAAAATGGACGACAGCTCACAAGTTCTTCACACTTTTATATCAGCATAAATTCACCAACCAGAACCCAGCCAGTGATGGAATTTTTCCAAGCTTGCCCCCCTCTCTCCAAGATGATGGTTTACAGTTCTTGGTCTGGGTGTCCTTGGAGAGCAAGCTAGAGAGGCTTTGTTATGTCTGTCTTAGCATAGAGAACAGCACTTAACAAGCTACAGGAAACTTCTGAGTTACACTAGCAGTACAGGATTTGAAAAATATTAAAGTTAAAACCTAAGGCATCACCAGCCCGAGTTGAAGTTTCAGGTCTATCTTTGAAAAGCGGTAGTTTTGAAAGCCAGAAATACGTGGATGTGTCCTCATTCATCTGCAGGAGGACGAGCAGGGAGTGAAGGGAATGGTGTCAGCCTGTACTGTGAGAAGCACATTCTCTCCATGAAGGGCAAGGTGCTGTGACATTCAAGTCCCTGTGATTTGTCTCGGCAGAGGACAAGTTGTGTTGCACTCAGTGGCTGGTCCATTCCTTGCCTTGCAGGAAAGGGGACACAGGTCTACTGAGGCTGTGTTGCATTGACACAATCCTGGTGAGTGTAAAATACTCACTAATTCAAGTGGATCAGCGGTAGGCCGATACTGAGCCTGGAGAAGAAGGAGAAAACAGTGCAGCCCACCCTTGTTCTAAATATGTAAATATTGGCATACAGGAATAGACGTTTAAATTTATCACAGAAGTGAGAGTACTTTGCAAGGCGGTGCCCAGTCAGAATGACAAAAGAACAGGCATATTCTGTAACTTGAAACTCAGGATTCCTTCCCATTTCTGTCTCTAGTGGTTAGAGTTCTTCACTCTTGCTAGATTACAAGTCCACGGGGACTTTTAAAACTACTTATTCAGACTTTACTGTTTTGGATGTACAAGAGTTAGTTGCATTAAGCTGTAGCTTGGAAAAAAAAACTGAAACCATTTTTATAGCATTTTAAAATAACTTTATTAAAGGATAGCATAAAAGATCACAGTTTCTCTGTTTTTACAGCTCTGCTTTGAAAAGATAATAAAGCTACTACACAGGACATGTATTAGGCTGGTGATTAATGTGTCTGTGTGTTACAACTCTGAATACTCTGAAACTAGCTTTATATTGGAATGAATGAAAATGTCACATAATGAAACCGCAGAGGAGAGGAGTACAGTGCTAAGAAAATAATGTGCACTAGTTTCTCACTAGGTAACATTTTACATTAGCAGAGTGAGCTAAACTTTTTTGGCCTTCCGTATGGGGATCTTAAAGTACTTAACATCAAAGAGGATCTCTGTTTTGGTAGAGTAATTGGTAGAGCCTGGATAATCCTGTTGCACAAACATTAGCAGGAAGCTGAGGCTCTTAACATGCTGAAGAATACAGTGGAAGTTTGAAACTAGTATTTTCTAGGACGATTCTTTAATCACTAATCTGTACTTTAGGCACTTGAGTTCTAATATCTTGATTTTAAGATGAGATCCAGTATTGAATAAATAAATGTTATTGTGAGGGAGATGTGATGACAAAGTCTTTTTCCTCTAGGGAAGGATGGATATCTGCCTTCTTGTAGACACTGCATAATGTAGGTTGGAAAGGATCCTAAGAGGTTTTGTCATTCGGCCCCTGACCCGGAGTAGGGTTAACCTCAAAGTTAGATGAGGTTGATTAAAGATCTTGTCTCTTCAGGCAGCCTTCTCCAGTGCCAAGGTTCTCTTGTGACACCTTTTTTGTTTATATAAAATTGAGATTGTTCTGTGCTAAAAAACTTTTACCAATTGACTTTTTCCCTTTTGATGTGTACACACCTTTGAGGAGAGCCCAGTCCAACCTCCTAGCTAGGCAAAATCAGCCCGCTTGCTCAGCTTCTTCTCATCTTGCATGGTGCAGCCTCAGCCATCTCAGTGCTTCCCTGCTGACCATCTATCGCTTTCCCTCTTTGCTGGGGTTGCAGAAGTGGACATTCTCTTGCAGATCTGTCCTCACGAGTGCTGTGTAGATGGGTTTAAAGTATTCACTCAACCTGCGGCGTGCCATCATACTGTGTGCAACACAGGCTGTGTGATTAACCTGTTGCTGCTGTGATGTGTTGCTTGCTCTGGGGTAGGATGCTTTCTTTCCACTAACAGTTCTTTTCTAGGATGTCGCACTTCCTAAGCCCTCAGTCGTCGCAGTGATCTGTAGTAGCAGTGCTGTACTTAATAACAAAAAAAAAAACCAAAACAAAATGAAAAAAAGGAGCTAAAAACAGGTGTAGATGCCTAGCTGTGTGTCATGTGTGTCTGGCTGTTAAACACCAGAAGTTGGGGTATCAGTCACCCAATACTCAATTGTAACCAACCCAACCTCAAAACATGAGGAATGTTTTCTGAGTAGTGCCTCTGAGAGTTTGCTGTAAGAGCAGCTCACGTAACTGGGTCAGTTTATGCCTTCAGTGAAATTCATCTCAATTACAGATGTGACCACTAAATATTTTAATAACTATATCACTAATAGTTTAAAAAAACATGAAGGATTAAGAGCCATATGTTCTCCCAGGCATGTGAGCTTAACAAATGCAGCATTTTGCTATTAAATTTTTTTTTTCTTTGGTATGTAGCCACCCCATCTCTTGGCAGAAGTGGGATTCTATCCACAAGCTGCAGGCGAGGGTGTGTGGTCTTACAGCAGCATGGGAGGAGTTGGGTCAAAGGCAAACTTTTATATATGTGCTGTGCTACCGAGGGGAAAGGAAGCAGTAAACCAGAAAGGACTGCCTTCCTTCAGTACTGGCTCTTTTGGCTTCCACTTTGCAGCTGAGGAATCCCCCTCCTTCCCTGCCTCTCGTGTAAGAGCACAGATGCTGTATTGGAGAGCCAGTGGAGCTGTGCTAATGGTGTTGAAGTCTAAATGAAGAACTCTTCCTGCAGAGCCGACACTGTAGGTTTTGTTGCCTGAGATGCATTTTGTGGAATACAAACCATGCTGGATGTATACAGCATATTGTTTATGAAAAATAAATCAAGCAGCAAGGGGAACAGCGTGGTATTTTCTGGACAGATCTGCACTTCTGGATGCCAAACATGGTTACAGTAATCTCATATTTAAGGGAATACAAATTGAAACCTTATTTGAGTGTGGCCTGACGGTAGAAATATTTTAATTGATGCAACTACAGTTTGCTGCACAAATTTTTCTCTTCACTGCGTGTGGATGTGAATCAAAAGCATTTTCATTATTTCTTTGAAATGTGTATAAGCACAAGAGAAATGGGAACAGCATAATATGTGTCATAATATGTCAGATCTGTGGTGGTAAACTTCCAGACTCATATAATTTCAATGACTAGTTATATGATTTTGATTTTTTTTCATACTGAATGTTTTTTTAGTACCTAATATTCTTGGGCCAGCTATACTGGAGCAAATGGAACTTTTGTAGTATTACCACAGTAGCTAGATCAGCTTCCAAAGAACAAAGAAAACTTCTGGGTTAAAGTCAGAAGGCAAAATGGTGTGAATCTCCCAAGTAGTATTCAGCCTCTAAAGCTACAGAAAACAGCTTGTAATTCAGCAAAAGAAGCCATTAGACAACCATTAAAGAGCAATCAAGAACGTTTTCTTTATAAGAAAATAAAGAGTACTCTTAAAGGATGATCGCTAAAGGTTAAAGTGCAGCCTGAAAGAAAATCAGGCCATGTGCAACTTGTGAAAAACTTGATTTCAGTGTTTGCTGTACTAATTTGACAAACTGTTGGCACAAAGATCAGGTCATTACACTGAACCCACTTAAGAAAGAAGAAATAATGCCATGCTGAAATAGCTTCTGTCAAAGCTTTTTATGCTTTATTTTTTGAGTTATTTCATCCCAGTTGCAGCTGGAATTGCAAATTTCTTGCTTCACTTCAGAGAGCTGTGGCATCTGAACCAAATATTCCTCTCTTCTTTGGGAGTAATTCAGAGGGTATGTTATTGGAAGAATGTTATGCAACTTGATACAGACATTTGAATTTGTTCCATCTTCTTGATTTATAAACTGATACAATCTTCACAAGTTTTTCATATATAGTAAGAAGGACTTGCTTCATGGCATTTGGAATCATTTAACCGAGCAAGGAATTTAACTGTAAAATAATTTGCAAGACTGGGTGGTATTTTAGGTTTGCTTCAGAAGTATCAATGTTGGTTGTCAGTCCATTATGATGTTCAGTACTGAAGGTGCTTGTGCCATAAGTGATTTGTGAGCTCAAAATTAAACAAGGAAAGAACAACCCAGGCAGAGAACATAGTTGTCGAGATGAGAATTACCTTGGACACAGTGACCATTCCAAATATGGCAGCAGACAAAAATGTAGTAAAGGGCATTTCTTGTGTTGGGATCTTTTCTGAATTCCAGATCTTGAATGAAGTATTCTGTGTCCACATTTTGGGTCTTTTTTTCTTGTGTTTAGTAGGTTTCCTGCTTGCCCTGTAAGCCTTTTTTCTCACTTGCTTCTGTTTAGGGTAAGAAAGGATATCATAGTCTACCTCTTTATGATTCACGGTGAAATCAGTTCAAAGAATTCATCAGTCTTTCCCTTTTTTCAAGAAGACATGAATTTTATTCAGCTTAGAGTAGGAGATGCATAATGGGAATTGATTGACCTGAATAAATTTTTTTCCCCCCTTATTTTTCTCTTCTCCATGGTACACACACCTCTTGCAGGAGTACCAGTTGTCAGTCACTTAAGAATATCTTCCCCACGTGCCCCACATCGTCATAGTGTAGTTCATTCTCATACTGGTCAAACAGCCATGTCCTTGGTAATAAGGCTGCAGGAGTTGTAGTTCTGCATGCACTGTCCGAATAGCTGACGTGGAGTTGAGAAAATCCTAAGTAATTTTAGTGGCTGAGTTGTGCTTTCAGAAATAAGCTGCATTGCAAAGCAAATACGCATCACTTTCATAAATGACAGGGTTTTGACTGATACTGTGTCCTGCAGAGCCTGATGCTTTTATGAACTTGAGCCAGCTGGAAGGCAGCTGAAATGGAGTGACTACCGCCAAAATCAGGGCAGACTTTTCCAGTTTTAAATCTCTAGTGCAACATATGAGGGCATGTTGTAAACTTCTTGGATGATATTCTGATACAGGGGTCCCTGGAAAGCTCTGAGGGAATACTGAACCGTGCTGAATAATTTTCAGCTTTTTTCTCTCACTACCTTACTTGTTAGCCTTATATGTGTATAAAACTTAATTGGGGGCACTGCAAGATGTCCTAAGTTTGCAGGAAAATTGTCAAGAGTGAACTGTATTTATTTACAAAATACCTGCATGTACAGGCAGAAGTTTTTTGTGGAATCCTAACTGCATTGGATCATTTTTTGTAGATGAAAAGGTTATTTGTTTTCCATGCTTTTCGAATCTACCTATGTTCTTTTTGTGTGCCTCAGTAAGTTGCCAAAGATGAATGTCCTGGAGCGTGAATCCAGTCCTTACCTGAAGTGTTTAAGTTTTGATAAAGGTTTGCAACATGGTGAGGCAATGGGAGGGAGTTCTCTGTGGTTTCAGGCTGATGCTCCTTTGTGGGGTGTATCTCAGTTTTGTAAGTTCTTGAATCAGATCATTATTTTCTAAAACTTTATTAAAATACACACATACATGTGTGTGTGTGTTAAAAATATATATAAATTATCTCATGAGTCTTTTTAAAAACAAATGATAGGTGTCTTACTGAAGGAGGAAAAACAAAGGATGGAAACTCTCCTGTGGGTCAAAATTACATTGCCATCCCCTTCTGATGTGAAATAAAAGCCTAACCCTATCGGTTCGGGTGACCTGTAGGGTCTGTTAGCAGGGGAAGTCAATGAAATGCATCACAATTAACAATGTCTTGTTGATCTCCCACGGACTGGAACTGTAGCAGATAATTGTGCAGTAGTGGGAGTTTTGCCATGACTAGCTTTATCATTTTGTCAGTTTGCTAATAAAAGGTCACCAAGGGTACAGAGCATCTGAGATTTACATATGGCAGATACGAAAGCGTTCTGGGGAGCCTGCCTCAGAGAGGGGCGGGGGCATTTGTTGCAATTGACACCCATGCTGTGATTCCAGAATTGACAAGAAACGCCATTACTAAGCGGATCTGCCAAGATAATTAGAATTCAGGGTTGCATTTTTAATCTGACTTGAGTCAGATAATTTATCACAGCGGTAGCAAGCTGTCAGGGTCACACAATAAATACTGATTGTGGAAGAATAAAGATTAAGTGCAGCCATACAAAAAAAAAAAAAAATTACAGGCCAAGTTGTACCTAAGAAACGTTTTCTTCCAATGCTTCCCATGCTGATTTCATGTAATATTGGCAAAAAGATCATATCTCTAAAATGAGCTTTTTTTGTAAAAGGAGGTAATGCTTTGTAGGAGTGTCTGTACTTAGGATCTGTTTTTTTAAGTTTTAAATAGCAAATTGATTGGAAGGAAATACTAATTTTGAAAAGGTGATTTAGCATGACTGTTCCATTCCTATCACCACCATTATAATTTGACATGCTAAAGGACAAATACTCTAACCTAATTTGTTAGCATTAGTAAGATACTGCATTTTTAATTTAACACAGCTCTTGTTTTTGATTCACACATGGACAGTTTGTGGCACTTTTATTTAATTAAAGAAATCTATTTATTAAAATATGCAACTTTGAAAGCAGTTTTTGAAAGCCGTTTACAAACTAGTATATTAAGGGTCCAGCACTTCCGTATTCACCTCTAGTTTTTTAAGGATACAAAATCAAATGAGAACATAGCATTTATGCATATAGTATATTTCCTTAGAAAAAAAGCTACGGCGAAGGTGAATAATTAATAGATGTATGTTGTATTCAAAAAGAAATTTCAAGAGATGCTGAGATGCGGTAGCTACCTTTAGAATATAGTTTCTTAATAAGGCATCCTGTGTCTCTTTAGCAATACCAAGCACTTTTAGCAGCCATGTTTAGGTGGTGTGTTGGTTATGTTGCTTTCTTTTTCTTCTACAAGACCATAGCTTACTATTTATCCCTGTAAGAACTTTAAATAAGTAGTTATTACTGAAATATCTACAACTGAATACTGTGAAGTCTCAGCTGAAAAAATTAGAGCTTTGAGATATTAGCAGCCCTGCATTTTAGAGTTGTTTTTTGATTTGCTTTCTGACATTGAATATTTCATGTTGAGTGGTTGATGTTTCCACTTTTCTCTTGGCAGCATTTGTGGTTAACTCATTATTTTGGTTCTGGAAATGGAGTTTGTGGTCCTTTTTTATAATGATAGGACTCTAGTACATCTGCCTAAGGAGAGCAATTACTGTGAAATTTGTTCAGCTGAATTTGAGAGAATGAAGCATGGATGAAAGATACTTAAAGAAGCAATACATTACAAAATCTTAGGATTACATATATATATATATTAATTGTAACTGTAAAAATAAAGTAAAACATTTTTATTATTTCATTTCTAGAAAGTAAATATATAATTTTCAATAACCAAAGGTCTTTAGTAACCTTTTAGTATAGATTGTTTTCTAAACAGATGTTCATGACTGTGATTTTCAAGAGATTTTCTGCCTGTTTCATAGGCTCAGAAATCACAAAATTCCTCAATATTGACTCTAAGGCAGAGTTAGAAAATGTTTCCTGTTGAAGTCATGAGAATGATTAATTTTGGTAGATGCATCAATAATGAAGCATCTTGTCTGTGGGGAACAAAGCACTCGAATCTCTCTTTTATCAAGCAGGTCTCTCAGAGCAGGCACTTGAAAATGAAACTTCCATGACACTGTTTTTTTAGGATATACCTAATGAAAGCTTTAGTCGTTAATCTTTAGAAATATCTGATTGTAACCAATGAAAAATTGAACCCTTTTGTGTTGCTTTTATGAATGTCATTATTATTATTACTACTGCTATTATTATCATCATCATTAATTTTCTTGGTAATGAATTGTCCAGCTACCTCACTTAAGTAGCAGGGGGCAGAAATGTGTATTACTGTAGCATTCAGCCTTGCTGGGGGGAACAACACCCTGTGTGAGAGACCGTAATGCTGGGGCCACAGGATATTAAAGCTCAAATTGAAGGCCAGCTGGGAGAGCAGAGCACTGCAGCATGTAAATAGTTCCTTACTCTTATCCAAGTGCAATGAGTGCTGAGGACTACTAACATAAGATGCAGCTTTTATGGACCCAGCAGACTACCCTGCCCAAGTCTGGTGTAGAGTTGTCCAATTAACATTGTTACTGTATTAATAATTTTGTGTTAATAACATAAACAAATCCTGGTGAGGTGTGAGCTTAAATTCTGCACAGTGAAAGAGCTGTGTCTGCAGGCAGGTGGGGAAACGCATCTGCTCAGACGGCATTATTTAGGAATTTGCTTTCAAACAGTTCCTTTCACAGTCTAACTACAAGGGACAGTAGCTGGAGTTGTGCCTGGAATAAAATAGGAAAAAGAAGGGAGACCACTCCCTGGAAGCCTGGCAGCTCTGAACCCTGCAAAACTTGTGCGCTGCTGTTTCCTAGGTCCGGATCTGTCAGGTAGGGATAAAGGAGGGCAGGCAGAAAGGGTTGCTGAGTGCCTGAGCAATGAAGAAAGCATAATAGATCAAACTTGATTCATCTAAACACCTATGTCCTGGGCATCTTTTTAAGGCACCCTGTCTACCCCTCCAACAGCTCCTAGGGCTGTGCTCTGTGGCCATGCCTGTCACTCCTGGGGCAGTGGTGCACTATGTGCGCCTGCCCCAGCAGAGGTGTGCAGGGATGCCCTCTGGGACTTCACCTTCTGCATACAGCCATCTCCTCTGGAAGTGCTCTTTCTGACCACATCAGGTTCCACAGCTGGCAGGCTGAGTGACACGCATCTTTTCTGTACAAATATGGGCAGAAAATGCAGTGTCAGCCTCCCATTTTGCTGTGGTTGTCTATTAATAATACAACTCTTACGTCAGCAGAGCTCTCTGAAAATGGTTACATCGTTTACATGCATGTTTGTAAGAAAGGTCACTTAGTTTGGTAGTGTTGTGTTAATTTAGACACAAAGGAAGAAACAGGTCAGGGGAAGAGATAACATTTATCTGTCTTCTGTAGTGGTCTCGCTGACTAATTGACAAAGTCTTAACTTGTATAGTACCATAGGTTATGATGAGTTAATTCCTTATAAAATAATAGGAAAGCAAAATAAAAAGCAACTCAAGCTTGTATTCCTCACTAGGAACAGACTTTAATCATATTACTGAACACTGTTCAGTCGTCCCACAGCATAGAAACTGCTGTAAGTGGGCAAGTCATAAAAGGCCAAATGGGATTGTATTGGAAGAGCTTCTTCCAGTGAAAGTGAGACTAGTGCTGGTGACCTGTGCTGGTGACCAGTGAGCATTGTGACTTGTTTGGGATGGGCTGGAGGGCAGCAAAGGGTGTATAGCAAAAGGAATAAAGTTGTGTAAGAGAAGGCTAGCTCTCCTCTAGAGGCTAGCCAAGACTAGGAGAGAACAGCTTAGCTTTCATAAATGTTGTATGAAGAGTAAACAAGCAGAGAAGGGAACTATCCAAAGTAAAGAATCACATAGCTAGCAGAACAAATGTTTATAAATTTGTTCATGGATCTTCTGAGACTGGAAACTGGAAGAAAATTCTTCAGTTGATGTTGTAGTCACCTTGATGCTTCAGTTACTGTAGAAAATAAAAATTCTGCACTAGGGGGCACTTGTGTGCTCCAAAACTTTTCCAGTGGCAACTAGGCTAGATGATTTGTCACAATAGCTTAAAAGGGTTTAAGAATTTTCTTTCCCATGATGTGTTTGAAATACAAGATCACTTAATTTCAGAGTGGAAAAATGAGGTGCATAAATGCATTTAACAGCTGAACCTTTGATTCACACACTGCTGTGAACTGTATGGAAATCCAAATGTGAATAAATAGGTATAAGGAAATGGTTAGCCAACACTCAAGACATGATGAAATACCATGCTACAATTTTATAATGCATGTTACAGCTGTATAAATACAAATAAGGGATCTGTAACACTTCTGTGACTTTTTGCGCTGTCTTAGATGGGCCTTAGGTGGTGCTGTTGCATTTTTTCTTTTGGCAGTGGCTGTTTTTAGGGCTTCAGTCATTTTTATTCTGCTTTGCTTTCTAGATCATACCAGGAAACTAAGACTAGTTGGCTACACCAATATTTGTAAAATTTACCAAGGTGGAACACTAAAACATAACCGCTTGTAGGGTACATTTTGTTTCCTAATTTGAAAGACTTTAGCATCTTTATATAAGAAGCCAGTAATACTGAACTGTGCTCATAGCATAAGGCATATCTTGCTCTACGTGTGTTATTTTGCCTAACGGTGTATAAATGTGAGTATAAAAATAAATTAAAGACACAAGATAGAGTAAAACCTCTCCAAAATTAAGTTCAACATGTGGGATTGATGCTGTAAGTTCACAAGTCTTTCAACTTTCCATATGGCTAATTAAAAAGAAAAAAGTGGCTGAATTTTAGAAAAGAAATGTGTATGTCACATTGGCAACTTGCAGAGTGCCTCCTCTGTTAAAGGACCTATGTACTAGTTTTCCATCCAATTTCCTGCCCTTATCTTCCTTATGCCAGCTCACAGTGTGGTTCATTGGGAAACAGTTTGCTTTTTTTTCCTATTTCTTTTTTCACAGCATAAAAAAAAAATTCCCATGAAGGTTTTTTCCACTGCAACTGCCTACCCTTTATGCTCTGCAGCCTGCCAAGCTTGCCAAAACTCAGCAGGTAGCCCACATGGTATGCATGTCTGTGTGAGAACGCTCCCCTGATGTGGACAAGATGTTGGTTGTAAAATGAAGCCAACATCTTGTCCACAAGTGTGCAAAAAAATATCCTCAATCTGGACAGACATGTTTTTGTAGGCTGAATGTATTGGCTGTGTTAATTCAAAGTCTAAACTTTTTAAGACCAGGAAAAAATAATTATATAGTTACAGTACCAATAATGCTATCAGTAGTAGTAAAGCTGCAGACGTATTTGTTAATCTGAGACTGTTTGGTTAAACTTTTACTGCCCCAGTATTTACAGTAATTCTATTGGCATCTGTAACTTCAGGGGTTTTATCACTCCTACTTTAGTCTCCACAACCTGGGGAAATAATGTAACCCCAAGATTATGGGCTAGCAATGAACAGTACAAGAATTAAGAGGGAATATGCTGCGGCTTCAGTCTGCAGCTTGCCCAGAACTTCCTTTGAGATGGATATTTTTGTTTTGTACCTATGCCCTGTGGGTTGCACGTGAGGAGCAAGGGAAAGAGTAATGTATAGACAGTGGAGGATAGCAGTGACAAACTCCCTTGCTTGGATGGAATTGGATGAGGCAAAGTTGGTTGCATAATGTAAACAAAACAAAAAAAGCCCCTACAAGGTTATTCCCTGGGACTGTGTATGCTTCATATTTTCCAAACTAAAATTGTCAAAATGTTCTGATTAGTTTAGAACTTGGAAATATTAAAGCTACGTTTTCTCGTGAGAGCAAACCAAAAAATTGGCAGAAAACTTAAGCTATACTTTGGTGGTTTTGCTTATTTCAGGCTGAAATATGGGAAGGACAAAATTCGGTTTAGTTTTCACTTCAGTCTTTTCAGTTTAGGTTTGTGATTCAGGCTTTTTAAAGCTGGCACAGTTTGAGTACTTACTTAAGTTAAAGGTGTTCTGAATTGCCTTGGTCTGCCTAAAAATGTGGGGTTTTTTCCAATCCACGTTACAGATTTTTTTTTTTTTTACTCAGAAGTTTAGAACACCACACTATTACATTACACACAAAGGTGCACACAGTGGTGGAGTACATCCACACTTCAGCACAAGCAAAGCTCCTGCTGATCCACACAGCTCACCTGTGGATGACCCCACACTGGGGTGGGCAAAACCAGGATTCACCCTTTGCTTTTAAGGCTGCCTTTCTCCATGTATATATCTGCTAGCATATGCTTAGCATAGCTGGTTCTGTTTCTCTCCTCTGCCCTCGCAGTGTGTTAGGGTTGGGAACACCCAGACTCCAGAGCATTTCTCTCACCAGCAGGAGTGCTCTGCAGAGGAACCTCAGAGCTGCAATTGCTTCCTCTGGATTCTCACTTGAAGTTAATGGAACATGGGGATTCTTAGCATACCTAGATGTTTCCAGTAATATAGATTCATGGCACTTACTTCAGGCATTTCATTTGGTTTTTTGTTTTGATGGCTTTTAAAAAAAAAATTAATGAAAGCACTTTGTTTATTACCTGGCAAAGTACATGATGCCTATTCTCCATTAACTTGCATTAATGTGTAAAAGCCCTTGAAGGTTTAGGATTTCTAAATGCATTTGCCTAGCATGTACACACCATTTTTTTTTTGTAAACATAATGGACAACAGCTTTGAAGAATGTTTGACTGTTTTAGACTTGCAAATTAATACCTAGTAAAAGTTTGGGCATGTTGGGCATGTTGTCCCAAACAATGCTTTTGTCTAGATCATCAAGGTACATGGTTGGCAATTGTCTGGTTTAAATAGGTTCTGGTTTTGCCTTGATTCATTCTGGTTTGAAATTTCATATTGTTCAAAATCTAAAAATTAAATTTCAGTATAGCTTTCTAATGAAAAAGACAATGCTAGATTGATTTTTAAATTTTTTTTTAGAAGATGATGAAACCTCTTATGTGCATGGGGATTTTCTTATGAATAGTTCATGCTCTATTTCAGGGAGGTAATATTTTTCATTTCTTTAGAAGATCTTTCTTGATGTACTAATATGCATCACTGTCTTGAAAAATGACTGCATGGTAGTGTTCAGCAGGCAAAAGAAATTACAGTGTGTGTAAAACTCCTCCTTGATTGTGCATGACATTGCCCAGTTTATGAGACCTTGCAACTAAAGAGTAATCTATTCTTAAGCATGTAATTATTTTTGGCAGCCAGGTATTTCAAAATACATAACTTAAACTTTTTTCTGTTCTGAGTCTGCTTTAGACTGTGTGATATGCCCATTCTCATGGTAGAAAGGACTTTGTCATTTTTCTTCATAAATGTCATTTTTGAAGTTTCATTTCAGTTTATTACAGGTGAACATAGCTCATAATTTATGTGTTACACTGACAGACTACAAATAATAATGTCTCTTGGAACAGCAAGTCAGAAAATCACCTAGCATATTAATTACAATTGTCAAGCAATGACTGATCATAAATTTAACATCAAAGACCCAGACTTCCTAAGAAAGCATCTTAAATGCTCCGTTAAAAAATTTGCCCTTGAAATTGCATGTTAGATAATAAGTACTAAAGTGTTACAGTAATGTATTAAAATTTTTTTTTAAACCATGGAAATGTCTTTTTAAGTAACAATTTGGTAGAAAAGTTGGGGGAAGAATTTATTAATTTCTTATCTCTCAGTGTAAGAATTCTACACCTACATGTGAATAAGAATATACCATTAAACTTATTTATCGGATTCGGCTATCTAATACCACTTTGGAAGCACCTGAAAGGCAGAGAAAAGGACAGTGTTCTACATGATGAAGTGTAGATGTGTGAGGCATGGTGTGGCTAAGCCACAGTTTTCTCTGTGTCCCTTGGTGCCTCCAAATTCCACCACCTGTAAACCATATGGTTTTGAGGAGTGACACGTGTGTGTGACCTGCTAAGGGACAGTGCGTGCTCAGTCATCCTAAGTGTCTGCTTGGCTTCAAGATCAAGAAAACCAAGAAAAAACTCCAGTTGGACTTTTCCAGTTGCACAGACTTTGGATTTTTTCCATCAAGAGGTGGGGAACATGGTGAGGGATTCAGGCATGGTATGCCTCAACCATTTCTCCTAGGAAGGGTCACACTCCAGTTCCACAGCTGAAAGCTGCACAAGTTTAAACTTTTTCCTACGTGCTGTCAAGGTCTGACTTGAGTGCAAACCCCAGCCTATCCTCAGAAGGTTTTCCAGGGGTACTGGCTGAGGTCAGTGGGATTCTGGGTTCAGTACCCGGAGTCAGGAGTTCATATAAGGATTCCTAAATGACTAGAGGTTTGAAGGACCCGACTGTATATATGCCTTTGCATGGGCCTCATTTTCAGAGAACTTTGTAGCTATTGAAAGTCAGTGGGTTACAGTGAATATTTAGACATTTGTCTGAGGTTACAGTTGTGGTTGAAACAACTATAAACACTATGAAAGAAGATCTGGGTCTAAATGTGGAGGGGAGTGGGTCACAGGGAAATGAAGACAAGAGGAGGGAATTACAGAAGACACAGGAGGAGCTGGTGTTTATTGCAGTAGGAAGTTGAAGGAAGTGGTTTGTATGTCCTTAGGAAATCCAGCTTCATTAGTTCTGTTCTTTACAGAACTTTTTAATTTAAGCTAGATGGGTAGTGGACTCACAATTGGGAAATGACATGGTGACAAATAGCTTTTCAGTTTTTGCACAGTTGAAGTCCTTTCCTTTTCTCAAATGTATCTCAGAAATTGTTCCCATGGTGTACGTCCAGCCCAATGTCTCAATTAGTAAATGGGAACAGGCAATGGAAAGACTTGTCATGCAAAAAAATTAATTTGAGGAATATGTGGAAAGTGTCTGTGATGAGGCAAGTCAGTCTAAACTTGTCATCACTTTCATTTGGCATAACTGAGTGCTGCTGGAGAAAGGGATGATTGCCTCTCCCTGTTCAGGCTGCCTGTTTCCTTTGTATGCTGAGTTTGTGGTTCTGACGTGGTTTTGGTTGGGTTAGCTTTCACTTGGACCAGGTCCATGTTCCAGCTTGCCCACAAGCACACAAACACTTCTGTTGGGAAGAGACAGCAATGAGAACAGGCAGGTTGGTGTGGAATGAAAGGTGGAGTCATTTGCCTTGTGAAGAGCTGGACCAGGCAAGGGGATTGCAAAACCATCACCTCCACAGGGATGGTGGGAGATTCAGAGGGTGCATCCAGGGAGAGCTGTTAAAGAGGGATAATCAGCAATAATGTTTTTAAGGACTTCTCAGAACCACTAAAATAACATATTGTGACACTGAAAGTATTTATATGTCAATAATTATTTTTCAGTAATTATTCAGTAATAGTGTCATTGACTTCTGACACTTAAGATTGATAACATAATGCTGGGTCTTTTATTTTCCTCTCTTTCTCTCTCTCTCTCTCTCTCTCTTTTCTTTTCTCTTTTTTTCTTTTATTGGATCCCTTTACTGTACTCTTTTAAGGCATAGAACCATTTTATTAGAAAGACATTTCCCTGCCTGGGCAGCTGAGATCCTTGTGTAAACCACAGTGGTGAGGGGTGTGTGGGAGCTGGATAAGAGACACTTGGACTGTCTGTTTAGGTCTACCAGCAGAGCAGAGGCTTCTGTTAGTTTTTACTGAGATGGAAATAATTTGAAAAAGGTGATGTCCAGAAAAAATAAGTATTATCTTCAAGTATCATCTCTTAGCTAGATCCAAAGCATACTCGACAATGAGCCTGATTTTTTGGAAACCATAAACATATTAAAATTCAGCATTGGCTTTGAAATGCAGGCAAGCAGACTTAGCTTTATCACATTTGGAATCCCAAACGCATCATGGAGAAGTTTTCTGAGTTTTTTAATGTCACTAACCTAAATATAACTACTGAATTGCAGCAAAGCTATGCTAGCAGATGCACGTAATTTGGTTAGTGTTACTAATTCTGTTTTTCCACATCCTTATGAGGTGCATGGACATGATATGGACATCCGTCTTCCACTCCCAATAACACACAAGTTACTGGTGGGACAACCACTGGATTCTGGATCCTGTCTACACCTGGGGGAGACTTCTTGGAGCCTGAAGCTTTTCAAAAGAATAGCCTCACGGTGGTGACACTGCATCTGCAGGGACTTAGTTTGGAACCTGACATTTAAAACATCATTCATTTTGGCTGCTTCATTATGACGAAATAGCAGGTCCATGCAATGGGAGGCAATAGTAAAATTTTAAATTTCCACAGTTTAACCTTATGGAAAGACAGCATTACAGTGCAAGAATAGCTTATAGGAGCATGTAATTTTGCAGTTTTCTTTTGGACTGGCAAAGGGAAAAAATGTAGGAACATCTACTGAATCCTATACCTTGTTTCTAGCTCTTTAGTAACTTTCTGCAAGCATTCACCTTGTCTCATTTGCAAAGCACAGCACTGGTTATCACAAGGCTGTGGCCGATAATAAAGATGCTGAAGGATAAAAAGCCAGTAAAACAAATATAGTGCATAAAAGTAGCTTGATTTTGTTATGGTTTTTTTCAGATTTACACCTGAAATTGCACAGAGGCTGTTTAGAATTGTTTGAGAGTTGAAGTGTCATTACATGGTTTTAGGATGCTCTTGAGAGGTGAAAATGGGGAGGACAGAGACAGCCTGAGACTGTGTTCTTACCTTTCCTGTGTTGTTTTCTTATGTGCAGTGGGTGGGAAAGTTTACAAGACAAGTTATACATTCCCCATGTAAAGCTGTTTCTTATTTTTCTTAAAAGCACTCGGGGAATCCTTAAGGTTGAAGGGTTTGGGGAGGTTTTTTAATGCATTTTGGTTTAGCCAGCCCAGTTATTCAGGCAATGGTGAGAGCCCTGCAATGTTTTTGGCTAAGTGGGTGACCATGTGAACAAGTAGAGAAGGAACTTGGGATCTGAAAATGGATATACTGTTGTATACCTAGCTCCAGATACAATTTATAACATATGAGAATAATCAAGTCCTGAAAGTGTAAAAGCTTAAAACTTGAGAGCCAAATAAAATATGCTATAGTGGATTAGGCTAAAATGTACTTAGAGCTGCCTGCGTTAGAATTGTTTTATTTCTCATCAGAGCATAAATTGCAAAGGCTTGTCAGCAATAAATTTGGACTTAGTTTGATAGAAGACATCTTCTGCAACTTGTGAAATCTAATAAAATCCATTAATATGCTATGATTCAAGATTTCTGTAAATTTTAAGAAAAATATGACGATACCTAAATAAGATATTATTATTAATATATTTATTCTAGTCTTAAGGCACGTTAGCAATTACATTTTCACAGCATTGTTTAACAGTTGCAAATGTACCAAAAAATATTGGCAGAAGACTGTTTTTTAAGTGAAAACAGAGAGCCTTAAACTTAGCAAAGGCCTGGAGAAAGTCTATTTAACCATTAAATATATAAATAATCCCATTAACATTGGGAAGAGTGTTCCCTACTTGAGTTCAACAAGAAGAGAGATTTAGACTCATTCTTGTATTGCGGTCTCACCTACACGTAAATAAAATAGTTTTGTTTGAGATATCGGCAGAGGTTTCCTCCAGTGAACATGAAATTAGTTGCTTCTTTCTCTGCTCCAGCATCTCTCACACTGTAAGAGGTGTAGCCCTGTTTGACTGGTGTATGTGAGAAGAAACTCAGAATTTCCCAGATTCAGCTTGACCTTTATACCAAATTTCAAATTATTCCTCCCCCCAACATTCATCAGAGTTCTGCATGTCCTATTTTTAATTTTTTTTTTTTTTTAAAGAATACAGTAAGATCGTATCTTATAGACCCAGAAGTGATGATTATCCCAACAGAGAAACCAATTGTGGTGTGTTTCATCAGTTCCTGGACAATGATGACAGAGAAGTGGGAAAAGTACGTTCTGATTCAGCTGTTTATTCCCACATGTAGTTACTCGTTTCTTAGTGATGTTCATTTCCTTGACTAAGAATTGCAAAACCCAGAACAACATGGTGAAATAGGCAGAATATTTGAAAGCACTTTATTCCAGAGTGGAAATAAATAGGACATATAGAGAGCTAAAACTTCATGATATTTTGAGCTGTTTGTCTTTATTATCCCCAAGTTTTCAATTAAAAGAAAAAGTGAAATAAAACCACCACAGAAGCAACTATTCTTTATATTTCTTAAAAGGCTAGGTTTTTGCACCTAAAAACTTTTCCATTGCTTAATTATTAAATTTAGTTCTTACAGTGACAGCAGAGTCTTTTGATGACAACGAAGAACCACTATATGAAGACAACTGTAGTATTGATATTATACATCTTTTATGATCTTCTATTTAGCAAATTGGAACAAAAATTCTTATTATATGTCTTCTGTGCTACAGAAAGCTCTCTGAAATTTGCTTGGAGCACAGACATGTGGCCTCATCTTGTACAGTTATGTAAGTACTTTTCCCTCAGTATCTGGTAGTAGGAAGGTAGTTTTTCCCTTTTTGTCTCATGAGATAAGCTGTGTTCCAGCAACACATACCCGAGGCCAACTTTGTACATTCCTAAGAGTGGTGACACATGCTGCTTGTTCTCTGTATACTTTACCTGAAAAATTATTTGTGAAATTCAGGTTTCCCTTTCCTACCTTACCTCTGCTGTGTAATTTCCCTGGCAAATTGACTCAAAATTTTGTAGTAAAAATTGGAGGGGATGTGGAGTGGACTGCTAATGTAGAGAATAAAATGAACCATGACGTGAAAGATTGCTAGTCTGGTCCATGGTATCTTGTTGATAAGTATCTGATAGTTGATAGTGAGAAGGTGTTCACAGAAAATAGGGATTAGACTGCCCAGGGAAGGCTGAACAGCCTCCCTCTTTAATCAGCGGAGGAGAGAGCTGCTTCTCAAAGCGATAGTTCAGACTAGTCAAATTAATCCCTTCTCTCTGCATCAAGGGCAGTATCAGTACAGTAAACCAGTGGATTAGGTGAGTGAAGCACAGTGGGCTGGAGAGGTAGATGAGAAGGTTTATGTGTATTGCATGGAGATGACTTGGTGGGGACTTGGAGAGATTACCTTGATCTCAGGAGCTAATGGAAGGCCGTTCTTCCCAAACATGCAGTAGTTCTTTCCTGCTCACCTCACGGAGTATCAGCTCTCTCAAATGGTTGATGAGAGATATTCACGATTAAAAACTGTGAACAGCCCCCTGATCAGTTATATCTGTATCAAGATTTGCAAAGTTTTTGATCATACAGTATGAATCCTTATGGTTACCTAGACATAACACAGGCAAGGAAGTGCCCTTCCCATGTCTGCAAAGGAATTGTACTCTTTTGCAGCAGAAGTGACTATAGCCTGAACTCTGTAACTTGTGATTTGATGTAATGAGTATATTCTAGAAAAACATCCAATATTGGTCTGAAGCCAAATGAGACTTAATTTCACTTGGTAAATCTTCCTTATTGTTAACTAGGTGTTGGGTTTTTTAATTTGAAGACCGAATGTTTCCAATTCCCACCCATTAGATAATGTTATCTCTCTATTTATTTAAATTTAAGGGCCTTCTTGAATGTTTATAATCCACAGTGATCATTAATTTACTCTTTGAAAAGTTAAGAGCTTTTGTGGCTGTTGTGGTGTTTGTGTGCTCTGGAGAAGACTCCTTTTTTTAATGGGTAAAAATTATGAAGAGTTATTTTCCAGTTTCTAATTTGCTGTGATAGCCAAAGGCTTAAGAAGAGAAGTCAACCGCTGCATTAACTCTTGGAAAGAAAATGCACAGAACACGTCTATCTGGTTTAGCACTAGATTTTGGCAGAGGCAGCCTTCTCAGTAGTGAACCAATTATTATGGATAATAATGTTTTAGCTTGCATAGATTGGTTTTTGAGAGTGTTCCCAGCTAATGATAGTCATTAATCCATTGGTAAACTGAGTCTTGAGCTTTCTGTTCTGATCTTTATTTTTGATTTGTTTACTTGAATGGATTTTTAACGTGATAACAGCCAGATTGTTTTTGACAGCCTGATGTCATGGCTGATTGAAGTCTTCTGTTTCTTCCATTAGCTCTTGCCTGCTCATCACTGCCAATATTACTGTGAGTAGCTTCCCTCCTCCGCTCTTACATAAGTTTTGTGGGTTGGGGGACAGGAGGGCTGGTGTTCAGGGGGTTTGGTTCTTTTCTCTCAGAGTTTCCTTAAACCTGATGCTTTTCATGTTCATGTTTCTGCCATTAAATCGTGAGACTGTGGTGTGGCTTTCCTTGCTGTGCTGTAATCCTTATCACCTGTCCTCTCCCATGTTCTAAATGAGGAAAGCATTGATGTTGTTGAAATTACATTCTGGAGCATAAGAATTTGCAGCAATAAGCCTGTGAGTCTGGGGGAGCAGTCTGTAGGTGTTGCTGGGACTGCAGCCCCACGTGCTGTGCCAGCTCTTGGGCAGCTGCCATTCCCTTGGCAGTCTGGTGCACCGAGGCACACAGTGTACCAAAATGTTCCTTCAGTTATGCAGTACCAGATCAGAGATACTCCCCTCCAGCTGGGAAGGTTCTGGGAGAGCCAAGTGATCATAGTCTAGAGAGTTTTCTCACTGAGTTCATGGGTGCACACGGATGTGCTGTAGTTTTTAACTAGAGATTTGGGCAATGCCTTACTAATCCTGATAACTGAGGGACAGGCATAAGGGGACAGCTCTTTGGAATCAGAATGTCATTTTATCTATCTATTTCTTGTCACTGAGCTTCCCCTGTAGCAGCTGAGTTTTAACCAACCCTCCTCGTCTGTTACTGTGGGACTTTGTCCTTAAGGGCATTAACTCCTCCTAACTTCTTTATCCTATCCTAGCCTAGCCCAGTCTGCACATTCTGATCCATCTTTGCAGCTTCTTGTCCCATCAGGTTGCCATGCGCTGTTCGGAGTGGCTGCTGACAAGAATGTGAACACCTCAGTCTCGAGCCCTTTTGTGGCAGCGCTCCCACCTCATTCCACTTGCCTTGGCTCCCGCTCAAGTGCCGGCGTGACCCTGATGGTTTCATTTCACTGCATTGCAGGATTCGAGCCGTGCTGAAGCTCGCTGACGTTGGTACTTGATTGTGCAAGTTGCTGAGCACCTCGTGCGAGTGTTTCCAATTACTCCAGTGTCAGTGGGAGATGAGGATAAAAATGGTGCTGAGCAAGTGGCTGCTATGTCACCTCTGCCTGTATCACTCTGAAGTTTATATTACCTAAGGCAGAAGGAGTTAACTTGGGGGTGAGGGAGGGATAACTTTTGGTGCTAAATGTCACAGGTTTTTTACTGCAAATACACATTTCTCAGTGGTGGTTTGTTTTTTCATTTTTGTTTTTATTTTTTTTTACTTTTCTAGGCTTTACAGTAATTTGCAGCAAAATCAAATAAAAATATGGTGTCTATTTAGTGTTTTGATGCTGCTAGGATAAAGAATGCTTCAGCTCAGGGATATGTTCAGCAATATTCATCCTAATTTCTGATAAATCTGAAAATCTTATTTAGGGTTACCAGAGTCAAGTGTTTGGCATCTTTTCAGTAATTACTCAACAGCTTTTGAAAAGTGACTGGATCTGTTTGTTTTTAAAGGACAAATAGAGCTTTCAGACAAATACCAAAATCACCGTAATTTTGGGGCTGCTTTTGCATTTAAGTTAATAACTTTGATTATGCTCATTTTAATATTTGTCATTAAAATTAACAATTTTTATTAAATTTATATTTTGCCTTTTAAAATTCAGAGCCTTTTAAATTTATATTTTGCCATTTAAAATTATGAGCCTCCCATTTTAAAAACTGTATGGACCCTGCATATAGGATTTTCTTGCTCTTTCCTCTCAATTAATGCAGCACAATAGACATGAGTTACTCAGGGGGTGGAGAGGAGTTTTAAGTATTTCAGTTGATTATATGTGAGAGTTTATATGCAATTCATTTAGGAAAATGCTATTCAAGGGCAATTTCAGAATTCTTTGTTTCAGTGAAAGCAATCTGCATCAAGGGGCAAGCCTACCTGAGCATCCAAAAAACCCCAGTAGCCTTTGAAGTTCTTGAGTAAAATGTGTTACAAAGTAATGTTCCTATATTGTTTAGTCGTGCTGAGATTTATTATAAAGAACCGAGTAAATTTGAGTAAAAATTTGAGTAAGTTTGAGTAAAAATTGGCTTCCATGAATGAAAAAATATTTTATAAAATTAGTTTGGATAGGAAAAGGACACTAGCATTGAAGGAAAAAGATAATGATTAAGAGGAGGCAGATCATCACACTACTTTTGCATTTGTAGGTGTTAAAAACAAATTCTTCCTTTGAAAAGTTTTTGTCCCTCTCCACTCTGAAAGACTGATTAGAACTGTCTTTCAGCATTTCTAGGAAGTTAGCTCCAGGAAAAATTATAATATTTATTATCATTGTATTTCATACTATCTATATAAAATAGGTTTTGGAAATCCATTCTGAACCATGATCTGAGCTCTACCTTGATCCTATTCATAAAATAGGCTTTAGAATTTGTTTGATTGATAAATACAGAAATGAAGGGAAAAAAAGTAGATTTTAAGGAGCTGACCTTAGAAACAGCTAAAACATTTTTGAGAATTAAATTATTTGAAGACTGAAAACTTGTGTTTAAAGATTTGCAAGAAGCAAAGTATTTTGTGTCAGTGCATTATACTGAAAGTGTTTAAGCTTTTTACCACAGACATTTACTGATGGATGAAAAGCATTAAGGGTAGCTATTACTGACTTATACTAACAGCAGTCCATAGGTTGTTTTCCAGATCTGTAGATTTTAAAATGTCTCCCGTGGTGCTTGACATAGGTTTTGAGGAAAATAGAGAAGGACCTGTATCTCTTTAGTCTCTCAGTATTTGGTGGTTAGTTGATGTGGTAGGAATATGCCAAAACAGACTTGGAAAGTGGACAGAGCAGAAAGGAGAGTAGGAAGGTTTAATAGATTTTTAGCCCCTGTGAGCTAAATTAAATCTGGAAATCAATATGCCAAAGATTTTTTTTAAGTCCTCATCTCCAAAGAGAGTACTGTGTTAATATGTAAGGGAAAGTTTGTGAAGTTTTTTGTGACAAGAAAGCATCAAGAAGTTATATAATTGTCTATCTTTTAGCTCTCTCTTTCTACATGGTGTTGCTGACGTGAGAGAAGTGCCCCTTGCCAAGGGGGGCTGTTTAGCCCTGGTCTGCCTTTTAGGTGAGACGAACAGCTGAGAAATGCCCTCATACAGGTTCATGTCTGACGCTCTGGCCAGAAGTGGGAACAAACCTTGGCCATGTGCCTTTCAGCCCAGACAGTGGTTCTCAAGCATGGCAGTTTTGCAGACCAGAGTCAACACTCAGTATTTTCTTAGGCCATAATGCACCAAATTTTACCCTCTGGCTTCTAATGAACTGCTGTTTAATATAAGTTTGTAGACCATCAAGGAACCGCTAAGCATACACTCGTGGGAACCACTGTGCTGAGAGGGCCAGAGGTTTCAAGTCCCTGTAGCTGGTCAGGCCAGCTATTAAACGTGGCTAATATTTGCACTGAGGTTGTTGGTGTGGTTTAGGATCTACATAGGATGAGCAGAATTTTGCATTTAAAGCATTTTCTTAGACTAGCTTTTTGCAGGTTGTTGAAATAAACCTGAAATTTGAATATGTGTTGGAAGATACTGTGGCATAGAGGCTTAGGCACTGACTGAAGAATGGAGACAGTGGCAGTGGTGTTTTGAGGCTGTTGCTAAAATTTCTCTGCCACATTCCCTCTGTTTGGCAGCAGTTTCAGAACTAGAAAGGGATGCAGGTCAGTGTTTTTCATGCATGGCATCATGCTTATTATTGACGAACTCAGAAATTCAAAAATCATGTTAGACACGACTACACTTTACTACGATTATTTCAAATCTTGATTAATAGTTACATTTTTCTATTCTTACTTTCTGCAAGGTGTATTTGCAAACTTGTCTAGAGTTTAAACAATGTTTCAAAAATTTAAAATGACTGGACAAGTTAGAACAATTTTTGCCTTTATATAAGCACTATGGTTCTCTTCTCTAAAGAGATTCTTTCATCAGGGCTTACCTTAGAGAGCCATCAGGAATCACACAAATTGCTAATTCTATTGTGTGTGCTGAATCCTGTTAGGTATGTGCTGCCTAAGGAAGAGCTCTCCAAAAGATGTATTATCTTGGCCACGCATTTTTTAAACTTTGTTATTTAATTATTTTGGCCCTCAAAAGAACTGCTTTCACTTGGCTGTTAAAATGAAAAAGAATACACATATATTTAATATACAAACATATATTTAATTTGTATATATGCATGTAATAGATTTATGTGTATATGTGCATCCATGAATCTGTGTGTGTGTATGTATATGTATAGATGAACACATGTACAAGCAGCAATACAGTGCTACTTAAATTCAGGATATGGATTGTTAATCAGGGCAGAAGACCTAAATTGAAGAAGTATGAAACAGAGAGGGCTGAGATCAGAAGGACTCACAGTCAAAAGGAGTGGTGGAATGACACTGGTAATGCAGAGAATATGCATGTCAGTTGGGTGTAACAAAGTTGTTGGAGAAAAAGGTAGAAATTCTAGTATGGATTGATAATACATGTAAACATGATTGAAGTGTAAAGAACAAAAGTGTAAAAGGTAGAGGTCAGATCTTTTCCGGAGTGAGAACTGGAAATGATAATGGTAAATTACAAAAAAAAGCTGTGGAGATTCATTAGAGAAAGTTCTCCATTTAATTATTCTTCCTTCACTTATTCATACAGCATCAAAACCTGCAGAAAGATCAAGGAGCTAAATAAATTGTATGTTTTGGCACACAAACCAACTTAAAACTAGTGCAGATTACAGCAGTTCCTGGATACCAGCTGGTGTTTGAGCTGAGATAGGTATTGCTTTAGAGAGCACCATGTGCTTGTGCTGTGTGTTTCTGTATTTTATATGCTGACATTGTAGGAAGATGCATTTTGTGTTGTTGAAAATAAAAGTGAATGACAGTGCTTTTGGATTCCTCTGGAGGGTGTGAGAGGTCAGATGGTTTTTCTGTTCCCTTTGTGCCAGGTGCTGCAGGTGGTATTTCTCTGAAGGTGGAGGGTTTAGGAAAAGAGGCAATGGGCAGAAACTGATGTATAAGGAAATGCCACCTGAATATGAGGAAGAACTTTACTGTGTGAGTGACTGAGCACTGGAACAGATTGCCCAGGGAGGTTGCCAGGTCGTGGAGTCTCCCTTGCTGGAGATATCCAAGGACTGTCTGGACACCATCCTGTGCTGTGTGCTGTAGAATGACCCTGCTTAAGCAGGGAGATTCAACCAGATGATCCCTTCCAACTCATCCATTCTGTGAAGCAGGGGAAGACTTTAGGTTTTCTTCCTCATTACTGTCACTGACAGAGAGTTTCATATTTATGGAGTTTCATGAGGCCAAATTGTCTAAAGCATCCTTGGTGTGGCCAAATCTGCGGTATTTTTGTGGCATGCAAGCAGAGGAGACCTTTCTAGTCCACTGAGTTCCCTTCCCTTGTGTCACTTGGCATCATAAGCCCACAAAGTGAGGTCTTCAGGACACCCTAAATTCGGAGATGCTGTTGATGCGGGTTTTCCACCATCCTGTGGTGAGTACTTTCCCACCTTGCCTCGGCCCGAAGGCCTTTCTGGGCCCTTCTGGAAGAGGCCATGCTTAATAGAGGGGCGAGTGTGTAGGCAACTTGTTTTGGGGTGGTAGGGCAGGAGGGGTGGTAGCTGTGATGGGGATGGGCAGTGATGCAGGGCAATGGGATGGGACGAGGGATGGGCAGTGATGGGGATGGGCAGTGATGCGGGGCAGTGGGACGGGATGAGGGATAGGTGATGATGGGGATGGGCGGTGATGCAGGGCAGTGGGATGGGACGAGGGATGAGCAGTGATGGGGATGGGCGGTGGTGCGGGGCAGCAGAGTGGGATGAGGGATGGGCGGTGATGCGGGGCAGCGGAGTGGGATGAGGGATGGGTGGTGATGCGGGGCAGCAGGCAGGGATGAGGGATGTGAGGTGATGCAGGGCAGCGGGATGGGATGAGGGATGAGCAGTGATGGGGATGGGTGGTGATGCGGGGCAGCAGGCAGGGATGAGGGATGGGCAGTGGTGCGGGGCAGCAGGGTGGAATGAGGGATGGACAGTGGTGCGGGACAGACGGGGGATGTGAGGCGGTGCGGGCCGTGGCCGCTGCCTGCAGAGGGCTCTGTGACACCGCGTTTCCCCCGGCCGTGTGCGGGGAGGGGGAAGGGAGCGCTGGGGTAACGCTTCCAACAGTCTGGTCTTAGTCTGGTAAACAGACTAGGAATTGTGGGCTAAGTCCTTTTCCTCAAGCTTTGCACCGAGGCTGAGATCAGATGACTCAGTCCGGACTCATTATTTTAATAGCCTACAGCTAGTTCACATAGCAGCGGGAGTCCACAAAAAAGGCATTTAATTGTTGAAACTCAAACTGGTACATTGTAACTGCAGATTATAGTATGCAGATTTAAGTGATTCAAGTAATTTATAAAGCTCTTGCACAAGCAAACTGAAAGTTAAAATACTGATATTGTAATAAAAAGTAAATAAAACATACTTTTGTACATTAAGACCCAATTAAAGAGCATGATTTCATTTAACAAACTTAAAACAGGCAGGTGATATTTGCCAACATTACTACAGCTGTGTTTTACACTAGGAAATTAATTAAAATAGTAATTTATACTTTTTTCCACTTGCAAGTCTTGTGCCTGTCTGTATTACACCATCTATTTTCTCTTCATTCATTGTGTTAGGGTGTGTTTGTAATCTCACTTAGGCTGCATCACAACTTCGGGGTTGGTTTTTTTCTCCTTACCTAATGAAAAACCGGCTTTCTGCAATAATGCCAGCGAAGCAGATCAAACAGGGCTGAAGGAACTTCCCTGCTGTCTGCCTGAGAGGCAGTGCATTGTTAGTTATTCAGATGTCAGTCCTTTTCTTCCGCATCCTAGCAGGGTTTCGCTGGTTTCATCAGATCACTCGAGCTGGAGGTGGGAGGGTGGCTGCCAGTGAGGGATGCGAGGGAATGGTTTCCTGTTAGACTGAGCAGAACTGGGGGATTTGCTGCATTCCCATAAATGCCTGGCTCTGGTGCAATTGTACACCGCCAGACTAACAGGGACAAAATTTCAAAATGCAAATCAGTGTTCTGCTTTTATACCTCACAGCTGAGAATAATGGGACCTCAGGAGTTATTCTTAGTTCTTGGGTACTTCCCCCTCCCCAAGCTGCTAAAACAGGGATTACATAATGAACTGTTAACTTTGTCAGTCAAATCAGCTTAAAGTGTAGAAAAGTACATTTTTTAAAAATAGCACTTAATTACAGAAATGAGAGTTCATTATTCTGATTGTATGAAAGAGCAAACACATGTGATGGTTATCTTCTTCATTCTCCACTTTTCCTTGTCTATCTTCACCTGAACTTTGATACCTTCAAGGAGGAATTTCTCATGTCGGCTATTTTATAGACGTGTGACTCATTGCAGCAGAGTCTGAAGAACTGGGAATGTTCAATTTGCCATTTTAGTGGGGCTGAATTGTTTGTAAGTTGCTATCGTCCTTTCAAACAACTCATGATGCCTGAAAACTTGGTTTATTAAGACCAGACATTTCACATTCCTAATGTTAAGATTGCTGCAATTTTCCATTATAAGCTTTACCCCACCCAGTCCTCTGAATACAGATTTATAAATCAGTTTAAAAAAATGCATCTCCATCTAAATCCTCACTTACATTTTAAGCGTGGGAGAACATCTCTGAGCTGAATACTCTTTCTCAGCTGGAGAATCATGTTCTGTTATCAGTGTTTTCAGAAACGGATTTAGTTTCTTAAAAAATAAAATCAAATAGGGAATGGTTTGTGAGTGACTTCGGGGTGTCTGTTTTTGAAAGAAAAACAGCATCTATAGGTTTTAGGAACTAATTTATTATGCAACTTACTACCAGTTTCTTTTTGCCATATTTTTGTTGAATGGGTATGCTGGATTGCTTACAACCTGGAGGAGCCAGGGCAGACATTGTACATGTGATATATTTCTGAAAGACTGAAAAATGTGTTGGTTAATGTGGTTGACTAATGCTGTGTAAAATTATTGAAGATTGGTTCATTCATTCAGATTGGTATTAGACATCCTTAGAGTTAATAAGCAATGCTTTGTGATAATATCTATTTTTAAATTCTTGCATGATGAATCTGTCTTTGGGTGTTGACTCGAATTCTCAGGAGAACTCAACACGGAATGACACAAGAATAGCCGGACATAAATGGAACATTACAAGAATAAAATATCTGACATTTCAGCTCCCTGCTTCTTAAAGCTAGAAGTCCTTGAGGCATCAATAAAATGAAACCGAGTCCGGCATTAAAATTGTGTGTCATGCGTACACAGATCTACTTCTCTGTAGGGCTGACTGAAAGAAATTGTTTTTACATAAATAGTTACAGTAAGCTCTTCAAGAAGGAAGGGCAGACCAGTAATGGAAAAACATATGTTATTTTAGGTTAAGCACATCTGAACGTAAAACATGCTACTGGAGCTAGGCAGTTCAACAATACTGGATCCTGTGCAGAGAGCCAGAGCAGGGCTGGTACACTACTTAGTCCCACATAAGAACTATTTTGAGATTCGAGTCAAATTTAGGACATACAGACCCTTTATTTTTTATTCTATGAGCAGCTTAATTCCGTTTTGTCCAAAGACATTTGTAATTTATTAAAGTTTATAATTTTTATAAATAAGAAGGCAAACACAATTTATTACCCCTGTAGTTTTACTAAAGTAAAAGTTAAATTTTTACTCTGCCTTCAAGAATTTTGTATTTCATTCATGTGAAAGCTTAGAGTAGTCTAGCAAGTCATAAAATGTGAAATAACAGTATTTAAAATATTAAATTTAATAACTGATAGGTTAAAATATTACTGAAAAGATGCTATCAGTATTCTTTAATCCGAGATTGCCTTCAGTCATACTAAGAAAAATAATTTGGGGGTTTTCTTTCTATGATGCAAATTTTAAAACTGTCAGGGTGCTTTTTTTAAATTATGTGGTTTAAAAAATACTTTAAATGAAGAAGTTGCTTTACATGTCACATTATTTATGCCTGCTAAGATTCTCATTTCGGTCTCTGTAACATTTTATGGCTGTGTGACATTACATTATTCCTGTATATTAACAAGGGTATGAACTGAAATGTGAGGATTTGTGATGTTTTGTTCAACGATTAATTAGGCAATAATGCACAAAGTATCTGTTGTTAGCAGCAGGCGAGGGCTGGTTTGTTTGTTAGCGGCTGCAAGCAAAGCCAAGGCTGATGTATGTCCCAATAAGCCACTGTGTGTGCAGGGAGGAGGATTTCTGAAATGGGAACTGCTACATCACACTAAAGGCAGGGGTTTGCTGCAGCATCTTAAAAATCTGGCCCAGCTGCAAGAAAGTGTGCAAGTGTTTTACACCATCCAAATGAGTTTGATAAGAAATAAGTTGATGTCAAGGCAGAACACAGCATAGTGAGCGTTTTCATCAGATGTGAGGGTTATCATGACTTTTTGAACTCTTCTGCATTTGTAGAAGTGGTGAAAATATCACGTCAAACAATATGAAGTGGTTGCTGCCTTCCTGCTAATTATCTCCTTCAAGTATCTCTTTTGCTAAACTATTGCCTCTCACTCCATGGAAATTAAAGAAATTTGAAGATGCAGCTAAGTTATAGCTCCTTTCTGAAACTGACTCATTTACTTCAAGATAGGGTGGGAAAAACTGGGGAGGGGGTGGGAGGGGAAAGGAAGAAAACTAGCAGTGTGTTTTTTAATGTTTTGGAAATTACTGTTGCTCTCTTGAATTTTCGTGAGCTCTAATTTTATTCCTTTTAAACACTGAAATGTCATTTGTTTATTTTAACAACATCAGAAAGACAACATGGACTTCTCCTTGAGTCTCTATCATCAGTCAAGGGAATAAGTGATGAATTTTTATTATGAGTGAAATATCTAACATAAGACTGCATCTGCCCTGACTATGTTACTGTTCTAATGATAATTTAAAAATAATATAAAAAAAAAATGCAGCCCTCAATTTTTCATTTGCTGTATTACCTAAATTCAAGATAGAAAAGGCAAAAGTACCACGTCATTTAAAAAATTTCCTACATTTGAATTTTAAGTAAACAGCTATTTTTGTGATGGGCTGAACGTACAACACTGAATTATGTTTGTTTGATTTTAATTTTAAAATAAATATTATTTTTGGTGCTTCTTGAAAAGTAGATGAAGGAAAATAAGTGTAAGCAGAATAAAACAGAAGAAAAAGAAAACAGAATAAAGAAAGAAAAAAAGATGAAAAAAACTTATTTCCAAAGAGAAAATATATAATGTATTTAATATCATAAGCTTTTAATAAATTACATATAATACAGTAAATATAAAATGGAAAGCTGGGGCTCATGTTCAGTGTTTGGTATTTCTGTTAACCGACGTATGAAGTGTAATTCACACTGATGTTTTCATGTATTCCCAAAATCAAGAGAGATACTAAATTTCTTTCCATTGCTTTTAACACTGCCTTGTATTGATTAACAATGAGTAAACACATGCTTTACTGTAGGCAATTATATGGTTTGGGATGGCTTATTTTTATTCTGTTTTGAGTGGTAATAGATTATTTGGCATATCACTGTCCATTAGCTTCACTTACACATTTAGATATGAAATTACTCAATCTTCTGAATCAATTTTCCATGCTAGAAGCACAAAATATCTCCTTGGTGAATATTTTATTGTGTCTTATTGTATCTTTTAGGAATGTGTGAAGAGCAGACAACTAAAGCAAACCCACTGAACTCTTGCTCATATTTAGCAGATTTCCTAAGGTTGCAGCCTTGAGTCTACTGACAGCAGTGAATGTGACTGCATGTTGTGTTTGAGTCTTTCAGTGATGAGGCAGAAATGCAGTTTAAATTTTTTAAGGTACACGTGCAGCCTAATAATCTCTACTACATTGGCTTAAGATGAAAATATTCAGAAAAATGTGTATTACTCTATAGCTGATTTTGTGGCAGTAACAGTTTTACATCTTGAGAGAACTGTCTGAATAATGGAAATGAAAGAAATGTACCAGCAATGAATTATCCCTAAGGCTAATAATAAAAAGAGATCTGATTCTGTCCTATCTGACTAAGATACGCATCAGTTTGTCATAAATATTCCTTATTTAGGGCACAGGAAAAGCTTTCGATAGATGAGTCTAAATACAACTGGCACTGAGAATGAACACTGAATTCCCTTTTAAGACCTGATCTCAGTGAATGAGCATGCTGAAGTCTAACACAGATGTTGGGCTTGGTGTTTCTGCCATAAATACTGGGCTGGAAGAGTTCTTTCCAGAAACTTAGAAATGCCCTTTAATGATCTGTTTGATCTGGTTAGTGCCTGTTTTGAAATTCAATACAGGTTTGAGAGAATAATTGGGAGGGGATTATTATTTTGGGCTGTTTCATCCACTTGTTATGTTTTTTTGTGAAATGAGAAAAAAAGCAAGACCATCCAAAGGGGATTTTGTATGAATCATATGGTTTAGCGCTATGCAAATACTCTGTAATCTAAATAGTGTGAAGGCGTGTGGGGGATTATGCGTAGTTTTAATGGGGCTTTTTCACACTGATGTTTCTTTTTAGGGTTTTTCTAAAACTATAATGAAAGATCTCTAAAGAAAGAAATTTGTTGCTAACTTCTGTGAAGCAGAAGGTCTGCAAAGAGCTGCAGAATACTTCTGTTTTCCCCACACTACGAAGAATGGTATGTCCAAGTGCTCAAGGTTGTTCATCAAATTATTTGAGTTAATGGATGGTCTAAAACTTGCTCACGTATTTCTTTTCTCATTATCATGTAGATAATGTGGCAAGACATTACTGGGGATATTGACTGTTTTGGCCCAGTGTTGTTCAAGTGCAACTGAGAAAAGCCTTTCATCTTTTCCAGAACACAAGACAGCCCAAGTCCATGAACTATTCTGTGAAAAAGCACTGCTGAACTTCCACCATTTAGATTTCACCAGACTTCTCCTTAACTCAATAGCAGTTCAACTTAACAATTACCTCTTCCTTCTGGCATTGGTTAAATCAAACCACTTTGCTGCCTTCACAAAAAAAGATAAGGTAAAATGTGTGGAGGACAGCTCCTGACTTGAGGAGTCCACAGAGTCCCGTTCTCCGAAATGAGGTCATCCCTTGAGAAGTGGATTCTCCTAATCCCTCTTCAAAGTAGAGATCTCCTGAAGTTTTAAAATACTGTACAACTAGAAGTACTTTCCATCCTAGCCTTTTTTTTTTTCCTGAACGCTGCTAATGTGATGAGGAAGACTGAAAGCTAAAATTACCATCCCCACCTCATTATTTCTCTTGGTACAGCACAGACAAACAATAGCATAAACATCTTGAGGCAAAAGTGGGAAAAGACTGAGGGGGGAATAAACAGATACAGCAGGGACCTTGTTCTGATGGATGTAAAGAGTAGCAAGAGAATTAACATGTGGCTTTCGTGTATGTAACTTACTAGGTAGCAAGCTAGTGTGTGCCCCATCTGTCAAGTTAGTCTGACCACTTTTTATTTAAATATAATACTACCAGAAGGCAGCACAAATCTGTAATAGAGCACCATGGATTTTTTTTTCTCCTCTTTCCAGTCAATCTTGAAGTTGAGTAAGTATCGGGCTAAGGAGCAGTCTGCTGAACTGTAAGTGATGGAAGCTCAGCATGTTCTCATGTTTTGGTAAAGGTGACAGGCTCTCCCAGGGCAGGTTAGCCAAATTAGGCAAACATGAATGTGACCTGAATGTTACTATTAATGTTTTTCCATAATTACCTAATAATGAAAAAGGTCAGAACTAACTCTGTTCTGCTGTCTTTCCCCGTTGTGGGGTAGTACTAGTCGTCAGTCATAAGGCATAGGACAGGGTATATCTGTTACTGTCAGGTAGTAAGCTTGCATGCAGCTGGACAGTGTTGTGGAGCAATCCTGGGGCTGAGTCTTGGTGTAGTGTAATCTGCTTGTTATGCAAGCTCAGAATAATCCCCCTTCCTTCTCTTGCCTGTGCACACAGTAACTGGAGAACAGTAGGCTTGTGACTGTGATATGTCCTCTATTGGTATATGTTTTAGAGGTCATGAAGAAACGAAATGTAGCTTAATATTCAAATCCGACCAGGTAGCTGTGATGCACCTTCTTCACTGTCAGTGTGAATGTCTGTGGACTTGGAAACAGAGGTGGCTCAAGCAGGGCTGACTTCCTGCATCAGCAAGATTTAGCAGTGAGGAAGAGGAGGAAAGGGTACTTCATGCCCTGATGAGAACTATTAAGGATATATGTTCTGGAGAGCAGTCTGGGTTCTTGTTTTCCCCTTCAGTTTACGGGCAGCTCATTTTTATAACCCATACCCTCAGTCTGGGTGTATGAGTCCAGAGCTCTTAAACTGTCTTAGCATTGTGTGTAGCATAAGTTTTATGATAAACTAACTCTGACATCATCATGTGAGTCACACTAGGGCATGATCATGAAGCAGTACATGCTAATAGCACAAGGACGTTTCTAAGAGTGTGTTCTGTTCATTCTTGAGTCCAAAACTCTCGGGGGTGACAAGTCTTAGAAATACTGGAAAAGGTTTGATTTGAAAATGCTTTTTTAAATTTGAGCACAGCCTCTGCTTTTTTGTGACTTTTTGTGTTAGTAACAAGAGCTAATGCTGTTTGTATTATATTACCACCTATATGAAAGGTTGTGCAACACTTTCCATTATAAGACTGTTTCAGTTGCTTACATTGCCAACATTCATCTGTTCGGGCTGAAATTTTCCATACTGGGTGTCTCCTTCAGGCTGAATTTCTTGGGAAAGTTTCAATAAAAATACTTAAACCATTCCAGGGAATGAGAAGAGGGGGAAAATCTGTATGTTGCTCATGTTTATTAAAGTTGCTGCAAGCACTTGATTCAGAAATCACTGCACCTACTTGTTTTGAAGCAGGGAGTTGAATAATTAGGAAGGTCAAAATACTGAGGAAAGAAAAAATCAGTGTAGAAGAGATTTCCATAGAAAGAGTTCACTCTTGCCTGATGTTATGAACCATTGGCAAGAAAGCACACAAATCTTATGCTTTTCAAAACAGGGTCGATGAATGGCTGGGAGCTGAATGATCCTCCTTGGTTCACTGCACCTATGAGATGTATTGGTTTGAGGGAGAGAGGCTTATGAGGTGTAAACAAAACCATATGCAACAGGGAAGGTGACTGAAATCTGCACAGTGGTGGAACTAGAGGGGCAGGGTTATGTAGATAATAATTTGAAAACAACAGAGGTAGCTTTGCTCATCAAAGAGATGAAGATGGTGAGACAGACTATCAAAAAGATGGGATTTAACCTAAGTGGGATTTAACAGCAGCCTTTTTTAATTACAGTTCATTTCCTGTTTCCCAGATATCTTGTGCATTTAAATGAGGCAGGGAAAATTGTATTCAGCCATGTAATTTAGAGACCAGTATCCAACCCTAATTCCAGCATGTTTCATTCACGAACGCTTGATGTTGCAACCATAATGTACTTCCAACGTGAAAATTAACGACTTAGTTGGAAATGTCATTCTATATCCATCATTAAAATGCTTATATTTTAAGCTTTGAAGAACACTGCCATAGTCAGACACATGTATAATACTGCATTTCAGTTAAAATACTGAAAAATGTTTTCTTTCAACCCATTTAGATAAGTTTCCTTTTCGAAACCACAGCACTGTCAGTGCTTAAGCAAACATGTATGGGACTATTTGGATCTGAAAAGGTTAATTCCATACGTGAGATGTTGGAAACAGAACTTCTCAACAAGACTCTGCCTTCCATTTCTCTCAGGTTCACAGTGTAGACAACAAATGATATTTTGGAACATACTTTACATGCTTAGCCCAAATGGGAATGAGTTAAGAGGACAGGGAGAAGTTTCAGTTATAAGTTCACATTTTCCTGATTTTTATGGACTTCAACCAGAGTAGTTATAACTCAATATTATTTTAACATTGTTATTTGTGGCTGAGTTTACTAAAGAGCAACTTTCATACTTCTGCTTTTAATATTTCACAGCTGAAGTTATCTTCCAAGTTTTCAAGGATTTATAATGTTACCATAACATTTTCTTAAGGAATAAGACTTCCCATCCAGAAGCAAGCATACATCATAGTACAAATTGCAAAAATAGTGAATTAGACATTTCCTAGTTAGAAGAGAGCAAATGTGTACTGGATGCCCACTTAGTTAAGATCCTTTTACTCTTATTTTCTTGAGTGAAATTTAGGCTTCCATTTGAGGACTGTTTTGTCAATATCATCTGCACCCTTGTTTGAAGAAGAGAAATTTAACACTCAACTGTTACTATGGATATCTGCATTTAAAATATTAACTTCATAAAAATGCCATATCTGGGCTTGACATGATGTATTGTTGTCTCAGTTCCAAGAAGATAAGATGTCGTGTCACGTACCTGTTTATTAATGTCTGTGTGTTGATGTTACTTATCGTGGCAAAGATCCACTTATTAATGCCTTCATGGTATGGACAGACAGGATACATCTTTATTGCTCTAATGGTGCCTAAAATTTTATACCATAGTGTTTTGAGACTATGGTCAGACAAATGCTTGTGTGTAACTTAACTTTTTATTGTGCATCATGTGCTAGTGCATATTGTTTTTATTCACTGGCAGGTGTAGTTTGTACTTCAGCCTCAAGGACAGAGGGCTGTACTGACAAGGTGATTTACTTTAGCCTGTCTTAGGAATCCTTCCAGATATCCATAATTATTAATGTATATCCATATGCAGTGGAGGGGAAAAAGAAAGGATTAAAATGTCTGTCGAATGCTAAGTCATGAAGTCCGACTTGCAGAGATCCTGTTGTGGGGGAACCCCAGCCTTTTCAAGTGAGAGTTAATACAGGTGCCAGCAGCAAAGTTTTGAATGTCAGCACAAAGCAGCATCAGGTCTGGTGGTGTAACTGGATGTACTTGGAATAAAAGTGGTCTTTTTCAGTTCAATTGTACCTTTTTGAAAGGAATCAGAATGAAAGTGAAGAAAGCTCTTTTTTATTCCAGGTGAGTGATCCCATGCAAAAAGTTGCACTGCTGGAATTACAGCACTACTGGTGCACACCTTGCATCATGCTGCTGGGATTCCCTCTCAGCACCCCACAGAGATGAACCTTGAATTGCATTAGGCCTTCAGCAGCCTGTACAGAGCTCTACAGAGAGACCTCTTTTGGTTTTCAAGAGTTGGGAACTCCAGTTCGATGAATTGCAATTTAATTAGACATCTTTTATGCCACGCAACGTTGTCTAAAACCTTTAGTAAAAGGAAGTGATTATCCTATTGAAAATTATGTATCTACACAAAGTAATTAATTCTATTCCTTTGACCTTCAGATTGAAGGTCATTTTCTGCTAACATTTTTCTCAGCTGCTTTTTCACAGAATGATTGAATAGTAGTTTAGTGCAGTAGTTACCGTAAAGGACTCAGTACAATCATTATATTATTGTTTGTAATTGTTATTGTTTGTAATGCTGAGCTCTGGTTGGAATTTTAAAAAATTGTGTGCTTGCACATGATGCAATATCTAATGTAATTTTTATTGAAATCAGAAGGAAATGGCCCAGATCTTGAACACATGAAGTCATTGATGGAGAAGTTTGTATTCTTTAAATTTGTGCATTGCAGAGGAACTTGTCATGGCTGAGTTTAAAACTCCATTGGGTCACTGAGGGCGAAAAAAACCCTTTACCTAAAGCTTGCTGGTGAATAGTAGTTCAAAGCTCTCATCCTCATGGTTGTCCTTGTTCTAGATTTATGACTGATGCAGCTCGACGTGAGCAGGAGTCTTTGAAGAAAAAGATTCAGCCAAAACTCTCTTTGACTTTGTCAAGCACAGTGTCCCGTGGGAATGTATCTACTCCACCTCGCCACAGCAGTGGAAGCCTTACTCCTCCAGTCACCCCTCCAATCACTCCCTCCTCTTCATTTCGCAGTAGTACTCCTACAGGTAAGCACCTACTTTTTGATTCATCCCAGATAAAGGGAGCGGTTTTGCTATGTGGCATTCGGAGAGCAGGAGACATACTGAGGCATTGGGTAGAAGTGCCCTGAGAAATAAAACAGAAAAGCTTTGAGCTGTTTCATATTTGGTTTGCAGTCCCTAAAATGTGTTTGGGCATTTGTTTCCAAATCCTTTGCTAAAGCAGAGTAGGACGCTAACTTTAAAAGTTGCCACTGAAATCTTAAGGTGAATCAACTAACCTTACCAGAAATGCCAAATGGGCAAAAGACCTCTTATGTATCAGTAGGAGAGCTCTGCATATGGTACAGTATCAGTCAAAGATTAAAAAAAGTTAAAAAGTGGTCTCAGTATCTCCCCCTCCCCCCTCCTTTTTTTTATTTTTTCCCTTTTGTTTGGAGAGGAAAGTGGAATTAATGAATAAGTAAGCGGACAGGGAGGAATGTTCTGCTGCTGTCATCATGTAGAAATCACTTGTTTCATAGTGAAAACTATGTTCGTGAAGAGAAATAAATGAAAAAAGTGATCCACATTTTCTTCAAAAGTTAATATTCCAAGGTATAAATATTCCAAGGTTTTCCAAGGTATAAAAGTCCAGGGAATTTTTTTGCACTGATTAGAGTGCAACTGAAAATTGCTTGCTGTGCTGAACCAGATCTCTTGACCTAAGTCAGTCTGATTTACTTTAGGTAGAGATCTTGCCAGACAATTCTGGTAAACTTCAGAATAAATACGAGTATTTTCTTCTAAAAAGCTAAATGCATATAATAGGGCTATTCTTTTCTGTAATAAATAGGTTCAATATATTCTCCTTAGCAGGAAATCACATGAGCATCACTGCCTTAAAAAACTGTTACGCCACACATTTTTTTTTATAGGCTATTTCATGTCTTATTATTAATGATTAAGTGGGAAAGTTGTAGCAGTCCTTGTGATGTTCTGTCTGCAGGTTGTAAAATGAAGTGGTTGTTCAATATGTCCCTGGTTATGAAAAAGAGAAGCACACTGGGAAAAGCTAAATTATAAAGTCCTAATGTAATCCAGAAAATTTTAGATTTTCTTTATTATCTCCTATTTGAAACAAGCTGATTCATTTCCTTGACATCCTACAGATGGCAAGGAGTTTCTTCTTTCTTTTGTTTGCTTTTTGTACAGCTGCTTCTGAGAAGGCTAATTCATGATGTGTTCAGTTAGTATAAGTTTGTGCATCCGTCAGGAATATTGGCTAGTGATGTATTCTTTGAAACATGTTCCATCAAATACTAAAGAAAAAAGCCAGCATCTGTCTACCAAAATACTTTTTTTATTTATATATTTTCCGAACTTTTCAAATTAGTCAGAATGTTGTTTTACCTGCAGTTAGGAGAATCAGCTTGTTATGGCTGCATTTCTGCAAGTCCTACCTGCCAGGTTATAAATAATATCAGCTTCCACTTTCTGCACCCTCTGTTCCAAGTTCTCTTTTGGACCCCTGTTCCAAAGCTGCAGTTTTTAACATCCTAGTATAAAAAACATACATTCTCGCTAAGATTTTTTTTAAATTTACTACTAACTGCATTGCATTTCAGCAGCCCCAGCCCAGAATTTCCATTTTTCTCATCTTAAAAGTTTTTTTGGACCTGAAGTAAGCATTGAGATTTTTCTGAGAACTACAGTTTTTTTCCCATTGTTTACTTGGTGTAGGATTTTTTTCTTAGGTGAGGTGCTCAGAGTCATGCCATGGCATGACTTTCTCTTTCTGTGGGTGCAGTGCCTGGAGAGGCAGCCCAGTGGGGGTTGCAGACTCATTTTAGATATGCAGCTCACATGTTTTTATTGGCCAATGTGAATCTTTTTCCCTCAAGTGCAAGTATATATGGCAGTTGACTAGCAAGGTGATGTAACCAAGAGTAGTTAGGCAAGATCTGTTTCAGTGAAACAATTTAGAGTATGTAAATTGTCCTACATTTCAGCCTCACAGTGCCTGCACATCTTTCAAGCCCTACAGGCACACCCTCCACTGCACCCAGTGAGAATGAAGAGTATTGTTGTATTCCTTTTATGCAGCCCTGTTTGATTTGTACTCCAAGAAAACTCTTGTTAATTCATCTTTGAATGCAGGTAAACATGTATGTTGTGGTAATTTGAGAAAACAAAGAGGCTCTTTTCCCTTAGGTTGCCTTATGTTCTGTGTTTGTTATAATCCAAATATAATCATTGTCTGCATCCTCCTTTAGACCTATACTTTGTCAAAAATAAAATGGGATTACTTTGACCCAGCTCGTTCATGAAATTTTCAGAATGGCTGTTTCCCTTTTATTATCTCCTGTCTCAGTTTTGGATAGCTCCTGAGGGCTCAGCAGTGAGCCTGGCATTATTGCCACTGCACAAGGTGGTGCCACTTCAGATGCCAGAGAGGAATCGTGCCCTGCAGGGTGGTGAGGTGGCATACAAATAAACATGTTCCTCAGCAGAGAGTGTCTGTCACATGTGGCTTTTTCCCATTCTTGTTCAATGTAGAAGGTGAAAACCACACTAATCTTTTGAGTTCCCTTTTCCATGTCCTGTCATCCCTTTTGGTGCTGCTCATCTTGGCTTTCCCAGGTGTGTTAGTCTTGCCCTGGGCGAAGCCAGGAGCTGCCTGCATCCCAGTCACGTGTGTGCATGTCCTCACAGCCATGGCTCACCACTTCCTGATGGCTTCAAGCTACTGCTATAAATTTTCAGCAGAGTGCAATTTCATATAATGATCTCTCATCTATGTATTGACCAGACTCAAACCCACTTAGCTTGTGAAACCTGATAAGAAGCTGTTCAAGGTGTTTTGGCTGCAGAGAATGTTTGTTAAGTTTTACAGTAAAAATCAGTGCCAAAAGACTGCGGGGTCTCGTTCTCAGACAGAGCTGAGCACAGCCTGACACACATCGATGCTGTGGAGGTTGCATGTGCACGTGTAAGCACCTCCTTCTTCTTACTAAATGAGATTATTCATAGAGAAGCAGAAATATTTAACAAAGAAGTGTGGTCTTTAAGGCTCTTCATAGGTAGTGAGGTAGACATGTATTTATCCTCAGACTCTGTATGTGTTAGTCCCCTGAAATGGCCCATTTGTGGTTTTGGTGGGAAGTAGAAATGCAGTAGTTAATTTTCTGTACCTCCCCTCTGTTCCCTCACGGTGGCTGGCATATGGTCTCTGCTTACATTTGGCTTTTTGTTCCCTCTCCTATAACAAGTTTTCTCTTCTTCTTAAGACCTGCATCCTCTAATGATTGCAGAAAGTTCACTTTAAAAATTTGTTCCAGTTTTTATTTTAACAATAGTGTCTCCCGGGAGACTTTGTTTAGTAGGGCTTAAATGATCTTGTTAGAGTTCACAGGAAGGATTTAGCAAAAGAAATGGCTTCCATCAGGAATAAAGGCTCCTTAGGGTGATAGGGAAATAGAGCAAAGTAGCACCAGCACACAGCTTATTTTGGAAAGATGTTAACAGTCTGAAATATCTCTTTATGGAGCACTCAATTAAGTCACAAAAACTTATGCTGCTTTTATTTTTAAATGTTAGTTTTAAACCCACAAAACTAATGAAGTCTAGTTATGGATAAAAATGGGGCTGGCACTGCATCCTTAACATACGTTGTTAATTTTTTTTAATGTTTTCATACGTCTGTGTGGCTCACAGCTGAAATTTCCACCCCTAACTTCCTGGGTTTTGAGTGTAAGTCAGAGCATTGACATTCTTTTGAGAACTATGATATCTCTTCATACTGAAAAGCTTTAAAAGAGATTCAGTGATAGTAATTTATTGGGAATTAATTATTAAAATAACCTGTTCCCAATTTTAGTTAGAAAAGTAATTCATAGTGAGGAATCTCTGACTAAAAAAAAAAATTAAGCCACTTTTGCATTGAAGAAATGCCAAAAATCATCTGAAACCACTGGTTTTTATTCATTTATTATTTTCTTCTATATTTATGACCTTTTTTTTTTTTTTTTTTTTAAATTATTCCAGGCCTGGAATGGTAAATTTCATCCTGGAGTGAATTTTTGGCCTTCCTATAAACCCTAAAGCAAGAGTTTAATACCACCAACTGGCTTTTTAATAGTTCAGTGCTAAGTCTTGTGCCCCCCCACCTTCCCCTGCACAAAAAAAAAAAAAGAAAAAAACAGAAAAGCAGGAGTACTTGAAAACCTCATAATTAGCATTACATTTTGCTCTGAAGAAGCTGGCTCTCAGACATCCTTTCCTGTTTATTTTTTATTTTAATAGATTACACGTTATAACATTTATGCTGTTTTAATAGGTTTATAGGCCTATTTACTGCCTGATCATTTGGGGCAGTGGATGGCAGCCAGTCCTGGCACGAAGTGTTGAGGATGCTGTGGTTGCCTGGAACAGCTGTGGCCATTTCTCAGTCCTTCCACTTGGGAAGGAGATGAAAGTGTGCAGTTTTCGTGGGTGGTCATAGGCTGACCCCATGAGAGATTTGGCAGGTTTCATTTTGATTTACAGCTGTCATTTGAGTAGGTGACTAACTATTGGTTTGTCTTATTAATTAGGATAAATGCCTTTCTGGGGAGTCATATTTGTTCCGTCATTTTTGATTGATTGCATTTGAAAGCTTTTACCTTTCATAAATATGTCAGACTTCCTTGAAATTTCCACCAGTCCAGTCTCAGTATTTATGAAAGTGACCCTGTTTTCTATCCATAGAAAATACCTGTCATTTTTTTTTTTTTCTGGTAAATCTTGAAAGTAATAAATTGTTTTAATCCGGAGTAGAAAAGTACTTTGTAGGATTTACCTTAACCTTTAAGAAATTTAAGATCTAAACAGTGATATTATTCAAATATGCCTAAAAATTCGGCAAAGTAATGTTATAAGACTTGAAAAAAAATATGACTGAGGCTACCTAATTATTACTGTTGATGTAAAAATTATTACATTTACATCTGAGAGTACTATCTGAATGATGCTTTAGTAGATTTATAGTAAATGAGTAGTTCTGTAGATATATAGAGCATATTCTAAAACTGAAATCAAGATAGCTTTGTCAGTAATCCTAAAGCCACACTGTTTCAGTCAGTCAGAATATACTATGTGAAATGGGCCAATTTTTGTCTAATAAATCATACCAGTGGTGAAACACGACTTAATAGAATATGTCATTCTGTAACAGAAAGTGAAATTCAATTAATTTTCAATCAAAAGGAAAAAATCAGTCTTCCCCTAGTGTCTTTTTTTTTAGAGTATGATGTAGTTAAGAGTACTTTTTATACCTAGAGTGATTGCATTCTAAAATATTTGCAATCATTTTAGATACATTTGTGTTTGATTCAAGTTTAGGTAACTAAATTAAAGAGAATCCTGTCCTATTTGCATCATTAGGGAATAACGTCTAAGACTGAATATTTTCTAGAAGGTACATATAAATTTTTACTCAATAAAATTAATAGGTCCTAACAACTCAGACTATTAATCTGTTCTCTGATTCAGACGGATTTTGTTCAGGATTCAAATGCTACTAATGGCAAAACAGTGACCAAGAAATTACAGCTTCCTTCTATGTTAACAAGAGATCTTGCTGCCGATGAAACAATTTAAAGCATCATTGTTCCCTCTAAGGGTGATTAATTTACAGGGGCAGAAAGTCTGCACATTACAGTGAAGGAGCTCCTTTCTCTACCTACCAAAGGCAGTTGGGACTCAGAAATTTATCCATAAGGATCCACCTTTCTTCTGGTCCATTAAGGACCTGTCTGTTGTGGAAGCCTTGATTTTGAGAAGTGAAATACTGTGTGGCAGTTAGTGACTTTTCCCAATAAACCTTGTTATCTTATGTACTGTTATCTCAGTGACATGAGATATCATTCCTGTAATTCTACTGTATAGCATTTGCCTTCATGGATAACTCATGAAGGAATCCCACGGGCCTCCTCTTGAATCTGTTCCCTTTTCTTTTCCAAGAATGCAAAAGCTGAAAGAAAACCACTCATTGTTTGCTGGTAATAGCAACCAAAACCACAATAGTAACCAGCCTTTGGAAACAGGCATTGAAATAGAGTAACAGGCATGCTGGAAACTAATATGGTTTAGATTCTAAATGTGTGTTTCATTTTTTTTACTTTAAGTTGTTTAAAAAATGCATTGTTGTAATGTAAAAGCTCATTCCTCTTCATAGGTATCAAAGCAGCTAACATTTCAGTGGAGTTCCCATATGTCAGGCTTTCAACAATGAAGTAATCAAATGGCACAGACAGCTGTTGCACAGAGTGCTGGAACAGCACATTAAACAGAATCCAGCAAGAAAAAGAGATCTGCTCAGCTGAACTACTTTGTTAGTTTAGACTGAACAGCGGAAATGTAAAATAACAGGGGTGTTCCCCCCACAAATTAACTGAAGACTTACAGGAGGAGGAGTTAGGTGCTCAAAACTTTCTGTGTTGATGGATATGCTATTAATACATAGCCAAATTAAGCTGAATTTGTTGCAGAGCTGCTATTTATAGTAGAATCTGTTTGGCTACTGTCAGCAGGTGGCATTTCTGAACTCCATGTTAGGTTGAATCAGAGTAGATTATGAACCACTAAATCTGCTATTCAGTTGATAACAGGCAACAGCTTTCTCTTTGGGCAATGCAGATTTACTCAATATTGCTACAGCGAGGGAGATACTGCTCTTTTGTGGTGGGCTTGCTTCCTTAAGGGAAGTGCACTGCAAAATATTCCTTGATTAAGATCTTAAGGGAGCTTGAAATTAGACCTGGGAGGACAAGCAAGTGGAAACTAGTACACACTGATGGCATTTTGAAAATCATGCTACAAATTTAGGTCATATGCGCTTTAAGCACCTAATACCAAGGAAGTAAATGCTGCCTGACTTTGAGCACATAACAAGTGCTTTGTCAGACTGGAATGAAGTATTCAGCACTTGCAGAGTTGCAAGCTCAAGAATTTATGTAGTCACAAAAACCCAGCTTTAACCATTCACTTCAAAAATTCTTCATCTGTGTTAGCATACTGTAAATGCTTAAATTTAATTATTACACTTTATGTTAGTGTAGTATCATGCAGATGTAATTGAAAAAATAATGAAAAGTAGAAATAAGAAATCAAATCCCAGGGCTCTTGTATTAAATTGTTGCTGAGAAGTGGGCTGAGAGTGTTACATTTTTGTGTGTTTGACTTACAGAGTGTTCAGCAAAGTAATGCATGAATCAACCAAGCTCTATTGCAGCTTGAAAAAACACTTTCAGATGTCTGAGGAACCATCTCATTACTTGCTCAGAACTTTTTACTTGTTTAATTGCTTGCTCAGAAACTGAAGAACTTTTATGCTATGTTTTTATTATATGGAGTCACTGTTGGATAAACACTATGGGCAAATAAGTAGGCCATACTTCACAAAATGAAGACCAAATTCAGTTCTCTGACATAATGAATGTTTGAATACATTTGATATTTCAGGCCTGCAAGATATGATGAAATCTAAAGTATCTTGTGAAAACTGAATTGTGGTCTCTGACAAAATCTGCTTCTGAGGTGGTTCACTGGTGTTGGGATTTCACATTTCTGTGTAGATGATGGAAGAGAACTTTCTCTATAGGAGCCCAAATGGTTCCATCTAACTGCAGGTTTGGGACCCTATATTAATCCTGCATGCTAAATAATGCATATGTATAATTGCCTAGCATTTAGCAGTCTGAGGCATTCTAACAGAGCTTGATGGGTGTTCTGGTAAAAACTAATGAAAAAAATAATAAATTACACTGTGCAAAACAGTTGATCAATGTATGACTTAGCTATAGTACATGTGTGTGCTTAGAAATGGTATGAGATTTTAACATGAGCTTTTGGCTGAGCGTGACTAAGCATGAATAATAAGAGAAATCTGTGGTAGTTTCTAGTTTCTGCCTTAAGGAAAAAAAACTTTAATACAAGGTTTCTAGTAACAATGAAAAATTTTAAGTAAAAGTGCAATTATTTCCTATAGGGGTTTTCTTAGAACAAGTGGGATTTGTTCCCACAGCTAAAAGATGTTTTTTCAGAGCTCGATGTCACATCTCATTTTAGGGAGCCAGGCTTTAAACTTGTACATATTCAGCTCCTTCTTCAGTAATCCAAAGGGAAAAATGTATAAGTGCTCATCACTGTGCTTGGCTAAGTGCTTCAGAAATGGATTTTTTATTCCTAGCTTCAATCAGCTGTCAAGTGACCGTCTTGCTTCCTTAGAGAGACAAGACTATGTATTAAACTGGTTACTCAGTGACTAAACCAAGCCAAAAGAATTACATTTCAAGAACGTACTGAGACTTATGCTTGAAGGACCTGTGGAGCAGAGATAACTCCATATTGCAGGCACAGCAATAGTGTTACCATGTCTTGGACTAACTTGTAGCTCCAAATCAAACGGCTTGAAATTATCCCGAAGACCAAGTACTTCAGCTTGGTCAAACCTGCACATTTTTTTGACCTCTAGCTGTCCAATTGGTACCTAGGTGCCTGCTCTGCAGTTTGGCTGGACCCTAAAAGAAGGAAGGATGGGAGCTGGCCCACTTTGATGGCTGTGTCTCTCACAAGGCCCTGGTGTCTTTTTTTATCTCCTAAGCAAAACAGTTGTAAGGACTCAAAAACCCCAGCCCTGTTTGCCTTACAGAAGTGATCTGGTTTGTTTTACAGTGTGTTTGGGACCCCTCAAAAGTGCACCTCTTTCAGTGCACATGGACCAGGTGAATGAGGAATGCTGGTTAAGGCTGCAAGGAGTACTGGACCACAAGTCCATGACTACAGTCCCGTAGCTTTGGGGTACAGATCCCAAAGTATTTCTGCAGGGCTGTGCAAGACAAGCTGACATGACCCATTACTGTCTTAATTTTTCAGAGGTTTGGTATTCCCACTGATCCTGTAAACTTGTGAAGATGAAGCAAAATTATGGAGATTCTCCTGGAACTAGTATTTTCCATGGTTTTCATAAAGACACATGCTATGATAACCTCCCCTGCTTAGTCCTTTGTTTAACTCCATCCTAAACTAACTTGTATAAGTACAAAAAGGCCTATACTGCATTCACAAAATGATTACTTGCACATGGTGCTTCTAACCGCTTAAATTGCTTTTAAAGTTAAAAGGGCATTTTTAAGTGTATATGGAGGAAAGTAAGACTAATATGAAGATAACCGATGGGGAAAAATGGGGCTGTGCTGTCAGGGGAAATACATGTCAACTTTTTTTAATCATGATTCCTCTTTTGAAGCTTTTCGCTTCATTTTCTGGTTTTCTTCATTTTCCTGCTTTATGGGTGCATTTCCATTATAATTCTGTTAAATTTCTGATTTGCTCTTTAACTTGGCAGTAAAAATGTGTTGAGCCCAGTTTGCTGTAAAAATATGTTCTGGGAAGATAAACTCAGTTGTCAGATTTTGTGCTTTCTAGTAGAATTCTGAATTTTACTAGAGGAAAAGGCACACAAAAATTTAACACTACCCTTAATTTCATCTCATTCACTACAGGTAGCTTTACATGTAATCTCCTGCTTGTTGTACTTCGTCAGCCCAGCCCCTTCAGAGCATTCTTGTTTGATACAGACATAAATTGCACCGGCAATTGTAAAGCTACTGTGCTGTAGAATTGTATTTTAATTGCACATACCTGTAATTAATTGTATGGGAATTTTCACAGTACTCTCCCCAAGGAACAATTTAATTGAAAAGTAACCGAGTTGTCTAGACTATAGCAACTCATAAAATCATCACTAGTTTTGGCGTTTGAGCTACAAAGCAGCAATAGAAACATGGCTTGTAGATTTAAAGTACTTCCAAGCACAGGAACTGTTTTATAATCCCCATCATAGTAGTCTACCCTGGCAAACCGTTTTTAACAGGGTCAAGAACAAAAAATGTACAATAAGCTTAAAAGTAAAGACTATCTCTGTGTTAATTTGTGATAGGATAGGGATTTTTGTGTACAAGCACACCCATTACACACAGACCCATTTCTTCCTCCAAATGTGTAAAAAATATGTATTTTGTAGATGGCACATTATGCCTGCCTTTCACAGCTTGTGGCATAACTGGTTTAACATAGGAATAGTGTCACACTCAAAAAGTTACTTCAGTTGTTCTGGGTAACAATGATGGCATTCATGTTTGTGTGTTTATACTGCAAAAGCCAATTGGTGGAAGGATTTTTATTTATTTATTTCCTATTTAGCTTTGTAAGTAATCTGCTAATTTTCTTGAAATTCCTAACTGAAAACAAAAATTTTTTCCTCAAAGTTAGAAACAGTAGTGGCCACATGGAACCTTCAGGTGTTTGTTTAAATTGTGTGTGTGTGTGTATATATGCACATACATAGTTACACATGTATATATGTATATATATTACAGTGTGACATTAAATGGGATTTATCTGTACCACTGTAGTACCTTGAGGACTGAAAAAATTTCTCTGTGTCTGCTCACTGACAGCGATGTTATGGTTTAGCAGAAAAAACCCTGGCTCATTTAGGCAGCACTTCGGTGTGCTGAAGATGATGAAACTTAAGCAAATGTTTGAGTTTTCCGTGCATTATGGCCAAAGCAAATCAGAAGTAATAAAAAGCAAGGACTAATAAACCACTTCACACTCAATGACTTAAAACCCAGAGAGGTTTGTTTCACAGGGGAAATGGTGTATCATGAGTCGATGTTTGCCAGTACAAGATCCTCAAAATTATGTAACATTTTAGGAAAAACAGGGTTTTTTTTAGCTTTCGTGTATTTCCAAGTGAGCTAAAAACCATGCTGACACTGAAAAACACAAGATCGTCTTGTCTTTTTAGCACTTGTGGCCCTGCAGGTGGAAGACCACCGCCCTAATTCTTGCTGAAGGTGAAAGTTGGTGCTTTGTCTTTGCTAGCATAGGCTCCCTCTTGTAAGGTTCTTCCATATATAGTCAGGCATTGCCATTCACAACAATTTCTGAGCACTTCTGCCTCTAATGTCAAAGGATACAAGAAGCCAAGGAGCAATGGAAAATAGCAATTTGAAAAGTACTTTGATTTCAGCCCAGTGATATGTCACCTGAAACAACTCACACCTGGTAGCATACGTTTGAAACAATGATAGCCTCAAAGAAAGGTTTGTGACAGCAAAACAGGCACAGTGCACATTTTATCAGAATCTTTGTCTTTAAAAATGAGAGAGGGGACTTGACTCCCCACTGAATTCTTACGTGTTCTTATGCTTGGGTGCATTTCTGTCTGAGAAATACAAAGTAGGATTAATAAAAAACATATCAGATTTTTCCTGTAGATTTTGTGTGTAGTTAGAATGACAAAAGCCTTGATTCTTGCTCAGTAGTCGATAACCATTTTAGCCCTCACTGGTAATTCTGAGTCTTACAGTTAGCTCTCAAATCATGCTAATGGTGTTTCTTAAATCTAGATGGTCAGAGCTTCAAAAGCAGGCAGGGAGAAGTGGTCAGTGTATTTTCATACAGATTAAATCCTCCCGCCCTTCAGTGCATTGGAGAATCTGCCATTGCCTCCCTTGTTGCTGGCCAGGGGTTTGTAACCCTCTAGGGCCTCACAAACATGAAATTTCCTCAGCCCAAAGCTGCTGAAAAGGCACTGAGTTGTCTCGCACCTGCACAGCTCCTCCGCACCCTGCTCCTCCACGTGCGGAGCTGGGGCTGACGTGCATGCTGCAGCCCGGAGGCCCAGGAGCACCTCAGAAATAAATCCCTGCCCAGCTGGGTCCTGCTGAAATCAGCAGCACTTTTTGTGTAGTGCAGGCTACGTGGCAGTGATAGCAGTGGCGTGTGTGGGAGCCTGTCGTGGCTCCGTGGATCCGTGCTGGATTTGCACGCTGGTGGAGGCCAAGGCACGGCAGCCGGGGTGGGTAGGGAGGGACTGTGTGCGTTACAGGTTTTATGGCCTGCATTGTTAAGTGGCCGGATAGCTTTTGTAAAGCTGTGAAGCATGTATAAAACATGTCTCAAATGTATTTTCATAGCTTCATAAAATGTAGTTCATTTATTTTATGAAATACTTTTTATTGTAATCCTTTATCTTCAATGTGGAACTGTTTCCTGGTACCATTTCTATTTTTTCTTCTTTTTTTTTTATAAAAAGGGGTAAAGAAGAGAAAAGAAAAACTGCTCTTTTGTTACGTGCATCAGGAGAGTCCTTAAGTACAGTAATAGTGCCCTGAACTTGTATTTTTGTATTTCTAACCTCGGAATGCAGGCCTAGCAACTAAAAAGCCAAAATAACATTAATTATGACCGTTCTTCGCTGTGGTTTTTGGAGTATGAGTTTGGAACAGATGTTTGAGGGGAGAGAAGGGGGGAGGGAGGGTGGATTGTTTCTTTTTCTCAGCCCCAACTGGTTTTAATTCTTTCTTGAACATTTTGAGAATATCTTTAAACATTTGCCAGAGTTCAATTAACATCCTGTGACTAAAGGTGGAAAATGTCCTACTTTGTTTTTCTTCAAACATATACCTGCTCTTGCTTCTCATGTCAAAGCCAGAAAAAGAAAGGATTCCAGCTGGCATAGGTTTTATTACTGTTACATTAATTTGCAGGTTAAGCCTCAAGTTGGGAGGGGTCTGCTGGATTGATTTACTTATTTACTTTTTTATTTTCATGATTTTTAAAAAGTGCCATGTAAAACACTGCCATTTAATTACAGGAAGGTTTTGCTCTTTTTTGGTGAGTGTTTAACAGCTTATTCTTGTTTACATGAAGTTGTAGAAATCTAGTTTTAAAATATGTTTAAAGTAGAGATTGTGTTCTTGGGTTTATCATGTTTTTCCTGTACTGTGTATAAACACAAGATTGTACATTATTGAAAGCCCTTTTTTGTGGAAAACAGGATTGGGGGGAAAAGTTTATATAAGAATGCAAAATAACTTCCCGAGACTACTGGCACAGTGTGACCATAAAACCTCAACAGCACATTGTGCAGTGACATTATAACAATTTGCTTTAGCACCTCTACAGCGTTCTCAGAAAGTCCTGCTCCACAAAACACATGCCGTGGTATCAGTTGACTGTTTTTTCCAGAATCAGTTCTTTACATGCATGTTTTTGTGATTAGTTGCTGTTCCACAAGTAATTGGAAGGGTTTTTTTGTTTGTTTTTTTTTTTATTTATCTTATTACATGTATGTTTTATTTGCATTTATACATTCAATAAGTTGTAACATATCTGCTTATATAGGTGTGCGAGTGGATTTATAAACTTTGGATTAAGATTTATAGTGGTTTAGTTTTAAAGACTGTTCTTTGCTATACCAGTATCAAGATACAGATATATCAAGAAAGAAAATGGCACACAGTTGCTCCTAAGGCCAGATAGAATCCAGCTGCTCCACCAACCCCAGTATTGGCTCTGGAGGGCTATTTTTTTTTAACCTGAGTGTTTTAGTTCTGTTTCTCTAGTAAGCCGAAATGGAGAGCTGATCTCATGTGTAAATTGTTCTCCATTTTGCTGACAGTGAATAAGAATACATAGCACTAATGTCATACTTGTTGCACTTTAAATAAAAAACTTTGTTTATTTTGTACCTTTATCATTTTAGCTTGACTTCCAACATTTTAGGGTGATTTCCCATATAGGTTAGCTCAGCCAAAATCATTCTATACCAAAATACAATGTATTTAGGTTTGTGTTTTACCTGTAGGAGTGTCTGCATGCTTTCCAAAGTGAATTCAAACCTTGTAATGGGATACATTTTCAGTCACTTAAAATTCAGTATGAGCTTACACTGAGAGCACTGAAATGAAAACTGCAGTTGGTGTGAAATGCTGGAATTGACCTATCTGCCATTTCATTTAAAACACCAGGGTGCTCCATGGACTGGATGTGTAACTATGCGTGGGTTCATCCTGTTTGAAGTACCACTCTCCAAAAGAGCTGTGGAAGGATCTTTTCAGGCTGTGTCTGTGACTGTGCAAGTTACAGTTGCCATTAGACCGACAGAGAGGGGAGAGGATGTCCAGAAACACCTCCCCACTAACCTCAGTTGCTTCAATGCTCCCTCTTTTGGGTTAACAGTGGAGGTCTGAAAGTGTGGTCTGAAAGCGAGTCTTCAAACAGTGCAAACAAACATGAAAACTATTTTGGGGTGGTTTTTTTTCTAACTTATTTTCTCCAGTGCTTTTAAGTGCCTTGTGCCTAAAAATAATGATAAAAACCATACTGATCTTTGTGTTTGAATCCATGCTCACATTATTACATGAGAAGGTGCATTTTTGAAATTCTCTCGGTGCTTATTCTATTAACTGAGCCTTGCTTCAGATGGAGACAATAGAAGATTAGCTCTTCTGGGCAGGAATATGTCCCAACAGCTTGTTATTTAGCACTTGACACTTGACCTGAGCTGGGGGAGGACTGGAAAAGAGAAAAGGAAGGGCGGTTTCTCCAGAAGACATCGTTCTGGCCAAATCCTGCTCTGACTAGTGTGATGGGGAAGAGGAGGATGCTGGCAGGATGAGGACTGCTCGTGGCAGCCACAGCTCACAGAGCCCACAGGATGCACTCTGCAGGGCTGGCAGCAGCCAGCAGGACAGTCCTGCGCCCCCGAGGCAGTAATAAGTCATAATTGCTATTTTGATGGCTCTGTTGTGATCGTGAAGAGGGATGGAGGCCCCTGCCAGCCCTGGCAAGTGCCCATTTGACAAACCAAAACCATCTCAATCAGTGCCTGCCAGCGACAGCAAAGTTCCAAGCCTGCAGCTGGCTTTGAGAAAAGAATTGCCACTCCTTTCAATGAGGATCAGAAATATTTAGTGGGGGAAGAGCAAAAACTCAACTGCATGTACTTGTGCCCACGTGCTGGAGAAAGGCTCCAGCTTTCACTGAGGTGAACCCAGTGCTTGCTGTATTTAGGTGCTTAATCCAAACACTGGAATTGCACTTCCTATCTAAAATGCCAGTGTCTGTAGCACTGCACAGTGCTCTGTTAAACTTCTCTGGGTTTTCTTCAGTTGTGTCTACATCATCGTCATGGACGTGAATGGGAAAAGTATTTTTGAAAATGTAAGAAATTAATCCGAACGGACTTTTCACAAAGCCTGGAAAATGCTTTCTGTCCTCTGAGTCCCCTCTTCCCCCACCCACCAAAACAAACAAGCAAGCAAAGACCCTGGCTTAGTCTGGCTGGATGATCCAGTGTCTGACATTTGTTGCTGGAGTTCACCGAGCCAGTGCACTGTGCTACCCATACCAGCTCTAGCTGAGGGAGTCCTGCTACAGCTTCTAGACTAAGGACTTGCATAGCAGCTGTTTTTTAACTGTTTGTACTTCATTGCCCTTAGCACTTATTTCCTGTTCTTTATGTAAAGGAAGAATATTTCATTTTGAATGAGTTGATATGTCTTTAGATCAGCAATGAGTATCAGCTGTAGGAACACTGCCCCTGCTTTTGCAAGTATGGAGGAGGCTGTGTGCATACATGGGCACAGAGGGAAGAAGTCTGACAAATCCATAAATGTGCTTTAGTGTTAACCTAAAATTAACATAATATTAATAATTCACTTTTTTTATCAAGGAAACTGTCGCAGTATATGGGAATGCAAAGTTCTTAACATATGAAGTGCTCTCATAAAACTGTTTTTATGAAATACGAACTGTAAGTCCCGCACGGGACAAAGTGTGAAGCTGAATTTTTATGAGAAATCCTTGGGATTACCATGAACTTTCAGTGACACTATCAACATTGGTTCCCACTGCAGTAAGCTATTTGCTCCTAGTTATTCATTGTGTACTTAAATGTATGTTTTCTAGTCACAAAAATAATTGGCAAGGATGTTTTGGGTTTGTTTTTCTTCATGGGAGGAGAAAGGAAGAACTCATAATGTTTTTGATGGGAGGTCAAGATAGATCCTACTCATTAAAATGGCACACACAGCTTGTGCTGGTTTTAATCAGCTTTGTCTTTTTTATATTTAAAGGCACAGCAGAGAAGTCTTTAGATTTGAAAATCTATGTAACAACAAATGCTGTGCACCTGCTAGAACTCATTTAAAGTTCAGGGAAAAATCCTCTGTAAATCTCATGATAGAATGAATTCACTCATGCAAAAGGCAGAATTTATCTTGGCTTATTCACAGTGGTGTGAATACAGAATAACCCCCAGAAACATAAAAGATGAAATCCCAGATTTTCAGCAGTGTAGCTGGGATGTTGTCTATTCCAGAAAGTCAAATGAATTAGCTCTCTGCAAAGCATTTCTGAGCCTTTAAATACTGACTTCACCTACTGGAAAATATAAAAAGAGTAAATGGGCATTGAAGAAGTGAGATCTTTGCTGTAGGATTAAGTGACATTCTCACTGATTTTGATAGCAAAACTGTCTGGTAGTAGAGGTGTAGACCAAGCCTTTATGGACAGCTTTGCTTTTTGTCAAACAAAGGCTTCTTACTTTGTGGGCAGTAATCATAATCCCTTTTCATGCATGTCTTAACTTTTGGCTATGGGATGGACAGCCTCTTCATTTGTGATGGGTTGTTTAAATACAGTGTGAAAATTACAAGAGAAATAACCTGCTGGAACTGTTTGTGACCCAGTATGTTTTGTAGCTTCTCATAATGGGTAATTTTATGTGATACCTGGCTCCAGTATGGCATCCTATGTGAGTTGTGCCTAGTGGAGTCCACCTCCCCTTTGAGGAGGAGTGGCATTGTCTCAGCATAGAAAATTGCAGGGAAGAAAAACAAGCTAAACTAGCATTCATTCCTTGCCTTTTTTGTTTCATTTTTTGATCTGCTGGGGGCAGCACAGATGAAGTGAGTCTTTTGGCAGGGCCACTGGAGTGAGGAGTGGGGAATGGCTTTGTGGGCCAGGACTGAAGGAATATTGCATGTGAGGGCGAGTGCAGTATTAAGAAGATGTTACTGAGTTATTTGGATAAGAAAGCAGTGGTTTAGGTTTGGCCAAGGTAGAACTGTGTAGGGTCTCTGAATGAAAGCCAGATGATGAAACTGGATATTATGTTAAAGAGCAATGAGCTAGCAAGGAGCCTCAGAAAAAGCATTACCAGAGGAGAGAGGTAGAGAGCAGGTTTTTTGCTGTGGTAGAACTAATATTATGGTGATAATATTTTATATTTGTACAGTGCCTTACTGAAGGCATGTGCTTCTCTATCAGCCAGATATTTAGATGCTTTGTCTTGGAGAACTGTGTGTTGTCGAGTTTTGGGGGGAGGTTTCTTCTGCTATTCAAACTTCTGAAGCCTAATTCTGATGTTTCTCTCTTGAATACCTGTGGGGGAAGCATTCAGTCGGCTTTCCAAGCGTGAGGAGGAAGGGTAAAGCCATTGGCACACATGCTGCAGGAGCGGCTCAGCTCAGTGCCCAAGTCACGCAGTTGTTACACCCTGGAACAGGCCATAGGTTAGATACGAAGGTCCTTAAATTTTTTTTTTTCTTTTTCCTTTAAAAAAGTAAATATTTACAGATATAATTGTGAAACACCAACCAAGTTTTTTTTAAAAAGCGAGCAGTTACCTGAGTCTGTCCTGATCGCGGTGCGGAGCAGTTCCCCGCGGCGCTGCCCGGAGCGCTGCCCGAGGAGCAGGGACAGCTCCGGGACAGCTCCGGCTGGGATTGCAGCTCTGCACCTGCCGTGCAGCCCGGGGCCAGCACCTCCCGCTCCGGAACGGCCCCGCACAGCCACCCTGCTCGGCCCCGCGCCGCTTAATTAAAACACCTCATCCAGGGGCTGTTTGTAATGGCAGCGCCAACCTGCGCCCTGCGCTTTTTTTGTTTTTCCTCTCGTTTTACTTTCCCCCTTCTCTGATGTGTGGCACCCAGTCAGTGAGGCACCGCATGGGTTGCTGCTCTTAGGCACTGACAACTGAGGAAATTAAATTCTGAGGCAGAATCAGTTAAAAGCGTGACTAAATCAGTGTTGTTTTTCTATAACAACTGAAACAACATAATTATTTTAAGGTTGAATTTTTATTGCTAATGATTTTTTTTCAAGGCAGTAATTTTTTTTGCTTTTTTCTTATGCTAAGATCCTTTTAAATACATCTTGGGATTTCTAATGTTTTTGGGTTGTTTTTTTTTAAGAGAGTAGAAGCAGTTGAGTTCAGTAGGACACTGTTAGATAAAAGCAGTGATAGACTGCAGTTCCAGTTTCATATGAATTCATATGGCACCATCAGTATTACTATTATGAGCAAGAAGAAACACATATTTATATGGTCATTCATATGAAAAAGCTCATTGTGTTTGTAAAATCTGTAGTGACATCTGAATTTAGAAACCTAAGACAATGGAGCATTTGCTTATACTGGTTAAGTATAAGATTTAGACCAAATCTTGTATTCAGGTAAGCCAGTGAACCATAAGGATGGTCTGATCTCAGAGATGCTTACACACACAGTTCAGTCTCTTCTGTCTCTCTCCTTCACTGAGGCTACCTTTGGGTGAAGTACAGACAAACATTTTTAAAGAATTGGATCTTACTGTACAAAGTTACTAGAAAAATTCAAAGGGCACCCCTTAATCCCTTTAGGAAAACCTAAGAAAATGCATAATAGTAGTGACTGCTGCTTGTCCCCACTACTCTGTGTATCTCTTCTTTTATACATCATATTGCATATTACGTTTTAAAGAGCGCTGATTGTTGCTTTATGAAAGCATGCTCCTTATCATCACTAAAAGGAATGGTGTCCCTAAGAGATGTCATACAGTCTCAAATGATGTTTTCTTCGGGACAAAATCCTGCTTGGGCAGAAATCACACGCTCTTTAGGGGGCTCACAAGGGGGGTGATTATAAAGGCAGAAATTGTTGGTATCAGTGTTTAGAACTGTATATTTTGTCATCCTAGGAGTGCATATGTGTATTTACAATAGGGTTTTCTGTTTCATTTGCTTTAAAAAAACCCCACTGAGCTAAAAGGTTTGAAAGGAACAGCTTGAGGAATTTTTTCCATCAAAATACAATCAAGGGCAGGAAATCGTAGAAACAGAGTTGTGGTTTTGCCTCCATTTTTTTATTAGTTAATTAAGCTATAACAACTCTTAACTTCATTTTAGGTTAACTGTTCCTAGAGTTCAGAAATATTTTAAGAGGTCAATAATGCTTTCTTTGGCTCTCGCTCATTCGGAGTGGGATGAGGAGCCGCAGTCAGCAGGGCAGAGTTTTCCAGATGTGCTGCAGGGCCCATGTGTGCTCTCATGTCGGCAGTTGTCGCTGGTGGGAAGCCATCCCTCTGTCCTCATCCGCACACCACCCTGTGCAGATGGGAGTCACGGGAAAGGAACGTGGACAGCCTGACGTCTGTCCTGACCAAAACTCAGGAGCCCTGGGTGCTGGCAGCTACCAGCTGCCACGTGCTGTTACTCAGGGCTGAGTCTGACTGGGAATGCTGGGGAAGGGGGAGCCCAAAGAGACAGCAAGTGTGGGTTTCACCAGAAGCAGAAACACCCCTAAGAACCCCTCGTACTTTGCAGGATGGGTTTTCCCTGTGAATTCAGGTCATTTCGTGAGGCATCTGTCTGCATTTTCCCCTCGGCGGGTGGAGCTGCTCAGAGCTGTGCACTGAAAGGGCACATGAGGGAAGAGCCATGCAAGTGTCACATAACTGTCTTTAATAGTGGGAGCTATTCCAGCACTTGGAGCCAAATTGTCTTTCAGCAGAAAGGATAAAATTTAGCAGAGCTGGGAAAGGGAAAGAAGAAAGGGGAGGGGAAACACAGCACCACCTCCTGCTGACACCACAGAAGTTTCCCTCAGCTTTCCCTCTCTCTCCCTCTGTGCATATATTTTCTTTTTAATCAGCTGTGGCTCTTCTCTCCCCTGCTTTTCCTTTTTCAACTGTATTTTTACAGTTGGAATTCTGCTTTTCTAATTTCTCTTGTTTCACATTTAACTTCTTCAGAGGATTTCATTAATAGTTATTGCAATTAAAAATAATAAATAAACTCAGCACCAGCTGCTCAGATGGTTGTCGTAGCATATCTGGAACATAATGCGGTCTGTTCAGGGCAGCCACACAATGCAATTTATACCCACACCTGAGGGAATGAATTTCACAACTATAATTGCTACAATATAATTCTTATTAATGTTGTGCTATAATTCGTATTAATTCCAAAGGGCTAGTAAATGCATTAGGACTTGTCAACATATTATTTTACACTGTTTATGATCTGTAGAATTACACTCTTCAGTATTGTATTGCATAAAGAAATGCCTTAAAATTAGCTTTAATTGGAGGAGGGGAGGGAGCACATTTTCTGTTTGGGCACTGGGAAAGACGGAAGAATCCTGGTGTTTGAGAAGCAATGAAACTGCACTTTAAAATCAGTCCTTTGAACTTTCTGTGCCATGCAGTTAACAGTTTATGAAGATATATTAATAATGCCTGTCCTCGTTATTAGAAAAAGAACCACTGGTGTCTTTATGAAGGAATAAATAACTACAAGAAAGATAGGGTTATAAAATTTAAAATAACTGTCTTCCAGAAAAGACAAAAGTGGGGAAATTACAAGTCATTGTAGCTGATGTAATAAATGCAGAATGAGTTATCTTGCTGTGCTCTTATTTATTCTTGTTTTATCTGACTACCCTGCTTTTCTAGGTAGCGAATATGATGAGGAGGAAGTAGACTATGAAGAATCAGACAGTGATGAGTCCTGGACTACAGAAAGTGCTATCAGCTCTGAAGCTATCCTTAGTTCAATGTGCATGAACGGAGGGGATGAGAAACCTTTTGCCTGTCCTGTTCCTGGATGTAAAAAAAGATATAAGGTAAGTAGTAGTGAAGACTTATCTCATTTCCTGTTGGTGTAGGTGGTGGAGGAAGCCTCTAAAATCAGTCTGCAGTATTCTCATTTAATAGACTTTTCACAATTTTTTTTGTGATATTTTAGCAGAATATTTTATTCACTGATTTCCTCACAAGCACAGCCAAGTTTATCAGTTTTACAAGGGATGTCTGTCTGTCAAGAAAGATTACATATAGCAACTCTTTTGCTTTACACATTTTAACGAGCTTTCTATTATTCAGATAAATGAACTGCAGAATGCAGGAGGTACTACAAGCAAAATAATCTCTTGGGTCCCTTTCAGAAACATGAAATAAAAAGCTTCTGTCCATCTGTGCCAGAAAGAATTCCTTCTGCTTAACTGCTAGAGATACCACCTCCTCTTTAGCGAGACCGTGCCCAGGGTGCATTTTCTGATAAAGATGAAGTGTGGAATGTAGTGGCTAACCTTGTGCAAGTCAGAATTCACCTCGGGAAGGCAGACTCTTGGAGAAATTCTGGCATCATTCTGTCCTGGGTCCGAGTTCTCGTGACCTGCCTGCACAGCTGTCAGTGACCCACGTGCAGGGCTTGCATGCCTCCGTGTGACACCCTGGGAAACAATTCCCTGGCCCCTCCACCCCACCCTGTTCTTTAACTGCTCCCCATCATGAGGAATTTTTGTCTCTTTATGTGAGTGAAGCATTTCTAAACTGGAACCTTGAGCTGGCTACTGTAGACCATGCCAGGATGTTAGAGGATTGTTGCTTCATGTGCATCGGTGCAGAGACAGATGAAATTGTGTTGAACATCTTGCACTTCAGTATGGTATTCTCCAACCACTCACATTTGGGAATGGAAGTAGCATGCTGGCACGCTTCCTCTAAGTTGTTTTCTTAAGTTTTTGCATGAACTACTGGAAAATCCAACCACTGACCCTACACCCGAGAAAAACCATGGCGGTTGGGTTGGTTTTTCGCTAGTTGTATTTTATGGCTTGTCCTTTAAATAACTGCTAAGTAGGGACTTAGCAGAAAACAGAAATATGTAATAGAAATATAGGAAGGCCAATAGCATTTGAGATAAAACAGTTGTGGCAATAATAGAGAAACTGTGCATGAAACCATGTAGTGGATGAAAATCTGTTTTAGTGATGCTGCAGATGCTGCAGCAGCTCCCACAGCAGCAAATCACAAGACTCAGGTTCCTGTACAGACCACTTAACCCTGACATCTATTTCACTAATTCATAAAACATGGACAAGAAAGCAGTGTGCTGTTTTCTTAGTGACATACAAGTCTTTTTGCTGAGATTATCCTGAACCATGTAGTGTTTATTCTCCAGTTTCAGGAAAAAGTGAACGCCATCTCCGGGGCCAGGGCACAGGGAAAGATGGTTTTGGTCTACTTGCAAGTATTACTTTGCAGATAAACTCACATTATTGAAAATCAGTACTTTCCTTGCATGTGGTAGGAGCTGTGCCAGATGGAGGGTATGGTATAAAAAGCTAAATCCCTAGCTCAGGAAGCAAACAAGCCATGGTGATTGTTAGAAGTCATGTGCCCAGAGGGCATCTATGCACTGCAGAAAACATTCACTTAATGGCAAAGGCTGGAAGGAGAACCCTGTAATTTGCTATATCCTGTCTGTTCTCTATTTGACTGCCAGCCCTCTGTCTTTTTATTGCCCAAATGAGCAAGCTGTTTGTGCCTGCTTCTGCTATCTCACTGCCTTCATCTCAAATGCATGAGGACTGTCTATAAAGGGGTATCTTGTACACCATTAATGGTAGAGCAGCCGGGCGGGGGAACAAATTAATGACCCTTAGAGGGGCTGACAGGGAGCAGCAGCAAATAAAAAGTACCGTATTCTCCTGAGAGACTCACCTCTGTTTAGTCCTGATAGAAAAAGACATTTCCTTAAACTCTGCCTCACCTCATTCTCTTTTCTCTGGGCTCTGTTTCCTCCCTTTTTTATTTTCAGGCTATTTTTTTTTTCTTTTTGCATTTTTATCTTTGTTTCCTTCCTTTTAGCTTTGTGTCAGCTGTGTTTCTTGTTTCCTCTTTATCTTCCTTTTGGTTAACCCGCTCGTCTGACGAATTATTTGCAGAGTCTGGGTAGGGAGTCCTGTGATCAAAGCCCTGGGATTTTCTGGTGGGTACTGGATAATCACAGCCAGGACTGTAAAACAATTATAGTGCTCCAAACAGGAACACAGACATGCACATACAGTAACTGCCGGGCTCACTTTACGGCTGAGAAAGGATGCATTCCTTTAGGGAATGAGGAGGAAAGGAGGATATACACAGTTTTCTTTTGTCTGGCCTTAGGTGACGTAAGTTTCAGAAGCAGAATGGTATTTTTAGAGATTTTATTTGTATTACAGTAGTGCTTAAAGGACCCAGTAGGGATGGGGCACCTTTTTGCAAACAATGTTCAAGGATAAGAGATGGCCTCTGCACTGAAAAGTCATTATGGAAAGGTAAATAAGACAAGAATGAGTACAACAAATACTCCCAAGGAATGGGCTGGGGCAGACAATGGAAACTGTAAGGAGAACATGTTTATACACAAGCCCAGATGTGTATCAGAAGCCACTGCTGGCCTCTTGCCCAGCTGCTGTCTCCTGGTGCTTTCCCATAGGCAGTGCAAATAGTCATAAACATTTCGTTGTTCTTTAGGAACTTTATTCTAAAAAATAGTTTGCTTAAAATATGTATTGGTACTCTGTATAATATGATAGAGATTTTCTTGAGAAGCCACAGATCCTGGGGGAAATATTTTTCTTTAAATTACATGTAAATTTCTTTGTGGGATAGTCAGAAACATCTAAATGAACCTGAAACACACAGACTTCTAGATGCTTTACACACAAGTCTTTGAAGTTCTGAAGCTTCTCTAATTATGCTTACTGTGCATAAGTTAAAATTACTTCATAGTTTTCCATTTATGGGATTTTTTTTCTTCCTCTGATTCATCTTTGATGCCTGAAATTTGATTTTTAGAAAATCATCTCTGTGATTCAAAGGAACCCAAAGGTATTATCCTTGTTTCTCCCTCACCAGACTTTGGATTTACATCCAAATTTGGATGCCCTGTCCAGAAGTGTATGGATATCAAGTAGTTAATGTGCTTTGCAAAATACCACCTGTATGAGCTATAATGGGGATTTATGAAGGTTTTGATTAGTTTTCCTTGTATCCGATACCCCCTGAGTGGTTTCTAGCTCTGGAGAAGGACATTGAAAATGTGTATAAGATGTAGATAAACTTACTCAGGCAACATCCAAAGAGCAAATGAAGTTAGCAGCATAGTAGATACAACAAACCTCACAAATAATGCATATATGCTAGCATAGAGAATACTCTAGAGTATTTTGGTTTGTGCAAATTTAGTAATAAAAAGAATAGATTTCAGTGCATACAGAATGTAGCTTATACCCACGACTTTTCTTTGGCCTTGGACAAGAGGAGAAGTGAAACCTTCCAAGACTGCTGAGGCATTGGGCTCGTCTGTGTGGCAGGTGAAAGGATGAGGGTCCTGTCAGGTGGCACAAACCCTCAGGAAGGCTGACCTATGAGTGGTGAGACCCAGCAGAGATTAGGGAAGGACAATATTGAGGTGAAAGGGAAACAAGGGAATTAAAAGAAAGGAGCAAGCCAGAGCTTGCAAGTTGAACATAGGAACCAAACCCACAAAGAAAACTTGAGGGTGAAGAGCCAAGAGTACAAAAACATGTATGAATGTCCAAGGCTGAAACAAGAAATTTCTCAAACCATCCTTTTGAGGTGTCTTTTCCTACTTGAAGTGGGGCTGGCAGGTTCTCTGCAGAGTAGTGTTTGTGTGAGTCCTGCCTTGCAAAAGGGGCCCTGGCCAACAAGAGCCTTTGTGTCTGTGCAAACCAGGTCGTGCCAGTCTAAACTTCTCTATCGCCTCCTGATCTGGTCCTGGGTTAATAATTGTTTCCTCTTGTTCAAGATTTTTAGAGTGCCCTTCTCTACTGCCATCTTCTTCCTCAATCATCTGTGAGAGTAAATAGTGAGCAACCTAAGTAACCAGAGCAATAAAAGTGATGTACGAGTTTGGCCGTGGCTTTTGCTGTACCTCAGCAAACTGAGCCCAGACGTACAACAAAGTGTTTACATTGCACCAGTGGAAAAAGTGCCAAAGAGTCACTGTAATTCTAACAACAGTTTCCTTTTAGACAGAAGTACAGGTCAAATTACACGTTACACAAGCTCCTCATGCTCTGCATGTTTACTGTTTTTCAAACCTTCCATGGCCCAATTCATCCCACGTAGGTTTCTGCTTTAGCATCTCCTTAAATTTTTCTGCCTGAAAATACCTTCCCCCCCTTCACCAAAGCGTGGGGTGTACTGGGGCTGATGGATCATTAAAAAATCTGGATCGGGAGAAGTGTGCCATTGGCATGGCATAGTGAGCGTATTTGTGATGGCAGATTTACAGCAACTGTTGCAATTGACAGTAGCTCAAAAGTATCTAGAAGTGGTTTCTTAGAAAAATTTAAAGTTTAAACAGGAACAGGTTTTTGTTAGGAAAATATTGTTATTATAGGTAATAGGGCTTGTTTTTAAAATTTCACTGCAGTAGCAGAAGTTTAGCAGATTTTCTCTTTTGAAGGCACAGTTCCTTAAAGGTACACGGGTGATGACAGATGCCTTATGAAGTCCTTGTGCCATCCAGTGGCAGTCGTGGCCCCCTCACCCCATCAGTTCTGTGGGTGCTGGAGGTTGAAATTGTGTGCAAGGTGATCCAAAAGCTTCTCCAGGGTCTCAGATTACTTGCAGAGGATTCACTTGGCTGCTCTTGAGGCTGATGTGTAGCTATGATGTGCTCTTGGAGTTGTGCTGGTACAGCTTTCTGCCTCGTCTGAGTGCTCTGCACCCAGACAAACCTGCCCTGATGGCTCATGTTCCTGTGTCTGGTTGGTGTTGGAGATGGGGGATTCTCAGGAGACAGCTGTGCAGGGGTTGTCCAGCATTTTTAAGGGTGTAAAGGACAATTCAGAGGCTGGATTCGGAACTTCAGGTGAGGATTCAGTGCCTGGATGCTCTGGAGAGAGGAGCATGAATCTGTGGACAGAGCAGTTGCTGGCAGTCTTGCACCACTTTTCCAGGGTGGATATTTGAAACTTTTTCTGTGAGTTCCAAGCTGGAGCTTCCACTTACTGTAAGCTGCATATTGATAAAACTTGTTGTTTAAAGAGCCCAAGGGACTTTGTGTTATGTGTAACAGCAGGCAGTGGTTCAGCAAAGACAAAATCAGTAGGACCTAATTGTGTGGGTTCTTTAATATCCAGGCTGTTAGTTGATTTTAGCTTTTTAGCTTTTTCTTTTTTTTTAATCTAAAAAAAAAACCTGAGATACATATCTGGAAACTTTAGCGAGAACAAAGGAGAGCCTTGGAACTGTCTCCTCTTGTCACAAATGCTATCTTCTTTGATTTCATCCTAGGAGAAGCTCAAATGAAAGACAGTATGCCTTTGCTTATTCATCCAAAAATCCAAGGTGTTTTAGTGGGAGCAGATGAGAGACTCCACTATACTACACAGAACAGTATCACAACAGCTGCTGAGATCACAACAGCTTCTTCCATTTTTGCCAGAAATACATGAAAAGGAAGACAGGGGAACTACTTTGATTTATGTTTAGTGAGGTTTTTGGTTGATGTGGCAGAAGTGTGGCCTGTTTCCTGCCCTTGCCAGTGTAATGGGGTGTGTGTTGTGTTGCTGTGTTTTGCACTAGTGGGGATCAGCTCTCCAGTTTTAGCTGTGGAGTATTCCCAAACAATAGCTATTTTGAAGACAGCTTCTCTGGATTATTTTTTTAAGTGTCCTGTGTAACTCTGAGTTAAGCATTCCCTGCAGTCAATTCTTTGGAGGCAATGTGTAAACGATCAGAATTTGCTGGAGTTTAAAGGCATATCTAGAAACAATGACACGAAACAGAACAGACCCACCATGGGGGGAGTCTCAGCTCTTTAAAGAGGTGTGACCCGAGTTTCCATGCCAATTCTTTGTTTGCTTGTAAATGAACCTCTGAATAAGATTTGTCAGTGCTATATGAAAAAGATGTCAGGACGCAAAAGATGTCAGGACCATGTGTGAGCCCATTGAATGGTCTTCTTTGGGAAGTGACGTACAGTGGGAGATAAAAATCAGGATTACCCAGGTGGGTGAGTTTTGAGAACCACACAGTTTATTCTCTTTGTCCCACCTGGTACCTTGGGAGCACAGCCCATGTGTAACACCCAGCGGGAGCTCCTGGCGATTTATAGGATCTTGCTCGTAACACTGATCCATTTTGAGTTTTTAACTGGAAGCAGAGCCCATGTCAGCCCACCTGAGCACTGACGTTTTCCCTTTTCCCTCACAGAATGTGAACGGTATCAAGTACCACGCCAAGAACGGCCACAGAACACAAATCCGCGTACGCAAACCATTCAAATGTCGCTGTGGAAAGAGTTACAAGACAGCTCAGGGCCTGCGGCACCACACAATCAATTTCCATCCCCCCGTGTCTGCTGAGATCATCAGGAAGATGCAGCAATAACATGCTGGTCACAAATGTGCCAAGAAATCCTCACCAGCAGTTGCTGATTTTGAGAACAGCCACCTTTTTCAGGGGAAGCACTCAGCAACCCTTTAAAAAAGTTAAATGCATGCTTTAAAATTTTCTGTAATTTTGGAATGATGTTATCTTTGTAGAGTTAATGATTTTGTACATTTGCACATGTTATCATCATACCCATTTTCATTACTTTGAGATAAGGTGCTATAAAAGCTATAGGTTCTTCAGAACATTTTTCTCCAAAAAAAAAACCAACAAAAGGAACTAGGGGGACGTTGCGTATTTAGTTGTACTGACGTGTGGGACAGGAGCGCGAGGAGGAGAGCTTGGCACTGACATCCTTTCAAGATTGTAACGTGATGAAGACTTTTCGATGCATCTGTCAATGTGTGTGCAAAACCAAAACAGTATCGCCCTCGTCAAACTATAGTTAACATGCCTTACATAACGGAGTTATCAGTGGAGTAGCAAGTCTTTTAGGTAATGGAAATATAAATAAGAAAGAATGTTTAACATAATATGCTAAAAATATTTTCATACTTAAATAACATACATAAAAAGGTGTGCTTGCTGTATTTTATATTATCTTGCAAATCTTTTTTTTTTTTCCTCCCTCTTGAAATGCTGAAAACCTTGCCATTCGAACTAGTAAACAATCACTTTAGTGTTAGCAATTACATTTTTTTCTCTGTACAAGATGTCATATTATGTTCATGCCCATCAAACTTTTGAGGACCAATATCCCAGTCCAACTAAATATTTACCCCTGAACTATCTGTTAGAAAGACACTTGGAAATACTTAAGTGCAAATTTATGTGTGTGTGAGAAACAATTATCTTCATCTCAGATGAAGTTTTGAAGCACTTTGTAGTTCTCTATTGCCAACAGATTTAATGTTTTATGTGTTGCCAATTCTTGCAACTACTGTACGAGCATGTGCTGCGGTTGCAAATAAAAATGAGAAATTCAGCGCATGGTTTAAGGAGGTCCGTTAGTTGTGCCGAGGGAGTTCTGATGCCTCTCCCTCACGTTCATTGTGTTTTGAGATTTTCTTTATGCATTTTTTGCTTCTCATTGTAGGTCACCGCATTCTATTTGGAAGTGTCTGTTTAGCTTTACAATTAATTTTGCTGAAATATGACATTTGAGCCTTATTGAAGATTAAGTGCTTCTTGCAGCAGGTGGTCAGAGACTGATTTAAAAGCCAACATGAGAGCGCTTCGTGTCTGGACCATACCTGAACATTTGTTGCTTGCCATCCTGCCTTGAGCATTCTTCTCACAAGTGCTATTCCTGGAGTTCAGCTGGCCGGGAGCAGAGGTGGGCACCCTCTACCAGCCCTGGCCTGAACACTCCTTTGCCCAGCAAGGCTGAGGGAGGAACTCTCAGTGTTAACACAGTCATCGCCTTGGCTTGGTTCCTGTTCTTTTAAGTGCAAAAGAAAGCTCACATAAAGAAGGAATGAGCTTTCCCTATTTTTTTTCCAAAGCTTTAAAGGAAAACTTTGTAAGGATGACAATTACCTATTCTCCAGCAGAGTAAAAGTCTCATTAAAACACGTAAAAAAATCATCTTAATGAGCAAGTGTTTAGAACAGCCAAAGTGAAGCGAAACATCCTTCTCTCAGATCCCAGAGAGGTGACCGTGCCAGCCGGGTTTAGAGGATGATCCAGACATGAGAGTTACTGTTACACACAAGGCCCCAGGTGGCCACTTCCCACCTTCTGCAGCTTTGGCAACAGATCTGGCCAACAAACACGTTTTGGCTCTGCTCCTAGTGCAAGAACTACAGGCTGGGCGATTTCATTCAACAGCTAAACAGTTGTAAAATGTCATTGTTGCATGTAAATTCCTTTCAACTATAAAAATGAAATTCCAGTTTCTATTTACCTATTCATTGTGACAGTATTATTAAACAGGTAAAGATGGGACTATTTTGTTATACTGTGTATAGTGAATGTATTGTACTGTGTTCTGTGAAAAGTGTGCTTTAAATTATATTTTCATATGTTTTGTTGGGGACAAAGTACTTTAAGTTTGAAAGTGACAGAGGTTTGTTTTAGAACTGAAGGCAACTTAAAGAATTCCTGTCAGGAAAGCTGCTTATAAATGTAAATCAAATCACATTTAAAATAAACTGCCTCTGACCTAAAACGACTGCTCTTTTCTCATTCCTAACCTAAAGAGTTAAGTTCTTGGGCTGTGTATAGTCTTTTATTTGTTTATTTTACTTTGGAATCATCCAACTCTTGGAGCCTGTTCTAACTGTTTTCATCTGCTGTTGAGTTACGGTAAGAAAAGAAACTTGACAAAAAAAAGTGCTTTCAGTATTTCCATGCTTTACCTCAGGCCACCTCTTGATATGAAGCTCCCAGTTACAAAAATCTTTAGACTGGAAGCGGCACACGAGCACTGATGAATTGCTGCGTGCCAGGACACTGCAATTCATCCACGTCACACAGTTTTTAGTAACTCCTGCATTAACTGGATATTGCACATGTTCGTGAGGGAACTGCAGACAACAGAAGCTACTCCAAGCCTTAATCCCAGAGTCTCCCTCTCAAAGAAAAAACATAAACAGATGTGAGGAGCAACCCCTTCTTTGTCATACAATGCTGAGGTGTAAAGGATCACTAAGTAAAGTCTACACTCTATTTAAAATGAGCAACAGGAAAAACAGACCACTGACTCCATGAATAATTCTGCTTTTAATGTAACAAGACTACTGTACAACAAGTGGGAAGCAAATTTACTTAATACAGTTAAAGTAAATATAAAATGTTTAGATATACATATGTGTTTTTACTTATTGGAAAGAAATACATAAAGTTAAAACGCAGAAGGTTTTAAAAGCCAAAAGGAACACAATCCACTGTTGTGAAAATAGAACAATATCTTCTACTGAATAAAACTGCAACATAATGGCAATGACTTTTTTAAACAATTACTTTTAGGCATTTAAGCACAGCAGTTTCTTTCAACTCCAAACCACTGCCCTAAAGTATAACGTACCTCATTTAACGTTACCCCTTAAGGCAAACATTCTAGATGTAAAACTGAAGTATTTGCCATTCCTTTTGTTGCAAGCCTGGAATCTCACAGTACATGCATCTACATCTCAGAAATGTACTAGAAAACTATATTTTCAGAGGATAAGTAATGTAACGTTCCAATTTAAGTGTTACTCAGAGAAAAACTATGTGGATTTGCTAGGAGAAACACCTGCTTATTACATTTTTAATTGTGCCTCAGTTATCAAGATTAAGAGAAACCATGGGTGTTTTGGTGACCATTTTTAAATGTAGCTGAAGAACACCATGAAGCCAGTCTCGTTTTTTCTGAGGCTCAGTAATTTCTGTGTCCTTAGGCATTCCACTAAGTAGGGGAAGAAATTCCACTAAGTAGGGGAATAAATAGCTACATACACAACAAGGTGGGGGGCTGTGGGTCTCCTTAGTACAATGTTAGGCAGAGAGAGAAAATAACCCCATAGCAGCTTACAGCCACGGCTTCCATTAGGATACATGAGCTTTTAATCAGAAGTTTGCACTGTTACAGAAAGCTGCACTGCTTTTGTTCCAGAGGTGGACTACTCAGAGTGGTGGGGTTTTAAGCTACACTGCAAAACAAAGTATTTAATCAAAATTTAATACGTTCTGATCAAAGTGCGTCTGGACGTGCCTCTCAAAGCCTTGCTGGTCATAGTCGGGTGGGAACTGCTCGCTGCACATGGGACACACCTTCCAGTGGCTCTCAACGTGCTCCTCAAACTTGCTCTGGTCGTAGTTCGGGGGAAACATCACATCGCAGAGAGGGCATTTCTTGTGCACATCAAAACTTCAGGAGGAGGAGGAGGAGGGAAAGAAAAAAGGGAACAGTTTATTCTGTTAATGCAAACTAAAAGCAAGGTCCTGCTGCCACCAACATTAAGAACTTTACTACCAACTTAAATTTGAGTGGACCTTGTATCTAAGTATCATCCAGTTCATTTAAATGTTTTTGCCAAAAGCACTCAATACAGTCAGAGCAGTTTTACACACAAATTCCAAAATAACCTGGCATTTTAAAAGCAACATAATTTTGACCTTATTCCAGCTACCACTGAATACAAATCTATTGAATGCCTTAATAGCCAAACAGTTTCATGGGAAACCACTCTCTCTGCTCATAAATGCTTGCTCTTAGCAAACATAACACTTTATAAAAGCTCTAAACTTAGGTTCACAATTAGGTTGGCAAGAGAGGGGGAAAAAAACAAAAGTTATTCATTCATTTACTAAAAAAATTGTCCAAATTCCATCAATGTAAAGTACAGCACGAACAGCCTGCCCAGTCTGACGGCATATTCTCTGCCAGTTAATTGTAAACCAAACATTCATTGAAAATGCTTGGTAGCTTTTCACCTCCACCCCCACCCTTGAGTAGCTCCACAGAAACCTCTCCATGCCCTCAAAGACCAATAAAAGATAACATCTACCTGGAATCAAAGCAGAAACCTGTGCCCCGCTCACGCAAGAGAAGACTTGGAGGATCAGGAGCAGAAGGTACAGTGTTGTCGTCATCCTGTTTGAAAGAGAATGTATTTTAAAGAATAACCCCTATAAACAGCTTTTTTTCCTCCTCAATGTGCATTTTTGTCATCAAACACTAACCCAAATGAAATTTAACTTCACTCTGTAATTTCTGCAGCACAAGTTTTACTTTTGTGCATCTTGGCTCTATTCTGCAATTCGATAATACAGCACAGAATGGTGTCATTTCAAAGTTGAGAATACAGGTACATTCCAAGGTTTTTGGAATTCCAACTCCTACCTCATTTTCCTTTTTTATCTCAAAACTCTTGCCTTACAAGCAAGAGTTAGGAATTATTTAGCTGACCTACAAAAAAAGATGTGCAAAGAAGCACATATAACAGCACACATACTGTGTGTTTTATACAGGTTACTCACATGTGTATGGAAAAAAAATTCAGCTTTATACTAATGTACTTTATGTACATATATTAATCCTTATGAAGGGTTAATGGAAACGGGGAAGGATGGAAAAATCTCAATATTCTTCTTCTGACAACACCTGTTTAGTTTCAACCATTTAACATTTCCATTAAGCAGGCAGTAGGGCCTGCTATGACAGATGCTGGCAACAAACATAATCTTGCAGTCTAACTTGTTTGCACCTGCAGTGAAAAGGGCATGAGTTTTAAAACATCAGTTGTTCCTTTTGTCATGAAAAAAATAGGATGGATGTATTAAGAAAGAAAAACTATTTAAAGTACTCTCGTGCTACAATGCTATAGCTTGTCTAGTGCCAAAAACACAACAAATTTGCTGAATACCAGACTGAAGCACATCAGGATTTAACCTTAAGAAAATTAACTTGCATCTTCCATCAATAAAACAGTGCCACTACAAAGACTGGCCAAATTAACACTTAAGTCTTAGTTAATTTTTTCAGTATAACCCCTCTCCCTCCCCTCCCCTTTTCTTTAAAAGCATTTGGCTAACTGCTGGTCACCTGGTAAGATAAAATTGTTTAACATCTCTTGCCCTCTCAGCTTCTGGCAAGTGTAGTACCCACCACACACAAATATAACATTCCTCCTTGTTCTTTTTTGAGAAACATCTGAAAAAGAGGACAATGCTTTCCTCTGCACAGGCACACCTGCACTGTCCTCCATGGCTGCCCTGCAAGAACTCTCTTCAACAGAAGGCAAGCACATGTAAAAGCCTTTGGAATGTCCTATGGCTACAGCTTTTTCATGGCCCAGTTCCCTTAATTGTGAAATTCATACTGTGTGTTCCTTACAGCACCCTCTGACCCAGGCCCTGCACAAGAATGTCACTACTAAGTATGTACTGGTATCACCCTGTTAAGATACAGAACGTCTGTCTCTTCAGTGTACTTTTGCTCTTGGCCAAGTCACAGAGATCAGTTCTTAACCTTTTGGGATGCCTAACCCACACAAGAAGAATGCAAATGCCTCTGTGTTGAGCTGATCTCATAGAGATGTTACAGAGATTACTGTGTAATCAAGGCATGGTCAAACAGGAACCATAAGAACTTTATCTTAGTCTGAGAGGACTTCCCAGATATTATAATTACAAGTTACAGTAAACACTATAGAGTCACCAAGAAGTAAAAATTCTCACGCAGTGCTTTGGGGTAACTCGGAACCTCTGGAAAACAGAGAAGGTGCCACTGTATTGGACTCCAACAGCTGTCTATTTCTGTCATTTTTGATGGACAGAACTCCTAAGTGTTCCATGTAAAAGAGAGCACCATGAGAGTTCCATGTAAAACAGTGTTTTACATCATCATTTAGATCATCGTGTTTCACATGGTTCTCATCTTGGTTCACTGCCACTTAGTGCCCAGTATCATCCAGCAATCCATTCTTTATTCTTATGAATGAGGTTATATGTGCTTTTCAACCTGACATTTAAACACCCATCACTCTCCCCTGGTAAAAAGAACCATCCCTCACAGCTCAAAAGACAAAATGAGGTGGAAGTTGAAGCTGCTTTACAGAGAGTTTAACAATTTCTGGGACATGAGGCCTCAGTGGCTCTGCCTATGCTGTATATTAAGCAAAGGCATCAGCTTACTTCGAGACTGTATGGTTGAGTCATCCAAGTTATTTCAATGAAAGCTCACACCGATAACTTGAGAAAGAGTTTAATCTGCCCTTCATGTGGATCCAAGGCTACTGTTCTTGCAGTACAGCCTGATGACCAGGGACATGGACATGGCTGCACATTCTTAGTCTGAGACCTCTACAGTGCCCTGCAGTGAAGGAACACAGTGGGTACACGGCCTCAGGTTCTTAGGAGAAGAGACTGGCACCATGTACCCACAGGCTGGCACTGTGGTCCTGGAGCATAACAAGTGCCAGGCCTCCTGAACTCAGAAGCCTGAATAATTAGGTGAATAAATTATAAAGGATACCTTTAACATCATGACTTAACTATTATCACTGGACTGTACCACTGGCTCTTTAAAAAACTGCCACAATGAGTTCCACAGATTAAGTGAATCATAAAGATAAATACAATATTACACACTAAAGCATAGTGAAAAAAGGGGAGTTGCCACTAGGGGAAGAAGGGAAAGCCAGACACAAAACTGTCAGAAATAACTGCAACTCTATTAGCTGTACTGAAACCAACCAATTCTGTCTCAAGTACTGCTTTCATAATTACAACTGTAAGCAGTTCCAGGATTGTCAAATGGAAATTAGAAAGCTGTGTGACACAGTACAAAACCACAGACTTGAATAGTCCCATCCCCAAGTGCTGCAGATCATTTTAATGTGCAGCAGTAAGGGACCAGTGCCCATCCCAGGCCTTAAACAACACGTGAACAGACACAGGGCTAACGTGCAGTGTGGGTACACTGGGAAGAAGGGCACACATACATTTTATTTCTGTGATTCAGCTCTGCTGTAGGAGTGAAATCAAACTCACTCCTCTAGGCCTCTCAACCTCTCTGCAAGCAGTCTGCTCTCCCAAGAGACACCTGGATACCAACTGCTCCTTTTATGTCCTCCCTATACAAAAGATAGTAATTGGCTGCCAGGGTCAGATCAGGCTAACAGTGCACTGTGGGGGTTTTTGGTTGAAGAAAGGCCATTTTGCAGTCATCTGAAAAAATACCCTGACCCGGTGCTCAGTTGCCAAGAGTTAGATTCTCCATCCCCCACAAATTTATTGTGACTAAAACATTTTTTAATAGTCTCAGGATACTTATTCTGGGCTTGCTGCCAACTGTAATCAGGACTACATTGCTAAAACTCATACTTTAGTATTATATATGTATACATTAAAAAAAAAAAAATATATGTTTTGTTTATGGATCTCTCCCTTACTGCTAGGAATTCTTTGCTCCCAACAATTCCATTTTGGTCAATTACAGCAGCATGAGCAAACGGAAAGTTAGTGTTGAGTAGATGACGGCAGGAACTTGTGGCAAGTCAGCCAACTCCACACAAAATCACCACTGTGCATGTGTTCAGCTGGCACTATTCACACAGACCAGTTTATTCCTCTCAGAAATCATGGTTTAATTGGTCTACAAGTTCCTGAAGTCAAAGGTACGAGAATCCTGTAAAGTCTTTCCAGTCATACCAAACTGATGGGTTTTTATGCCAACCGAAAACATGGAAGTGCCCATTTCTAAGGAACCAAGTTTTGGGAGAAACCAAATTGGAACAAAACAGCACAAAAATTCTAAGGGATTTTAATATCTTCTGTTGTATTAGTTTAAGAAATTAAGGGTGTTGTAGTCATATCCACTTCTTCATGGCTAAAAGATCTATTATCTTAGATAAATAAAGGAGACATGTTCATCATCATAGGGTAAACCACTACCAAAACAGCCATGAAGTGGTTGCTGTGGAAGTGACTACAACACCCTTAATTTCTTAACCTAATATAATGTGTAGTAATAGGAATGTCAGGAGGACATCAGAAGTCCATACAACGGTAATATCCTAAACAAAGCAGCAAGCCTATCAGTCCTTTTCTTCTGAGAAGGAATCCCCCTCCAGCAAAAGGCTCTGCATCCTGCTGGTTGAAAAAATGCAGAGAACTACATCTTAAATAGCTCATTTTAAAAACATAGTCCAAGAAATGGTAATCTCTTCATATTTATCATTTTATATTTGCTGTTTCTTCTGCACAAACGACAGACTCTTCTTTATAATGAATCACCTACATATGTGGAAGTTTTCCCTGGTTATTTATTTACATCCTGCCTCAAAACTGTTTCATCTTTGGCATATTACTAAGTCTCCCTAGAAAGATTCCTGCAGCTTCTCATTTTCATATAAATTTGTACACTATACATACAGTCTATCTGGGTGAGGAGCAAGCAACTGATTCTCAATTGCAAATAAAAAAGATACGAGTTATTTGATTTAAAGGCACCTTTTCTCAAGCTGAACTTTATTTAAGCCTGTTATATTCCACCTCATTACAAAAATCCAAGCTGTGTCTGCAAACGAGCACAAGACTCTAGCACTGTTTCTCTTGGGTTTGCAAGAGGGCAAAGCACATAGATCAGAGAGAACACCCCGCTAATTAAACTGCAGCAGATGACTAAAGAAGAGAAGAGCTTGTCAGATGTAATAGCTACGTCAAGAATGATCAGATTAAATATGCAAAATGTGAAGTAAAGGTGGGGACAGCATTAAGCTCACATTCGAGATCTTGAACAGGCTGCAAAAGCTCTGACAGTTTTTCTAATTATTCACAGTAATGGACATTGGGAGCAAAAGGTAGGAGGGAGAAATACATTTTTCTCCATTATAGGTGCTGAGCACCAGGGCTAAAATCATGCCTGTCTGAACACTGATCAGTTTCTGCAAAGGTTAATAGCAATTAAATGTGGCAAACTAGACTAAATGAGGAACAGGTCATGATACCACTGTACTTGCAAAGAGCACAATACTTTGCAGAAAGGTATTTCTTGTTTAATATTTTTGAAGGTGCAAGAGTACTTGGAATAAGAAAGAGTAATAGGTCTGTTCCTGTTCAAATGAAGACATACAGTCCAATTTATTACAGAAGCCAATTTTTTATACCAGAATGTGGAAGTTAACTGTACTAAAAAGAAAAGCTAACCAGAAACTTGAAACATACAAAGCCCTTAAAAAAAAAAAAATCAATGGAATTGTATCCCTTTCAGTTTAATCAGCTTTAGGTAACAGTCAATTAAGAATTAATCTCCTCCAAACACATGTTCAACGGCAGAAAGCATTCAAAATGGAAATGAATAACTGCAGATTTGCAGAAGACAGAACGAAAAATTAATAGATTAGAATAACGTATCTAGTAGGATACCAATTTACAGTTAGCAATTAACTGAAAATACTGGTATCCAAATCCTTTATGTTTTTATTTGTTCTGTTCCACTTTAGTTCCTATATGCCTATCATAAAATGAGTAAGATGTGGCTCTCATTCTACCACACAGGAGAGAAAATCATGAGTTGAGATTACTCGGCTTTTTTTACTTTAATACTTAAAAAGATTAAGAAGCTACTGTCCTAATGCCAAAGCAAGCTGTCAGTAACTCAAGAGGTTAGGGGAACAAGTATATTAACATCAATACATGTGCAGAATTTTCTCCTATAAAGTAAGCAAAATTTACCAAAAATTTTTTTCAGGGGAAACAAAAATCAATTGCAAATTTACGTAACAATAAATCCATCTTATCAGATATGGAAAACCTATGATGAAACTCTTGGTAACTTATCAGTAAACATATCAAGAAAATAAATAATAAAAAAGGTAACTTGCATTGCTATCCTCAGGATCTTCTAAACCATCAGGCCGACTGAGATTGCGTGAAGGCTGGCTACACACGACATCATCTTCTAGCTCCCAGAAGGAACTTCTAACAGGTGGTCTTTGGATCTCATCAGGATTAAAAGCACCATCTGCTCCATCTGAAGAAAAATTAATTAGGACATCTTCGTTCAGTAGTTTGTATTTTGAGATTACAGATGTGCTACCTTACCTTTAAAAACCAAGAGTTAAACACATTTTCGGTTTAGATAATATAAAACAATAGGAGAGAATCAGCTTCCTCCAGAGGTGTTTAAAACTTTGTTTACCTTACTGATTCTCATCATAAAATAAAGGCCCCTTACTGATGTTCATCAGTCAGAAAAGGCACTATAAACCAGTCTGAAGACCACTGGTATTTAACCTGCATTAAATGAGGCATTGCTTTTGAAACAGTGAGGGAGAAATGATATTGGGAGGCTGTGAAATTTATTCACCTCTTCTTTCCTGAATTGCATAAGGGTTTCCATATTGCAATACTGGTAGTCTACTTGGCACTGCAGGAACTGGTCCATTTTCCTCTGAATATGGGTTGCGAAAATGTAATGTCTGCTGTGAAGACTGTCCTTCCATCATCCTTGCAGCTTGATCTCCTGGTGTCCTGCCAAGTTCCTAAATTATGCAGAGTTCAAAATGTAATTAACCTAGCAAAATCTGAAATAAGTTTAAGAAATATGTTTTTAAAAGAAAAATTGCTAACCTTCCCACTGTCTTTTCATTTTGATCTTATGCAAAGTATACCAAAATACAGTCAATGAAGAAAATACAAAGGTGTTTTAAAGAGAGTATTTTTTCTTGTTTTGTTGTCAGTTCTAATTACATAAACAGAACTGCCACATTTTTCAAGTATCTGCTTTTACAATGAAGAAAAATTAGCTCAATCAGTAAAAAAGGGAAGATTAATAATAACAACTAAAGATAATAATGCAGTGAGAAAAATCTTTAGAAGTTACAATTAAAAATAAAATCATTCTTTTTACCATACCATACCATACCATACCATTCAAGACTGTAGCATTTTGGTATGTGGAGCACACCTTGGTACATACTTGACATAATTCCATATGAATTAATGAGTGGCAGACACTTAGAAAACTAGTAAGTACATTGCACTGGATCCCTTCTGATATTTAACAGCAAATATTTGTATCCAAAATGCTCAAACAGAACTCTTCAAAAAATTATTATACTTAAAAATTTAGATTCTTGTATGTAAACCATACATAATGATAGTAATTACAAACTATAAAGGTGTTTTATAACTTAGAAGCCATTAAAACTCTAAGCCAGTATATATGTTAAAAGACACTAATTAAAGTGACTTATGTGTGGTCAATGCACCAGCTGCAATTTATCCAAACAAAAATCTTTCTCATCATTCCATTCAACAAAGTGGGTTAAGGGATAGAGAGCAGTATGCCAAGAATATCAAAAGGCAAATGCCATTTAAATTCAAGCGAAAAATTCTGAGATGTAAATATGAAAACAATCATTAAAAAATAGGGACTGTTAAGAGAGACATGCTTTCCAGTAATGTTCTTTCTGATTAGTATTTTCTTCTGGGTTCTCTGGGTTCATGTTTAATATTTGTTGATGTTAATAAAACCCTCAAAGACTAAAATGTGTCTTTTCCCCAAAAGACTTTAAATTGAAACTCAAAACCAAAGCTTCAATTACCAATTCAACTCCATAAGAAATAAAAAGTCTGCTACTAAAAGGAATAATTCAACATTTTTTATCTTGCAACCAGGTGAACTTCAGCTCAACCTCTTGAACATAAAAATACAAATAAATAACTACCCTGAAAACAAAACACTACTCAAATGCAAAAAGACCTCATGTAGTGGATGGTACCCCTCCTCTAGATACAATATAAAGCTAATATGATTAAAAAGCTAAGATTGCAAGTTCCAGTGAGTGTGTAAAATCTAAGTAATTCATCTTTACTCAATATAAAGCAGGAACAATTAATTAGCAATGAAATGAAAATTTTCCTTTTTAAACTGATTTCTTCTGCAATAGGGAAGCAGTTTAAAATGAGAGGCAGTAGCATTACTACTTTAATTTTCATATTACATACAATTAGAACAGAATGTAAATAAACCTGAGGGTAAAAAGGTGCTGCAAAATAGCCTTAGCCAGAAGTTGGATAGCTAGGGTAGAGACTGATTTAAAAAAAAAATAACCTAGAAAAAGATCAAAGGCTATCTAAGTATGTAAAAAAATAAATACAAAGTGATTTTATCGTTTTGAAGAGACAGCAAATGAACATTTTTTGCAAGCTGTTTATGATATTTATAAACAAACACTGATAATGAGTATAAATTGAAAAGCTGTTTACTGTCCCATGCTTAAACTTTTGATTCCAGTCTAGCAAGGCACTTTGATTCTTCTTTGTAATGTAAATAAATTGGGTAGACAAAGTTTCAAGCTTTTATAAGCTTTGTACATTATTATTATTACAGTTGTTGTTCTTATGTGTGGTGATTAAAATTACTCCCTCCACTTAAACTAGCCTCACCAAAACTCAAATTTTAATTTGATTTCTAATGAACTAGAAAAATATGAGAGATTTATTAAAAATTATATCCTTGGTTTAAAAATAAGATAAATTAAATACTAACTACTAGACAATTGAGAATTTTGCCCAAAAAATTAACTAGCTTAATCTGAAAGTTTGGTTTATCAGGATTAAAATGCCTGTTTTTACTAAGTATCTCTTCATACTGGAATTGTAAAGTAATCAAATAAAATTTCAAAGAAAAATCCTAATTTTGCACAATATCTTGCAATACAATCTGAATGTAATGAAGACATTTTATTATTTCACTTTCCACTAAAACCTAGCTATGATTAATTGCCACATAATACCTCAGAGGTACTTCTACATTAGCATTAATATTCCAGAATGTCTGACAATACCTTCTCATTGGTAAAGAGTTCCAACTGTGATGCCAGTTCCTTTATTCGTCTCTCTTTTTCTGCCAGCTGAATCTACATGAAGAAAAGATTAAGAATCTTGTATTAGTGAATGGAAATTATTTCCCTGCATGTTACATGTGAAAACAAAGTTCCCTGATTAAGTTAATCTTTCAGATGAAAACAGTTTTGTCTACTACAGTTACATGCAACATACAGTGCTGCTACAAATCCAACCCAACAGTTCTCACAAAGTTTTATCTGCTGGACAACAGCAATACACTAGCAGCTTCTTCTTGCCAGTTTTCAGTAAAGAGTCGTGGAATGATAAAATTCTATGTTAGAAATGAGGAGTAGTATCAGTGCCACCAATGGCAGGAGGGGCAGCACTGCCCAGACACAGCTGAAGGTTTGCAAGCCTCATCTCTTTATTTTTGAATAAATCTCCTGGCATTGTTTATGTCACCCACAGAACTTAAAAGAAACAAAAGCTACTCCTGCCTCAAAGACACTAAATTTGTTTCACAAACATCTACCTTGTGTCTCTATTGGGTGCTCTGGGAGGAGGTGCAACTGGCACATTACACAATTCTTCCTGGCTTCAAAATGATGATTTAAATAATCTCTCTCTACAAAGAACTATTTTATTTGTATTCTGGTTCCTTTAGAGACTGCCTCTTCTCCTGTTTTTCTAATATCTAAGCTCAATGCTTGGCATAACCTCTTATCATTTTTTTTTTACAATTCTGAAATTCCTTCTCCTAATTTACGTCAATGGAGCAAAATCTCCTGACTGGGAAGAAAAGCTCACTTTTTCTCAACCACCTGCATCCTCCTGCATGATAGTAATTTTTTAATTGCCGTCAAATGCTTTCAATTGTGGAACCAATTATTTATTACACCTGCTGTTGAGAAGTTAAACTTATTTCACATTAAATTATGCATGGCAACTGATCACTGCTAATTAGTAAAATCAACTGGAGAAAGTCATGCATTTTATAAAATTAAAATTAGAGCTTCGGAAAGTGTTGGGAAAAGATGGCCTACAGAGTGCTGAAACAAATTGTAGAGTAAATCAGGATTTTATACAGAAAGAGTGCTGTAATTACTAATAAAAAGGGGTTCCTAGTAGAACCCATACAGTCACAGTTCAGTTTAATCATTTTTCATCACAATAGGTAAAAATAGGCAGAGTGTGTTCACAGAGTCAATGGAATTGACAGAGCCAACTGCATTATCACCATTAGACTGAGAACCAGCAGAAAAACTGGTGACTTTCTGGTGAATGTGTTACATCACTCTACCTGAGGGTCTCCAAATTAAATTCTCACATGATTTTAAAAACAATGTACCACTCCTCTCTCTCTACTGACTTCAGATAAAATGCATCAGACATTACTACACTGGAAATGCAATATGCAAGAGCAAGATTTTAGACAGACACCAATCAATCTTCCTGTTAGTATTACAGTAAGCATCAGGAAATTAGAAATCCCTTACCCTTTTTTTCATTTATGGGTTTGTCTTAATTCATAGTATTAAAAGACTGATAGCCAGCTGGTAGTAGATCTTACCAGACCTCTCTTACTTTAAAAGAAGCATTATAAGACTGTACTATTTCTTCAAGTGCAGAATTTATCCTTACAGTAAAAATATATTTAGTGTGCTTTCCCTATTAAAGCTGTTCATTACTTGAACCATCAGAAATAAGCAACCTTGTTAGGAACAGGTAACCAGTCATCGTCATAAACAATTTGTAACTTACTTTGTACTGATCCTCCATTGCTGCCAGATGTAATTTTATACCCTCGTTGATTTTCACTTGTTCTTTCCACTTCAGCTCCAGTTTAGCTAGTTCATCAGCATAAACACTGCATTTCATCTTCTCATCCTAAAGTAGTTTGTACCATGGCATGAAATATTTACAATCTTAAGATCTTTTCCCTCCCACCCCCAACAATGTCACTCTGTTAACTCCATGCTTTTAAAACAAGATCATTTACAAATGGCTTCTCCAAGCCTGACTCAAGACTCTGAAGAGGTCAGGACCACAGAACATTGCATAAATGATGTTCAATAGGAATTTCTTTCCTTGAGTTTTCAACAAGCTGATATTCCTCTTTAGTTTCACAGTTTCAAGTTTCTTTGTACCCTAATACTACTAACCATAATTATTCTTTCAAGTATCTCACTTCAATACAAAACTTTTCCTCAAGTGACTTTTACAAAATAAGTATTTCATCCAGAAGGTCAAAGGCAAAGCTTTCTTCAAAAATCACTATGGAATAAACAGCCAGCAGAAGCCAATGCAGGCTCTCCATGGACAGGGTTATGAGCAGAATTACAGGACATTTATTATATCCTGGAAAAACTATTAAAATTGAATAATATCATTGTGATAAATAAAAGAAACAAAATGAAGACAGACAAGATATTCTCAGAAAGAATTTCTTAAACTGTTGTCAACTTTTCCCCAGTGCCACTGATGCAATACTCCATCATCATACACACATCCAAACTGGTTAAATGAAAATCAAGTTACAATTGACAGGTACTAATATTTAAAGAGCATTACTATTGTGGCTACAGCACTACCAGTGCCAAATACGGTCAAGACAACCAAATAAATGCCTTTATGTAAGACTGAGCCCAAGCTAGTTGGCAGCACCCACTCGGGTATGAAAGCACTGTAAAAGCCATGACAGGCAGATAGGGAAAGTTACTACACTTTGGATGGTGTATCACATCAACACTGCTACACTTGTTCCAAACATCAGCTGGCTTACAGCAACCTGCTGTATTTGATTTATAGAAGCAATTACATTTAATGTAAGAACAGAAAGTATTTAAAACCTTAAATTTTGTTTTGTTTTACAACACATTTGTTTTACTGTATCTTGGTCTTCCTTGTCTGGACCCTCTAAAACCATACATAGTCAAGAGCTGACTGAACAAAAATGCATTTTCTAACGTTAAGATTTCCACCATAATCACAGTATATCACACAAAAAAGGAAGACAACTCAGCTGGGTAGGTTTTGTGGTTTTAAGGCTTAGCACCTACAGCTCATTTTTGTTCAGCTTTCCAAAGCAGCTGTTTACTTACTGCCAACATTTGCTTGCATTTCTTATACTTTTCTGTTTTCTCAGCAATCTCTTTATTCATTTCACGCACTTGCTCCTTGACCATGGATTCCGAAACTATGTCAGATGAAATGGGGCTAACTGTGAACATTGAAGAAAAAACAAGAACACTGATTTTTTTTGTTCCATAAATAAAGTTTGTATAAGAGAGATAACAGCCCAGATTTGAGAGTGCATCAAAAACAGAGTTGCTCCATGTTATCCAAATCAGAGGCAATCAGCACTATGTGCTTTTTAAGATCAGCAACTGTACTGGCACATCTGTGTTCAGTTCTGTCACATGCTGAAGATGAACATCAATACACACATATGGAGAACTCTCCCAAGAAAGAAAACACCAGAATATGTATGCTATCATTCTAAATATTCCATTCTTACATAAAAGCATGAAGTACCTCAGCAAACTACTTCATCTCACACTATCACTGACCTTGCTGGGATTGCATGTTTTAAGAAACACTTGTATTTACCATAGGCATGAGAAAATGGACAGAAATCACACCCTATGGTCTCTACAGACAACAAGAATTTATCAATTATATAATAACACAGAAAAAACTATTCAGCATTTATGGGCATTTATCAATTTAAACTGAATAAAAAAATCACAGAATGGTTTGGATTGAAAGGGACCTTAAAGACCCTTTAGCTCCAATCCCCCTGCCATAGGCAGGGACACCTTTCACTAGACCAGGTTGCTCAGAGCTCCATCCAACCTGGCTTTGAACACCTCAAGGCATGGGGCATTTGTAACTCCTTTGGGAAGCCTGTTCCAATGCCTCACCAGCCTCATGTGAGGGATTTCTTCTTTAGTTTTAAACTATTACATATTGAAGTTTTAGAATATTATCTTTGCAATAACTTAATAGTTCATAATAATTATAACTATTTTCTAATAAACCACTACTACCTATAATTCATGAAAATAGTCAGTTGACTTGACCTTGCCATCACATAATCAGAACTTTTCAGCAGATTTGATTTTACAGTAGAATGTTATAGTGGATAGTCATCATAACATGGCTGCAAAATTACTGTGCTATTATACTCAATTTAATAATTTGAGTAAGACTTTTTTCTTAATAAGCTGTTTATTAGCTTGGCAAAACCATCTCTGTTAACCATACAGGAGAAATTCTAGAGTTCAGTTCTACTGACATTAGTAAATAGCAACTAAATCGATACATGAACTTACTTATGAATGTTACCACTTGGTAAGAGAAAAAATATTTAGATCAATCCTCACATCTCTAATTAATGCTTTAATTAAACAGAACAAGTCCACCTACTTTATATTATAAATACTATTAGTGACTACTTCACATAGACAACACTTTCAGGCTTATAAAGAGAGATAAAATTTAAGTTGTTGATACCTGGAGATGCAGACAACTTTTTGTCTGTAAGGACGGCAGTAGCTGTCTCACTGTTAGATGCATCTGTCAGTTTCTGTTGATGCCCTGCAGTTTTCTTTGTGAAAAGAAATTTTGTTTTGGTATTTGATTAAATGAAAGCCAAAGCACAAACTAATGCATCTTGCACTCATTTGCTCCAATACTGGACTAGACAGAACTGCTCATTTAAACAGTAGATAATAATAAATATGCAAAACCACTTAACTCTACTAATACTGAAACTGCAGACTATGATTTATATCATCTTACTTGATGAAGGTCTTTTTCCCTAGAAAGAGTAATTTCAAAGCAAATTATTAGAAAAATCTCATTTTCTAGAGAATCAGTTATATTTAAATTCATTAACTTAATTCTAATACTCCATTAGAAAAACAGAGTCTCTATCAGGAATGTCTGCTGGACTTCCGGAGTGAAAGCAATGAAATCTGGTGTTTGTTGTAAGATGTACGACATTGTCAAAGATGTGGAAGATTTTTAAGGAAAAGCCACAGGTGTTCTGATATGACACCTCATTCACCATTGACCTTCTGGATGAGAAGATGACTTTTTTATGCAATGTTCTGTGGATAAGAGAAATACTTAAGTCTGGTTTTCTTAAGAATTCATATTTGCATATCTTGCCATTGCACATAGGCCTTTTCCCTCTTTGAGATCCTCTCCGACTCTAATCTTAATTAAATTCTGAAGAACTCTGCTCTCAGATCTGTTTGAAATTGGCTGACAGGTTCAGTTACTAGGTGGCCAAGACTTGTATTGATGCCTGAGATGGCCACTTAAAAAACAGAGACTAGACAGGAATAAGGGAATAAAGGTAGGTATTTATTTGAAGGGCCTTCAAAGGTACACCCTGGGCAGGTCAAAGGCTACTCCCATGACAGACCCCAAGTCACGAGTTCTTCACACCTTCCTAAGTTTGGTCCATATGCATATCAGGGTTAATTGTCCAATTATAATCTCAGTTAATGATGCAATTACCCCAAGTTCTTCCTCCTCTTCAGAGGCCCTAGTTTACACATTTTGGGGCCTGGTGTCCTTGAGGTGGAAACCAGGAGGTTTGTTATGTCTAACCAGCATGAGAGAACAGCAGCTAACAGGCCACAAGAAACTTCAGAGTTACACAGTAGGCAGTACAGTATTTGAAAAATATAAAAGTTAAAACCTAAGGCATCAGTATCATCATTGAAAAAGATTCATTTATTTATGAAACAGATCTTGGAAAAGTGCTAAGATTACATATGGAATACAACTCCATACTGTGTTGTGGAAACTTCTTCCCCACTTTGCTTTCAAAATCCTACTTCAAATTCTCTATTTTCCCCATCTTTGGGTTTGGGGGTTTTTGTTGGGCTTTTTGTGGTGGTACAGGATAGAGGCAGTAATTATGGATTTTTCCAAATTCTTTCCAAGTTTCAAAATTCTTCCTTGAACAGTGTAATGCTTATACGTTCATCCAAACTCTCTAAGGCTTCTACATAACACCAGCTACTATGAGTTCTGTGCTTGGTTTGGACAACTATCTAAAAAGAATCATAGAAGTAATTTAGGTTTGTGAAAGAAAATGGGAGAGTCATTGCTTACCACACATTTTAATCCTTTTTAAAAGCACTAGTTTTCACAGAAGGAAATTATTGTTGAAATGTTACCAAAAAAGCAAGTGCAATTTGTCCCATTCTACTTACTGCCTGTTCTGTGAACTTGTTTACTTGTTTTTGAAGTTTTTGACATTCTTTGAATTTTTCCTTGTAATGGTCAGCAGCCATTTGTAGACGAAGCTTCAGATCTTCAACTTCTCTGCGCAGTTCCTGCTCCACTGCGTTTGAAGCTTCCTTTAAAAAATAAAATAGAAACTGTTCTCCCTTTTGTTCAAATACCACTATTTCCCAAAAAGCCTTTTTTCAATTAAAAAAAGCATAATGCTCCATGTAAGTACTGAAGCTCCCATTTTCTTTGTGGGAAGGAAAGGAATAGAGCAAGCAGTAGAGCACAGAGAGAGGCAAAATATGTGCTGACCTTCATTCCAAGCAGGACACACTGAGGGATGTGAACAGGCACTGGTGTAATACCAGAGGCAGGTAAAGGAGATTCTTATTTTATGGACTGATTAATGTGTATCTAAAGCCTAAACATATACGAAAAGCCTGAACACCTTCCAGGGAGTGTTCTACCTATCCTATAGCCAAGTATATCCACACAGAAAAAGTGCACAGTCCACAACTGTATTCCCTCACACTCACTGTAGTTCACCTGGGAGTGGTTCCATTGAGCCACAACCCTGATACACAAGCTACACAGACCACATCTGGTAACTAGACAAAAGCCATGGTCAGATACTTTCTGGTAACTTGAGTCATTCACATGATTTGCTACTTCCTTTCATGATGCATTTCAAAACACTTTGTATACAACTGAAACTCAGGAAAAAAATGTGCAATTCTTCGATATTTTAAATATAAAAGTTCTTTTGAGTGCTGTAATATTCATTTTGTATTTACAGTACTATTTTAATTGCTGTTCAGCTCAATGTATTTTCTTTGAACAGTGACACCATTACAGGAATCCTAGTAGCAAATTAATCCAGTATAGTTGCAGCCACAGAAGATCCAGTGTAAAGCTCACTTATATCAAAATTATGAAACATACATTAGCTCACTATATTTTATCCAATACTAAGGTCAAGACAGTTTCCATTACATTAATATTTTTATACTTATAAGTACTTAAAGCAAATTAACTTTGATCACAAATATTGGAAGGACTTTTAAGAATCCAGAGAGCATCTCTTGATGAGAAAAGAACATTATAAATTGTCTACCAATAAATTTTCTTATTTGAATGAATTTTTAATGCTACTGTGGCTCACTTAACAGAATTAAGACAGGGACAGGATTCAAAATAACACAGATGAATACTGCATTATTCTGTGCAAATAATGTGGGTAGATGTGAGTAATAGTAGAAATATCCTTTCTTACCAAACCTCCAAATCAGCTAACATGCACTTGATTTAAGGTAGTATATTGAATGCTAAAAGAGAATTTTATAATTATTTGCACTAACCATCCAGGAACCTATTTTTATTCCCCATCTTCAGTAAAGCTAGCTCTGACAGATATTAAAAATACAGATATTTCAATAATAAATACTGACAATTTACCTGTTCATTTTTCAAAGTTGTGATTTTTATAAGTTCAGCTAAAGCTTCAGCAAGTTGCTTTTTAAATTTTTCATTTTCCAGACGTGCACTGTGAAGATCTGCCATTGTCTTATCCCGCACATTTACTGCATCACTCAGCTCTTTTGACATTAGAACAGCTTCTTGTTTGCTAGCCTGAATCTGATCTTCAGCTTTCCGAAGCTGCTCTTTTAAAAGACTTGCCTCATCCTAGGAAAGAGAAGAGATGGAAGAGAATTCACCATTTTTTAGTTCAAAGCTTAAATACAGGTTGGTATAGGGATTAGAAACATCTGAAAGAAAAGCCAAGTTTTCCTGGTGGCTTTAGTAAAACTACTAAATCAAAAAGTCAGTACACAAATATCATTTTCCCCACTCGTCTTCTTTGCCAGCGATGATGTGCAAACTTATTTCACTATGAAATAAAGGCATACTTAAATATTATTATTTTCTCTGTTCTGGATTTTTGTTGGAATTTCAGCTTCAGCTTTAAACATATGACCAAAAAAAGTCTGTTTTCCACATCTCTGTTCTTATCACTGTAGAACTCCAGCATCAAAACCAAAGTTCATCCCATAGAAACACACTGAAAGTAACACCAGAGCAAGAAGTTTTACAGTGCCTACAACTGGTTGATGTAAAACACTGTAAAGTAGCTTCAGGACATTGTTCTCAGAGCTCTATTTCCCAAGATCTTGCACGACAATGTTTCCAGAGGGAAGAGAGAACAAATGGTAACGAAGAACAAGCTACAGCATGTAGCACTAAGCACTGCTGTAGCACCATAGGGAAACCCAAGAGCCAACTGACCAAGCTGAACTACGAGCCTCTCACTCCTCAGAGAAGGCCAGGATTACAAAAAATAATTTTAAAATCAATTATTTAAAATGAAAAAGCTACTATATAAAGTATTATATAGCCTCTGGGCTCCCTGATGGCATAATCATCTCTTAATTCTTGAGTCCAGACATTAATTCTGCTATCTCTACTCCATTATTTGTTAATTTTTTAAATATCACTTAACAAGTCCAGAAGAATACTAATGCATTTTGTAAGCATTTATGAAGATGGATAGACTAGTAAATGCCCTGAAGTCCTGTCTCCTAGCTATTTTACAGCCTATGATGCATTGGTTACATATTTCAGCAAATATCTGCAGTTTCACAGTGTGAGATAAAACTATTAATGATCCCACCAGATACATCACAAGCACTTTAAGATTAATAAATAACATAAATGTTTGGTTGCTTCAGTACTGACACATACCCACTCCCAAATAAAACACAGCAGTAATTTAACACATTCAGAAACAGCAGAAAAGAGACTTAAATAAGATGAAACTTAAAGCAAGATAGTATGCCCTTTTTAACTGCTCACCATTTCCATTCTCAACAGCACTACTTTTCGACTTAAATATTATATTCATAACTCATATTACTTTAAAACAATTTCTAGTCTTCTGAGATTCAAGTTGCTTTTCTGTAAGAAAACTAGCAAGATACACGAGAAAGTTGCCTACATAATCTGACTTTTCCATGCTGGTCTCAAAGGCTGTATCTAAACTGACTCTCTAATTTGGATCAAGAGCACATTTGTGAGGCAAAACTCTCAGTCAATTTCATTATTGCCTATCACACTGTAGATCTGAGAACAATCTCAGGGCACAGAAACTGCATTCCTTTTGGATGAAATGGAACGGGATGATGTACATCAGGAAAAAACACCTAATGGTTATTCTTTTGTGGGTTTACCCTGGCTGGATGCCAGGTGCCCACCAAAGCCACTCCACCACTCCCCTCCTCAGCTGGACAAGGGGGATAATATAACAAAAGGCTTGTGGGTCATGCTGAGGACAGGGAGAGATCACTTAGCAATTACTGCCATGGGCAAAACCAGACTCGGGGGGAAAATTCTGATTTTAATTTATTACTGGTCAAATCAGAATAGCATAATGAGAAATAAAACCAAATATTAACACATCCAGCCCCCAAGCCCTTCCTCTTTTCAGGTTCAACTTCACTCCCAGATTCTGTATCTCCCCTCCTTCAGCAGCATGGCCAGGACAGGAAATGGAGGCTGCAGTCAGTTCATTACACATTGTTTCTGCTGCTCCTTCCTCCTCAGGAGAACTCCTCCTCACTCTCTTCCCCTGCTCCAGTATGGGGTCCCTCCCATGAGAGACACTCCTCTACAAACTTGTCTAACACATATCCTTCTGATATGCTGCAGTTCTGCACAAACTGTTCCAGTGTAGGATCCCATCCATGGGGTGCAGTCCTTCAGGAACAGAGAGCTCCAGCACAGGTCCCCTGTGGGGTCTCAGATCCTGCCAGCAAAACTGCTCCAGTGCAGGCTCCCCACAGGGTCACAGCTTCCTTCAGGCACATGCACTTTCTCTGGCATGGGCTCCTCCACCGGCTGCGGATGGATGTCTGCTTCACTGTGAACCTCCATGGGCTGCAGGGGGACAGCCTGTCTCACCAGGGTCTTCACCGTGGGCTGCACAGGAATCTCTGCTCCACCACCTGGAACCTTTTCCACTATTTCCACTACTCTGCTGACCCTGATGTCTGCAGAGTTCTGTCTCTCTCATGTTCTCACTCTTCTCTCCAGCTGCATTTCCTCTCACTCAGTTTTCCCCTCTCCCATACCCTTCTTAAATCTGTTATCCCAGAGGTGCTTCCACCATCACCCACAGGCTCAGCCTTGGCCAGTGGTGGGTCCATCTTGGAGCCTGCTGGCATTGGCTCTGTCAGACAAAGACTCTCTCAGGAGAAGCTTCTGGCAGCTTCTCACAGAGGCCACTCTGCTACCAAAAGCTACACAAACCCAATATATGCATCCATAGCACCCGACTAGAACTAAGTCTGAAGTAACCCCACGTGGACCAGCATAAATATGAGTTGTTCAGCAATTTCACTCTCCTATTACACCACACTGCTTGCTAACCACAATGCTACCAGAGGGCATAATATGTCACCTCTTCCTTCGAAACCCTACTGTCAATGCAGAGTTCTCAGTCAGCATTGTAGCTTGGTAGTACACTCACCTAACAAATCCATGTCTCCTCTTTTTTGTCCATCACCCTCTACAGTCTCAACACAGCTACATTACCAACTTTTTCCTCAACCTCCTTTCCTTTTTCATGAAGCCAGAAGTAACTCAGGAGTACACCACTTTTACTGAACTCAAAAGTTACCTTTTCACATATAATTAATCTCAGTTCATCATATAATACCTTAACAAGCTCAAACATGCAGAACTAGAACAGATCTCAGTCTTTTCATCATTTTCTGCATCTACAGAGAACATCCCAATCCTCCTGCCTCTTAGCCTATACCTGGGGATTTCTTCAACTTCTTCCTCTCTCTTGTCAAGCACATACAACATTAGATATGTTTATTCACATCAGGCCAATTATATTAGTACTGCTTACCTTGTTGGATGAGGAGTGCAAAAAAGCTTTCTTCATATTTTCTTTTTCAGCTATTAATAGCTGTAATCTGCCAACCTCCTCTTTATAATACGATATCATGTTTTCTTTGTTTGCATCCAAATTCTTAAACGTCTGGATTTCTTTTACTAGTTTGGTGTTTTCTATTTCTGTATTCTTCAAGTGTATCTGCAATGATGCTAAAACATGTCAAACTTCTTCCACGTTAGGAGTACTGTTCACCTGTCTATTTATGTGCTCACTGAATTCTAACCTATTCTAACTTGAGGCAGATCAGAACAGGTAAAGATAAAAATTAAACATTTGATATTATCACTGCCCTCCAGCCAAAATTTCTGGCTGGAATTCTTTCAGCATGGTCACTAAGAACAACTCCACTCTACAGCTACAAGTTAAAGCCCTAATTTCTCTCCACATCAAATTAAGCTATTCAGGACTCGCTCCTCTCTTCACAAATGCTAGATGACTAAGGACAAGCAAAAGAGAAATGACTTGAAGAAAACTAAAGAGAAATTAAACTTCTAGTAGTATCTGCCCATAGTCATCTAAGCAAACAGGTCTACATCAGCAATATTCATTTCCAACGACAGCAAACTACATTTAATAACTCTGCCTACAATAATGCAGAATAGCTCCTGCACTCAGGTGTTTTCCACTCAGACCAGAAGATTTGTGTTGATTATTTACAAAGGGATTCCATGCTTGTAAAAGATGCTTTGAGATTTTAGAACCTCTGTTGTATATCTAATACTGCCTGTCACATAATGACATTTTCCTAGGAACAGGAATAATCTTTTAAATACACTTGATCTGTTTCACACAACCTAATTATTTCATTACTTTAGCATATTAATTTTTTTCTGCTTTGGGGGGGGGGGGAGCAGCAGTGNGGGGGGGGTGCAGCAGTGTATTTTATTCTATATATGGGGGTTTCTCAATACCAGCAAAAGAAGTCAGCTATTCTAGAAAAAACAAATGCAATAGAGAACCCACTAAAGCTTCTCAGTGTTACACACAAGGCTCAAGAAGAGGGATTTAGAAAACGAAGTCTGGAGAAAGAATTTACATGACTAAGAAGTATTTTAGTTATGAAAAAGTGTGTTAAAGATGATCGGTCACTGGGTGATGCTCTATATAACTGAAGAATTTTCTCACTAGAATCTATTACTTTTTGTTACTATGTCTGAGCTTTAAAAAATTGGTGGTTCATTCTCCTTCTTAGAAATCTTTTTATACCATGGTTGAATTCAGATGCTGTTTTCCTCGTTCATTTTTATATGAGAACATTTATAACTATCTTAAAGATATGTTCACAGAGGCTACCCATTTCCTTTTTTCCTTAACAAATTCAATTTATTAGACTTCTCCATAAAACATTATTACCTTTATTTCAAACCATTTCATTCCAGTGTATACAGGTACAAGTAATAAAGTTACCTTATAAAGTTCTTTTTCATCCTTTTCTGTCTTTAACACACATTCAAGTTGCTCCTTCTCAAGCATCACTTTCTTCAGTTTGTCCTTCAGACTAAAACATTGAAAAAGTATTGGTACAGAACTATTAATACAGAAAATCCATGCATATATTAAAAACTGCTAGTCAAAAAAAACACCTTTGGGGAAAAAAGGAAAATAAGGAAGTACCTGTCTAACTCAGTTTCTTTTGCAATGGCTTTCTGAGTAACAGTCATGATATCTTCTTCAAGCTGGAGAACTTTTGAAGCAGCCTCCTCATGCTTCTTCTTCAAGTCATTATTTTCCCTTTTAAAAGCTTCTGATGTTTGAATATTATCCTTTTAAAAAAATTGCAAATATATGTCATTTGAAAACGTGATTCTTCAGAAGTAAAACATGCTATTTGAATTAATGCCAAAGTATGGCCATTAGATTTCTTCTCTTCCTTAAAATGCGTAACAAGCCCATTTCAAATATACATAAATATATACTGAATATTGCTATGCACAGTTGAAATATTAATAAGGGGTCAATAAGGAGTTTCTTTTGTCACAAGCATTCAGTTACTCACAGCCTACAAAAGACTTCAGAGTACAGGATAAACACATTTTTTCCTATATTTTGCCTATTTCCTTTCAGCAAATAAACCACTGACTGTCTAGCTTAGAAAACAAAGACCTTTATTTCTCTTTGTACTTGCTTTTACTTAAAAAGAAGAAGAGCTTGTATTTTTCCAGACAGTTACACCACAGTAGCAAGCCACAGTAAAGACAACTGCAGGCAAAAGGCAAAACAAAACAAAATTCTGATTTAGAGCTGGTTACTACATGACATTCTTCTAGCTAGAACATATAGAAGCTCTCACATAACTCAAGGAAGGTCATGTAACCATTGTGGAATTTATGTCTTGGATACTGGAAGCTGAGACAGAGGATAATGACAATAGCCAAAACAGATTCGTTTGTTAGAAAACTTGACAAATAGAAGATGGGAAACCACTTTAAGTATTGCATTAATTATCTAACTACAGTAATGGCCATACTGTTCTAAGGCAGTGGACAGCTGAATGCCATCTCCACCGCAGCAAAACAGCCATTTAGAGTCAGGCTATCTTAAATAACCCTGAAAATGTTTTTTCCAATGTAACTATTTTCTTGAAAAAATAAATAAGTAACACTAAAGTAGATCACACATCCTGAGATAATATGCCTCTTCTTCTGATACCAAAGTATGATAAAGCTCAGGTTATTATCAACTATGACAGTGATATGAATCAAAGTGTAAAACAAGGTCAAGACAGACTGACCAACATACCTAACTACAGCATGCCTTAAGAGTGTTTGTGTAGATACTAAGGTACAAGTTGTCTTTCTGCTCTAGATTTGGAAGATTAAAGCACTACTTCATCTATTCATTTTTAAACAAAGCTCAATGCCCTGAAATAACAAGACTGTACTGTTCCATCAGAGAAACACATCAGGCAGACTTTACGAAGAACCCCTACTGGCTGAATTCCAACCTAACTAACAATGTTTTAAGTACAATAAAATATAATGAGGACTGGTTTAAGTCATTAATTGTCAAGATACACTGTTCACAAGTATAATTAAGCCCCACTTTTACAAGCAACTGAACAGAAGTTTGAACATTATAATTTTTTGGATGGGGGGTTAGGTAGTATTGAACTGAGGAGTGGCAAATATATCTGATGACTCATTCACTTGCTAGCCACTACACCAGCATGTAAAGTAGATTTTTATTTTTGTTATAGATATATATATGCTATTTAAAATAAGAGGACTAATATATTACAATTATTTAAACTCTAATGGCTTTCTTATGTCTTAATATAAAAAGGAATTTCAAGGGATCATGAATGTGCCATCTTTTTTTATAAAACAGCACTGGAGAAGATAACCCACAACTTTCATAAGGCCTTTATTTTTGAAGAGCTACCAGTTTCCTGCAACCAAAAATATACGTTCTAGGTGCAATGAGAGCAGGATATTTTAATTAAAGTCAGTATTCCAAGTAAAACTTGCTATATAACCCGCAGCAACAACACACTGTAACTGCTTGTCCTCCCCTAGTGCAGTGGAGACTAATTACTTGCCCCTGTTTTGAAAGTCTAGTATAGTAAAAAGTCTATTTCAATGCATATCTGTGTTTTCTCTATACACCACTTTGGTATAACTGTAACCGTTGTAACCCAAGTGCCTTCAAAAGAATTTAATCTGATACATTATATATACAAACTGTACAAACAGTTCAAACAGGCTGCCAAAGGTAACATATATTAAAAGGAATTAATAGCCTGAAAAAAATTCACTCCACAAACAGCATTACAATTGATGCTGCTTTGCTAGTTATTCTAAAGGGACATGGTATTAAAATGTAAAAGTTCCATACTTAACAGATTCTCACCTAATAAACTTGTTTAGATACAACTAAAGCCTACAGTTTTTAAAGAAAAAAAAAGGATTAATTTTTAGAGACGACTTGTTATTTTACAGAATTCTTAGCAATTCAATTTAGATGCAGCAATCCTAGTCCCATACGCTGGTTACAGTGGTTTCAGAGCCTGTAAAGTTTAAAATGAGTGCTCTTAGACTATTTTACAGGTAAAGTCAACTGCGTTTAGAAGGAGTCTAAAGGCAAAGAATATAATAAACACATCAACTAAATGTACAACTACTCTTACAAAAAGGTAATTACTTTCTGTAATAATTGCTTTAATTCATTTATCTTATCTGGTACATATACCAATATTATATATTTTCTTCCACCTTCTTAACAGAGGAAAAAAAAAAAAGCACAGCAAGAGCATGAATAATTTTAATGAACTGGTTTAAAAACACTCAACAATTTTAAGGTTATTTTTAATTTTAAGGTTATTTTAATCCAATTACAAATGCAGCTCCTTTCCTAGAGCTGCAACAGTCAAAAGGGTGGAAGTGGGAAGCAAACTGCACCACGAGGGTCAAGAGTAAGTAACCAGAAATTACTTAAGTCAGCTTTACTGCTGCAAAATAAGACGTTAGCAAAACAAAAATTCCTGTAACTACTAGGAATCTCACTAGTAAAATGAAACAACAAAAATTCAATGAGTTGTCAAGTGAATTTCCCTAAATTCCACTTTGAAAATCTTGATGTACTTTTAGATAGGAAACAAGAAGAAATATGGGGGTTCCAAAATCTTTACTGCTATTCTAAAATGGCAGAAGATTTAAGACTGATTATTTTAAAAATAATTTTATTGTAATTCCATGCAACACTGTCCTCATAAAGCTATTATAAGCTCTACCTAAAGGTTATGCAAAGATCATGCCAGAGGTCATCCTTTAAACACGTTTAAAATCCATTTCATAAATAAATTCCCACCACAAAAGGACTAATGATCTTTCATTTGAGAACTCAATAGCCATAATGTTTCTAAATTCTCATTTTTATAAGAGAAAATCATGGCAAAAGTCTGTTCTTCAACAGGGAAGAACAAGACACCCTCCCTACTTATTTCTTACTTCTAATGGATTTTTAAAACAGCAGTAAAACATTGCTGAGCACAGTCTGGTTAATGGAAGCAAAATGGTACAGACATCCCTTCCTGCAAATCAGCACATACAACACATTTTTCAAACACTGAGAGAAGTCCAGCAGACAGAATACTTAAAAAATACAACCCAAGACTATTTCCAGACATGACGCCTTGCAGTATGGCAATGGGCAGGATGGTTTTTTATGCTTCATATCCCCTTTCCATAGGATATAGAACTCCCTACCAGCCTTTTTGAAGTCATCCCATACCTTAAGCATTCACCTTTGATTAATGGCTTGTATCTGCAGCCTTTTTTTACTTTTCAGAGAATGAAAAGTAATGAAGGAGGATAAAAAGTTGAAAATGAGCTATGTAGCTCACACTGAAGAGGTCAAATCATTAATTTAAAAGGCAATCTATTTAAAAACAAAAATGGAAAAAAAAAAACAAAAAAACCAAAAAGCAAACAAACACCAAAAAAAAAAGCAGCACCACCTGTTTTAAGACAGCACCACTGCAGTTACTGCAAAATCTGAGTCTGCCTGTAACACAGGACCTGAGAGTTCTGAAAGGAAACCTCAAGTTTTCTTTCTAAAACAATTTAAGCATTCAGTAAAGTAAAACAGCAAACCAATTCCAAATAAACTCAACACCTAAGCTTTTATCCTTGTGACTATAAACTGCAATAGAAATACTGCTCTAAAAAACACTGCAATCAGTCAATTTTGAAAATCTAAAATATCACAGTGGTAGTACTTTAACTGTTAATACTTCAACTAACATCATTAAAGAGATCAAAACTACCAAACTAAGGTCCAGCTCTGTAAGAGTTCATCTAAATTACATGAGTCACTCAATTACCATCATGAAGACTACAAACATGCAAGTTTTTACAGGAGGCAGCTGAAGCATTTATATGTACTATGATTTTGCAGCATGTATTTACATGTCATAATGTTAATTTCTTAAAACATGCTAAAATTTCACTATAAGCTATTGATTTTGCAAAGTCATTTTCATGAGTACATAATTTGATTTGTAGAATATCTCAAGTAACTGTTTAATTTTCCAGTGAAATAATTTTCAATTGCCCAGTTTAAGAAATATTCATATACAGAACAGTCAAAAAACTATAAAACAGGGTTTTCTCTTCATATGATGTTTATAGTACCCAAGGGTGCTGTAATTGCTGGTGCAAACCTGAGCGAATTCTGAGTGTTTAATTTGTGTCTAAAATTAAATTAAACTGGGGGGAGGTTTACTTTTTGGGCTGTGGGGCAGTTTTTTGGTTGCTGTCTGGGTTTTGGCCTTTTGGATGGTTTGTTTTTACTTAATTTTTGGGAGGGGGAGTTCCCTAAAACAATGTATCTTCCTGACCATCAGATTTTCACATATGCAGCACACATGAAACATATGAACAGAGCCTGGTCTACAGAGACACTGAAAAAACACTTGCTTCACTTACTTCTCATGCACACAGGCTGAACTGGGCACTTGTACTGCTGACACATCACACTGCACAACAGCGTTTTTTTGCTTCCTAAGCAGAGAAACTCTCTTTATAAAATGGCACCAAAAGCCAACTTACATGAATCTCTGATACTTGAAAAAAATTCTCCAATAAATAAAGCTACTGTGTACGTAGAACCTGTCAGCAGAATGTGAATTTACATGGATGTCTTATTAAAGGTCCCCATCAGACAGATGAATAAGCCCAGTTTTAAAAAGTTAAATGGTAAACTAAATTTACAAAAATCATGAAAGAACAAGTTTATCAAGTCAGTAAATTCACTTCCGCCTCAATTTATGTCAGCATCATAACAAACACTATTCAAACGTTCACAAAATCAAAGGATGAACAGGCACTCTGCAAATCTGTTGTTTCTGACTCAAGCTAAATGTAGACAGAAACTACTGCCAGAGGAATAAGACTTGTCACCACTGTCACATTAAAGTAATCAGGTCAGAAGTGCTCTCTTCCCACTAGAGGGAGACCAATGACTGCAAAAGTATCTTTCACAAGCTCTGCTCTCTATAAAAGCACAAAACCAGTGTTCACAAAATGGAATGGTCGCAGAGTATCAGAGGAACGACCAACGAAAAGATGCACAACCACTACTGCATGTTTCTCTTCTTCAGCACAGTAATATTGAATCTTAAAACAGTAGGCAAGTGTGCTGCTGCCACAGACCTTACACACAATTTAAGCATACACAAAATAGGTAACACAAAGACCAAAAAGCATGCATTCTTGTTATGTACAAAGCTGCATACATTTTATATTCATAATGTCTAAGATAGAGATTAGAAATATTTATATTATTGTTTTCTAAATTAAAACATACTAAAATATTAAAACATACTAAAACATACTAAAAAAACATACTAAAACATCTCTAAATTAAAACATATGATTTTGTTCCGTTTTCTTTTTAAAAACTTTGTTTCCTTCAATTTTCTAAAAAGCAAAATATATTCAGATAAAAGCAGCATACTAATGTTATTCAACACACTGAATATGTACCAGTTTACAAAAGCAAACCAAAGGAAAAGTTGCAATATTAAAAGCAACATGAAACAGTTCTTGTAACCATGTATAATATGTCTTCTTCTTAAGCAAAATAATCATAGTGTGCAGCTACATCATTATTTTAACAGTGTTATATTCCTGGAGTTGCAAGGTGTATATACAGCATGATCCTAAATAAAAGTATGCTACCAGGGAACATCACCCTAGTAAAAACAGATTAACTATGAAACACTAAAAGGTTGTATGGAAAAGATGTGACATTTTTGAAACATTTCCAATAATTTCGCCTTTATTCTGAATTCCCACACAGAGTAGTAACAGATTAAGTTAAATCTTCACACTCAGTAAGAACTATTTTAATGTCATCTGGGGAAAAAAAAAGTAGGAATGGTTGAACTGACATGAAAACTGCTTCAAAGGAATACTGTATTTTCCTATAATTGAAAATACAGTAAGCCCTTTTCAGAAGACTAAAATAGTGTTCATGCTGGGGGCAGGAAAAAGAAAGGCCATTTATGCCCTCTCTAAAGTGATTTTGTCAGAACAACTACATACTGCATTAAGCAGGCCTTGGATAAGAGGAAAAGATCAACCTAAAAGAAATAAAGACTGAATTTGTTCCTCATCTTAAAATATCTCAGTATCTCACCCTTTGGAAGGGTGGGGTTATTAACACAACTTAATGCTAATAAACCATAAGTACACACTAAAAAAGTGGGGCTGGAGAGCATGTTCCCTATGAGAGCAAACACTGACTAATGACAAGCTGTGTGTCTTGCAAATATTTTTTTTTCTGTGATGGTGGCAATGACAACAAGAGAAAATGTTGTCTGCAGAATCATTCATGTGTTGAATACAAACTGGTTTTTTATTCATGTGATTAAGCACTAAAAAAATTACCAAATCTAAAAAACCAAAAGCTTTAGGGACAAGTAGAGACTCAGAGTACAATAACATGTTACAAGAAGATGTGTTTCAAGAACTCTAACAGCACATTATGACTTTATGTCTTGAATGCATTTATTCCTCCTACCTTTGGTAGGACATGACATGGCTACCTTGTAAGAAGGCAACACAAAACTGTTTATCTCCTGAACAGCAAGGGCACCTTTGCAAACCAAAATCTGTAGTCTGCTTTGGCCATCAATTTCAAGTGCCACAAACACAGAAACTCACCTATTTGTAAAACTCAAAAAAATGGGAATCTTTTCAATACTTGGAAACATGCATAGAGCCCAACAGTCAAGCTTCATGGAGCACTGATTGTATTACACCTGAACAGATTGTTTAGTATGCCATGTTCTTAAAAGACTGATCTACTTTGAGCTTGTCTCTTCCTAATATTTTCCCTAACCACTTACAAAACACGCCAACTAAGCAAAAAACCCACGGAGAAGACAATAGTTCCACTGTACAAAATGTTGCAAGAGTAACTAGGTATGAAGAGAGGTCATTTAATCAGGAGTTGGAGGGAAGCACTAATTGGGATATAGCTGTGACATTGTCATGTCAACAACTATCCTGTATATTTTAAGAAAGCAATGCTTCTACAGAAGCATTTCTCAATGATCCAAACTACTTCTATTTCTGAAAATAAAGGACTGATAAAAATCAATATCAAAAAGAAGAAAGTAGTCTAAAGGCATATGAATAAAAAAGGGGATTTTAAGAGAACCATTTTTTAAGGAAACATTTTTGTACCAGGAACTTGGAGTTTCTCCATCTTCTATTTGTTATGCTGCAGAACAGCAAAGTAACTTATGTAATACAACCCCTAACCATATCATGCTCATTCTGTTCAATTCAATTACAAAAATATAACATAGTTTAACAATGGATTTGATCAAAACACAAAACACATGAGCTCAGAAAACCATATTATTTTCTCTGAAGAAACTAAGACTTTTCAAAATTAGGCAAACTGGCAAGTATTATATATACAGAGGTTCATAACTCCAGGGCTCCCTTATCACAACAGAAATGTAATAAGCAAACATTAATTGTCAGTACACTGGCAGCGTAAAGAGCTCTGCACTCAGTTAGAATCAAATACATGTGTCTGTACAGACACATCCACTTCCTTGGCACATGCAGTTACTGATTTAAACACAGTGTTTTGTACTGCCATGGGTTTTTTGAGAGCTTTTTGCACAAGCAGAAGTATTTTGTGCACTTCCTGATGGAAGTACTTGCAAAAACAAACAAAAAAAAGTATGCTGTTAAGAGATTGCCCACAAGTTCAACATCAGTTAGCTTTACTTTGAACAGAAATAGATTTCTATCAATTATAGCTGCCTTAAACAACAAAGTTAATGATATCTAGTATATACAATAATTATATTTTCTTATATGGGCTATTTTGTTTAATCAATTGTTGCTCATTAGTCTAATATGCTCTAAAGTATATTGGAAGATTTTTAAAATAGAATTCCAAATAGTTAAACCTTTGCCTAAGTTAAATATTTTTAAAAATACAAATTTTAAATTCATCAATTACACTTTTGACCTATTTACGTATTAAAAGTTTGCAGAGCATAACCAAAAATTCACATGTATGAAAAAAAAAGAAGTAGAAATTAAAGAAAAAAATAAAAAGCCCCCATAATACTTAGGTAAAACAACCTCTCAAAGGCAAAAAACCTATTAAGTCAAGCCAAAACAACCTGGTTCACAATAAGCACCTGTAAAGATTCTGCTGTTACAGAAAATACAAATACATTCTGATTACTTATCACTTCAAAGATTATTCCCTGTAGTCTTATATAAAACCATCCAAGTTAATGCATTAGGTTTACTGCCTCTAACAACTACAGACATCACACAAAGTGCACTAGATTATCTGGGGGCTGTGTTCAGGAGCTGTTTGGTAAGATTTGCTTCAGTGGTCAGATGGGGAGGGGGTGTTTTGTGGGGTTGTTTTGTTTGGATTTTTGGGTTTGGTTGATGCCTTATTTTTTAAACAAGCCACAAGAAAAATAAAACCTAGGTACCGAAATCCAACTGAGTGCTGCATTATTGCTGCTCAAGAATCTTTCAATCAATCCATTAATGTACTGTATGAATTCCAAGCAAACATGTTACATAATCCTGCAACCCGCTGCTGTATTTCGTGTACTGAGGTGGGGAGGCAAGCAGAGCAACTCATCCTTAAGACTAGACAGCCACATATAAAGCATTGCTTATTAAAATTTCTGATGTTTAAAAAGTTAACTTGCTGGACCTGATTTAGTAAATGTAGTAGATGCTTGCTTAATTTTCAGGAGTAACACCCAATTTACATTCCACTTATATACATGAACAAATGAACACTTTTTCAGCTCAGCAGATGTGTTTCTTTTTTAAAAAAAGTGAAAGCCAGACAACAGGACATAAAAGATGTAAAATAAGACAGCATTGAAGTCTTGGACACAAAAAATAACTGTGGAAGTTAGAAAACTAGTTTAGTTTTAGTTTTCTAAAATTCCATAGTATTTTTGCCAGGTGAAGAGCTGCATCAGTCTCAGATCAGACATCTATTCGTAGCTAAGTAAAAGTAAGAAGTTTGTCACACTGCATTATCTGTTCATGAAAATACAAGGCCAAAGGAGAACAGCAATAACAGAGAAAAAAAAAGAGAGAGAAAAACACAAAATAAACCTAAAAATTCCTGAAATTAAATTCTATTTGCTAAATTCTGGTATCTTAGAAGCAAAACTATTTTGGATTAGAAAAGTTCACTGTAAAACATGAGAAAGTGCTGAGTCATTTTTGTTCCTATACAGTCTAACTGTATCCTTGCTCAACACCAGTCAAAATCTCATTTCATGAATTGTTCTAAAATGGAATTGTAAAGCTCACATAGGTTGGAATTGACAGCTTGCTTCCAAACAATTTTTTTTAAATAAGAGCCTCAAGTGACAATGAAAAGTATTTCTGTAGCTCATTCAGATTTATCCACCAAACTTATGAGATGCAAATCCATTAAATGTGAATTTACATTCTTCTCTCATTGATTTAAGCTAGTTCTCCCATGCACATGCAATTAAAATCATTCTGTAACAGGAAAAACATTTTTCCAAACAAGATCTATCCTTTCTTTTTTCCTTAGGCAACACTCTAGTCCATTTCACCCACTGTTCAAAAGTATACTACAAAGCACTAACATTTTCAAGTTCCCTCAACAAATTCCTATTAAAGTTGTATGACATAGGACTGTTGACATGTACATACTAGAACCTAGAAATAGTCTATCAACTGCTGTCCACAGCCAAATTATATAGGTTTCATTACTTCAAATTTGTCCATGTCACCACCTCCCTCCCACATGTTTTTAATCTTCTCCTTAAAGTTGGGTTTTTTTAAAAAGCACCAGCTTAAAAGTAGATTAGATCCAACTTTTTGATGCCCTTTCTATAGTATTAGATTTCCTCCTTACCACATACAGAATTCCAAATTAAGCTGCCTTTGGTTTAAGCTACATTTGCATTTTTGCTATTAATTAACACTTAAAACTGATTTTTAGGTTTATGCTTCTTTTCCCTTTGAATTGTGAAACCTTTTAAGAGAAGCCAGTTACTAGTTACTTTGCAGTCCTTGGCAGAAGTATTCTCTGTTAACTCTTGATCTTTGCCTTTCATACCAAAAATTTTTATCATTTTCAACAGTTTGTGTTCTATGCAGTTATTCCCTAATGAAAGCTTTTTTTGAAAAGCCTTTCTCCATTTTAAATTAATGTAAGCAAACTTTAAATTATCAACTACTTTTCACTATGCATTCCACAGTCAAATGTCAAACATCTGGTAACAGTTGTCATCGATTATCTTACCAAGCCTGGTACCAAAAGCCTTAAATATTTTAGCCATTTTACGACAAAAAAGGAATTGTGGCAGGAGGTTAATAGGAACTGACCTATTCTAGTGTAAATGTCTATCTAACTGCTGAGGGGTTTTGATAGCTGATTTTCACACAGTTTGACTGGTTCTTGAAAAAGCAGTATTATAGACATTATGAGTCAGCTTTAATCAGTTAAACAACTAACCTTTTGCTCTGTTTGCAGTTGTTCACATCTCTGCTTTTCATGGTTAAGTTCTTTTTCCAGTTGTTCAACTTGATCTCTGAGTTGTGTCGTTTCCTTTTCCAGAACAGAAGTTACCTTTAATAGCTCTTCTTTTTCTTTTATTATTTTTTCAATTTTAAACTGGAGAAAGAAAAAAAAAAAAAAAAGAAAGGGGTTTGGTAATTTTTCTTCCCTTCATTCTAACCAAACAAGTGAGTAACAGATTACTCCAGTTTTTGAGCAGAAGTACAAATTGTGTGTTCCCTGGTTAGGTTATTACAGTTTTCCCCTTATTCTCAGATTTCTAAAGTTTAATTGCTTTAACTACATAGTACCAGACTACCATTAGATAGCATGCTTTGCAGTGTCCTGATTTATCCTCAAGTTTTCCTTCCTTAAATGAAGTGCCTTTACTGTTCCCAAGTGACAGCAACTGTGCAAGAGCTAATTCTCATGATGGCAGCTTGGTGACAAAATGACAGCTAAGAGTAGAGACACACACTCTCTCTAAAGCAGTATTTGAGGAACTTCTTGAGAAAAATGAACACGCACACACACCCCGCCCCCAACACCTGAAAAGTAAGTCCTGGAACATAAACTGTGCCCTTTCAACACTTAAAGGGGGCTTATAAAAAAGATGGGCAGAGTATTTAGTAGGGCTTGTAGTAACAGAACAAGGGATGAAGGTAAGAAAGAAACTTTTATGGTAAGGGTGGTGAAACACTAGAAAGGGCTGCCCAGAGGGGTGATAGATGCACCATACTTGGAAAAGTTGAAGGTCAGGCTGGATGGGGTTGCGAGTAACCTGATCTAGTTGAAGATGTCCCTGATCACTGCAGGGGGTTGGAGTAGATGACCTTATATGGTTCCTTCCAACCCAAACCATTCTACAGTTCTATAAACCAAGATTACAAAAAATACTCGAGAACTTCTTTAATTTTAGCGTTATGAGTACATATCTGAAAAAGCAAAAATATCCCAGGTGTATCTCTGTCCTAAACTCATCCCTAAATTTTGAAAACCATAAATCAAATATATGTATGTATGTGCCTAGATGCAACTGACAACAGCACAAAATGACTGATGGCAAGGTTAAGGGAATTGTACTGAGCAATTTTCCAAGAAGAAACTCTAAGAAAAGTTAATTTGTATTCAGTTTTTGTTTGTTTGGGTTTAAATAGTGTTCAGCCTACAAAGAGCAACAAGCAAATGTAAAACACCTTGACTCTGGATATAAGCATACAAGTCTCTCTAGCAAAGAACACAACAGATGGAAAACTGCTTTAAATAAAACAAGAGCTACTCTAATATGCTTAGGCACCTGCAATTATTCAGCTCAGTCTCCAAGGCTCTTAAATTGGGCACAAAAAAAAGTATACTGGTTCCATAACTCTTTTTCCTTACAAGAACCATCATTTCACAGAAAGTGTATCTTCCCCACTCCAGTTAATTGGACTACAGATGTGAGAGATAGGCAATGTCTACTCTTATGTTTCCCAGTACATGCTTGGTGCTACACATTTTTAAATCTTGATTTAACCTGCAAATGTTCTGAACTTCAACCAAATACTATAGAACAAGCCAGAAATACATACATTACACAGACACATGCAGGTCTTTTCCTCCTAGTTTTTTCTTCTGTATCTGTGATTGTTTGTATATAGTATAAAAAAATAGCATTTTAAGAATTTTTATATCAAACCTCAAGAAGTCCAGCTTTTGTGGTCACCACTAACATATCAGAGTTTCCCTCATCTTCCATAGTGAGCAATTCTTCAACAGGAGAAGAGGTACGAAACTGGAAAGGTGTGCTTGCTCCACGGATTTCTCCTTTGTAAGTCACGTAACAGAACTGATAAAATTCTCCATCGTCATTTGGTAGATAATATCCTGTCAAAAGAAATTCACATTTGAAGAAACATTCTACACAAGCTTACAAGTCTCCATCTGTAGACAGATTACTACATCATGGTTGACTAACAGATTTCATGCTCATTGCCTCAAGTAAGGCATAGATATATCATCAAAACAGCAGAAAGAAAAAGTCATCCTATTTAGTAACCTTCATCCCCCAGCAATTTCTACTAGTATTTCAGACAAAGACTAAACAGTGTTAGGCAATAGCTGCTATATGTACACATCACCTCACATACATTAGGTAATAGCTGCTGTTCAACATTTATGAAACACAATCATTAGCAATCAGATGCCATGAAGTTGCATCATGACCACGTTATCGTGTGACTGCTGTATAGTCACAGAAGAGAAAGTGACCTTGGCCTTGAAATACCTACACAAGCAAATACAACAAAAACAGAATAACATGCAATGACATCTGCAACTTTACCAGGTACCATTTGTACATAGGGTTTTATTATTGTTGTTGTTTGGGACGGAGGGGTTTGTGGGACAAACACAATTTATTTTTGCTATTTTTAAATGCCAAAGCACAGAAATGCTCTGAATGGATGACACCAGCTGAAAGGGAAGAGCCTGGAGTTTAACAAAAAGCTTATTTTTTTAATTGAAAAAACTTCTTCTAGACTTTACAAGCTAAGAACAAATACTCTTTCTTGAAGGTATGTGCATAGTGCATAATAGTGCATAGTGCAAGCAAATTATTTGAGAAGAATTTCTGTGTGACTATCCAAATGAACTGATGCCCACTAAAGCTTCAAGCCTCTTGCATGACCCTGACTCACACAGTAAGATTTATGAATGTTAACCAATCATTTCCAGAACTACTGAGATTTTTACCTTTATTAGTAAATTCAAGACCCATGCCTGACTCAGTTTAATGGCAAGAAAATCAGCCAGTTTTATTCAGAATACTTATTTTCAGATACTGTAGCCAGCCTGAGGATGATACTAACATAATAAATCCTCACCCAATGTTCAGTCGAGCAGGTCCTGTCACCCATTTCAGTTCTTATTTCACCACATTTCCATCTTCCTCCTTTCTAACTTTATCATTAACTTTTCACCAACATTTATTCCAGATTCCTGGAAGTCTTTTCGCAGTACCCTTAGCTACTTTTCCTAGAAATGGCGAAACATTACATTTGCTGTATAGACAGCACTTGTATTGAGAACCTCATGTTTCCATTAGTCTTATACTTTATTAACAGTCTCTCAGGGAATAGTATGTGAACATCAAAACATCAGGATTCACGCTTTTGGGCCTGGCTACACTTTTCTATACAGCACTGTAGTTCAGTTTACCTAATTCTGTGCTTAAGAAAAATGAAACTATGCAGAAATAAATGTAGAACAATCTACACTGCTGCTTCAGTGCATTTTAATATTGGTTCAGACAACCTGATTTTAAAACTACTGAAAGGTTTTTTTTTCTTGGATCTAACATGTACTGGAGAAACAGATTTCTGATATTTTTCTTCCAGCACACCTACTTGATCTTAAAAAAAAAAAAAAAACAACCACATTTAACATGCTGCACAACATTTACTATTTAGCTCAGATAATTAAGCTCCTGTAAGCTCTACTGATCTCATCTCAGCAGCACTAAAATATCTTGCCAAACATAACTGGGAGACTGGTTGAATGGAGATTCAATCTGGCAGCTCTATAAAAGTGGAGATCTGTCAGGATGGAATGTAACAGACAGGCAAAGTTACTCGGTCTCTTCATGTGTGGTAAAATTTCTACATACAAAGGACTGATAATGCCATGAAGAGTCCTACTTTCCTAGATCACTTTTCATTTCAGTCCAACCCCATTTCTTCCATTCGGCAAACTTTGGTAACTGTAAAAGAAACTAATTATTTCCTTCCCGTTTCTATGGAGCACACACACTTTTCAATCAACTTCAAGGTCATAAAATGGTTATCAGACCACATGGATATGATCATCATCAAAAGTAGCAGAATAAAAAAAGACCTGGCAAAAGAGAAAGAATTGAACTCATCTAAGCTATCATTATTTACAGCTTTAATAAGACAAGGAGCTAATACAGTCATTTCAGAACTTCATTTTTTTTTTATATACATTTTAAGACTAAGGCCAAGTCTGGGAAGTAAAAAAGAAGATACGAGGGTACATAAAATTCTGTTTGCAAGCAGAAAAGCACTCACTTAGTGGAGGTGCTCTTTCCACATGAAATTTTGAATGTGTGTCATGTCCTGCAGCAACAAGTTCTGTATGTTGACTATGTCATAAAAGTATCATCTCTACCTCCATTTTGAACTTGTCACTTGGTAGCTCCTATCAATGGTTCCTATTTAATTCTATATATAGAATGGATAATAATCCACTCATGCCATGGGTAGCTGATTTTAGAGGCATCAGTCACTTCGCATTATTTCCCTTTCCCAGCCTGAAAAACCTGGCAGAAGGAAGTTTGGAAGATCATTTAGTTTAGTTTCCCACTCAAGAGACTGTTGTCAGCACCTGTCTGAGAACACTGTGGCTGTGTCTAAACAACTGTATGGAATTCTTATTCTTCCAAACCAAGGATACCTGTTCAAGAGCTGCACTACTCCCTCTTGGTAAAAAAAAATCTTCCTAATGTCAGACATAAACCTACCAGGTCACAACCCACAGCCATTGTTCCTTTTTCTATTTAATGGGTGTGGTTCTCATCTTTGTAACTCCAAACCTTTACCAAGAAGCTGTTTGGTAATTTTGATCTTCTTTGTTGCACTTTACTAGACCTGTTTTGAGACTGCAAAGGGGAGGGAGAGGGTACAACCTGCACACAGTGTTGAAAATGTAACTATACTATAGACTTGTACAGTGGTATAACATTTTCTGGTTTCTTCTCTATTCTTTTCTTAAAATCTTAAGACATTTCCATCAAATGCCATTTCCATGGAAAAAAGGTCCCATGCAACTCTATGACTACTCGAACCTGCACAAAACCATCATCTACACTATTTATTCTTTGACAAGAATCACTTCACATTGATAATGTCTGAAGTCCAGAGACTAAAGACTATGTAAAAACACACTGCAGTAAGAGATGCCAATATTAAAAAAGCCTGCTGATGATCAAAGTAGTTTTCTGTATTTTAATAGTTTCAGCAGAGCTTCTCTATCAGTCATGAATATTTGCCTTTACTATGCAAAAAACATACTAAGATACAGTCCTTTACAATTTCCTTGACATCTAAAATAAGACTAAACTTCCCACAGTGAAATGTTGAAAATTTTCCTCCAATTTATCTTTTTAAAACTCTAGTACTGTTATATAATGCTCAGCACTTTAAGCATTTAAAAAGCTGTGTAGGCTGGAAAATACAGATACTGCCTTATACTTACCTTGAAAAGTCAGCACACAGTTAACAGTTGATCCTTCCACATAATTTTCTGGCATAGGTGACCAAAGAAACGTGTAATAATCTCTTGCAGTACTCCAACCAACCTAAAATTAAATAAACCACAACAAAAAAATATTTTAAAAAAAAAGAGAAAACATCAAACAGAAGAATTTGATATACACAGTTAAGATATAATGGTCTGGCCTTTACAACATACTGTAATATGCATATATCTACTTCAATATGCAATAAAAAGATACTTAACAATGTTTACAAATCAGGAATATTTTAACAAGCATGTCAAAGATTTAGCATTAATTTTATTAAGCTTGTTACCTAAGGCAATAAATGGGTCTAAGGCAATAAAAGGGTCTATATAAAGTAAAACACCAGACAGTTTTCACTGTATGTTAAACTACTATTTGGTACATTAATTTTTTTCTATAAAGATACACATTTCTATATTAAAAATACAAGAAAATTAATTCTTGATTTTCTAGTGAGATTTTCTTAGTACAGGTTCTGCCAGTGTTGACTCTTTTGTGTCCACAGTCTCAACTGGTTCATCAGAAAACAAAAAGGAGGGGGGGGATAACAAAAAGCTTTCTATGCTACTGAAAAGATCACAATTGACACTAAAATTTTTCTGACAACTTCTGCAACACCAAAGACCAGCATTTCACTGGAATGCTAATTCTCTCACACATACACACTATGTCTGCAAAGATAAAAACCAGATCTGCATGAAAACCTAACTCAGCTGAGCAAGCAGCTAGCAGTCCTCCTTTTAATATTCTTAAAAACACAGATTAACAACCGTGAAACCAGATGAAATTCTCATTTTCAGTCACTTCTGTAAGGTAACACACATTAAAGAGAAGTAGTACAGATGCTCAATACATCTACTAGAATGGAATCACCTACTACATCTTAGGCTTATTCTTAGCAAAGAAGATTTCTATGATGCCACCTATCAAGCAGCTTTTAAAGATGTCAATGGAATGAGATTTCCTGGGATTGTTATTCCCACAGTCTGTAAGTATCTGTATATTCTGTAAGTATCTCAGAAACAACAAGGAAAACTCTTCCCGTAACTTGAAGGTGGTTAAAGGAATTTTTTTCTCAATAAAAGTTCACAGGAAAAACATTTTGCAGATGTTCACATTAGTCATGTCTTCAAATCCAACTCAGATGTTACTACCCCTTTTTTTTCAGAACTTGCTTTTACTTCAGAAAAGAGAAACACAAAACACTACTTGGTGTCCTAAACTGAAGCACAAAGCTTTCTAAATGCAGTTCTCGGTGAGTGAAAAGTCAACATACTGTTCATTTCAGAAAAGAAACTAAATAATCATGTCCAGAACAAATACAAATACAAACCGAAATAACCTTACTCTAGTTTTCATTTCTTTTAAAAACCAAAATATATACACACTGCTTCTGATGCTATTTTCCTCATTAAAATAACATTGTTCCTTCTGATAATTAACACTGAAAACTGTAGAGAAGAAACAAACCCCTGTGAACATAAACACGAAAAGGGTCCCTATAGGAGATCAAATCAATTTCTGATGCAGTTTATTCCTGGAATTCTTTTTATCTTTTTCTTAGATATCACATGTTGATTTGTAAATTTAATGATTTATCCTGAAACCAAAAGTTATTTTTATCAACACTCTACCTGTAGCAGTAACCAACAAAAGGATTTTTTGAGGTCATTTAAAACTTTAGCAAAACTGATACAAACAAAAAGAGTAATTACATAGAAAAAAAATACCTCTCCTGGTCAAATACCTCACCTAGCAGGTGCCCTATTTTTAAGTATAACTCTAATCTGTGGACTACTAGTAAAGAGAGAACTGTGACACGTCAACAGCTAGCAGGCAATACCCTGGGAAGTTTACCCCACGAGTATTTTCTGTAACAATTCCCCACATTTCCTGTCATCCATCATCTGTTTCCCCTGGTGAGGCTCCCTGTCTTACTCTTATGATCATGACAATTCAGTTATTTTTTAATGGCCACACGCAAGTTATCAGCAGATGTGGATTGCCCAATAGCTCTTGTCACTGCACAGAATTTCAGAAAACGAAGGTTTTCCCTGCTAGAGGTTGCATGTGACAATGCACAGAAGGAAGTATGAACAAACCTCATCTTCCTCACAGCTGATTACATTTTAAAAGGAGAAGGTGAGTATTCTGCAGCAAAGCAAGTTAACTTAGTAACATTTCTCATCATCCTTCCTACATAACAATAAATATCATTAAATTCCACAGCGTTATTTCTTAGATGGCAGAAACAAGGAGCAAAGCTGCATAATGATAAACTGAGAATAAAATAAAACCAAATTTAAGTAATCACTGGTTTAGGTGTAGGATGTAGATCTTAAAAAAAAAAAAAATCTGTTTTTTTATCTACAGGTTTTAATAAACTTTTCTTTAGTACTTTATATCTTTTGTCAATATTCTCTTTAATAAGTCTAGTATGGTGTACACAGTGGTTCCAAACTACAAAATACTATACTATATATATACTGTGCACATATACATAGTGATAAGCTTCTCTATGGCAACAGATGATAGGATTACAGATATAATACTAGAGAACACACTGGATGGCTCAGCAATGATTTAAATGTGATCTTTGACATAGATATTTCTTTCAGCTCAGAAAGAAAACCAATAGTGTCTAAAGAATATGTCTAAAACTATGTGAATAAAATTTAACACCGCTTAATGGAAAGTAAATAAAAATTGAGATTAATTAAAACCAGTGGCAAAAGCTACAAAGGAAATCAACAAAATGTGAAAAATAGGAAGAGGAGATGGGAATATCCATCTCAGTGAGATCCATGCCCCACAGTGAGTTTATATAATAAGTAAAACCCTCTAACTTTGGAAGCTAAACAAACAGTATCCTCAGCAACATCAGGCCTATTAGTTTGGAAAAATAGTTTCATTTTTAATGACAGGAATCAGAAAAGCTAGACTATTTGTCTGCTGATCATACCAACAAAACCTGATACAAATGATATAGACTATCTTCCAGTTAGTCTCTGAAAGGGGAGAGGAGTCCAGATTCCCCACAAGAACCCATTCTATGTGAACACCTTACCTCTCCTACACTGACAGGAGGAAAATGGCTATTTAAATTGTCAGGCCTATAAGAACAAGAGTTTCACCATTTCAGCCAAAACAGCTGATATGATTAACACTGACCATGTCTTTTCATGAAAACATTATAGAGAACAAACAAATACGTGTAAGAAAGATTTGAAAATTTCACTTCTGCATTTGAAATTCACAACAATGAAAAAAAGCCATTGAGAGAAATTATGTCCATTATAAAAATATATTTAAAATCAAGTCTCCAATTATACTGTAACATTTTTCATGTCCTTCATTTACTAAGCAGGTTCTAAAACTTTATGAAAATTTTGAAAATGTATGAAGCTGCAAGCATATTTATTTACATTAATAATTAGAACTTAAAAGATGGTAATAAGGGGAAAGATGTGGAAGTTCACACTTAATTTCTGTTGAAGACTCACGTGAAGTTAACAGTTCTATTTTGGTATGAAGAATACATCCTTATATACCAAAATGTGAAACCAAAGTTAAAGTTAGCTTCACATGTCAGGTGAAAAAAACAAACAAAAAAAAAACCCAACACAACCAACAAAATGTCAACTACAAACATGAAACCAAGTTCCAGTCAAAGTGCTAAAGCTGATGCACAGTAGTACTTTTTTACTATGAGAAATCTAAAATAAATGAGAAATTTCTGTAGGACACACTGCGAATCTTTGTCTGAGCCAGGAAGAGTACAATAGGCACAGTTTATTAGTCCAACTTAAAAACCGGGCATGGGCCATGGCAATCTAAATTACAGTACCCACATTCAAGCACACAAACATTGTAGAAGAATTCCAACACAAAAGCTTCTGAAGTTCAGAGGAGGAAAATGAAGAATGACCTGTCAAACTACACTCAAGACTTGTTGTGAACCCTGAACTCAGGTTCATCATCGGACCAGCACAGCATCCACCTGCATTGACTGACTCTGCTGATACCATTACTTTTTAAGGAATTCACTGAAACCTCTGAAAACATTTTGCTCAGAGTTCAAAACTCAAAAAATAGAAGCATTCTTATTTTTCAGTCAAAAGAGTACGTAAGACTTTGATGATACAACTTTCCAAAACCAATGGAAGGAAAAAAACTCATTTCATGATTGCATTAGACATAAAGTATGTGCTAACCTGATATTCAACACATTCTTCTATATTCTCTACATTTAATTCTCTCAAACTCCACTCTGAAATACATTTTTAAATTAGACAGCTGTGCATAAATGCAAACATTCTTGCTTTCCTTCCAGAAGTTAACCAAGAGATTAAAAATCCAGAAACTAAACCCTATTTTCACATTCTCAACCCATGTTTTTATACCAAATCATGACTACACATCATTTATCCCACAAAAAATATCATATCCAGATTAGGTTATTACGTAAAATGTATAACTGAAACCTCACTTTATTTAATTTTCCCTCCATAAAATGGAAAGCTTTAATAGGCCATTACAGAGTAATCCACTCATGATATGCCTATTTCCTACTTTTGAGCAAAAAGGCTTATTTCAATTTAGGACATCATAAACACTTTTCAGTCATATAAACCAACTCAGTAGCCACAGTGGAAATGCTGAAGTCTGGTAAAAGTTCAGAGTCCAGCACCAAGTAATTTGCAATCTGGCTAGGCAAGCAGGGACAACTCAGCTATCCCATAATACTCACACTAGACAGGCTTTCCTTCTATTAACAAACAGACATGTAGTCATCACAGATTCTTCTATGCTGCCCCACAGATATAAGCCCCTTCCTTACTGCAATGTCACACAGTGAGATTTCCCATATTTACATTTCACCCACACCCAAGTATGTTTCAACAAAATAGCTTGAAGAAAATTTGCCAAGTAGAAAAATAAATGGGGGGATAAGGGAGGGAGCTTAAACAGGGAGTGCCTGTCTGTATGGCAATGAGTTATCCAATACCCACCTGAGGGAAAATAATAACCATTTTATTTCACTGTATCTCCTTCAACTCTCATCTCATTCATTTTACACAGAATGTAAGCTTTTCTAAGATGAAAGCTTTACCTTACAGCTGCACAGTGTTTTCAGTGTAAAAACTATTTCTAACTTTGTTTTCTTTTCTTGAGTTTCAGAAAATAAGATTTTTCTGATTTTCCATTTTGTTAGATTTCTTTCCTTTTATAATCCCTTGGTAAAGTTAATTCAATCTTGAGTCAAAGTGCCTGAAAGAAAGACAGCCAGCATGGGAAGCTCACTTGGCATTCTGTTCCCTGGCATCAGAAAGCTGTTAACACAGTTGAAAGAATAGCAGTGTTCATTCTGCTGCATTAACAGTGCCTGACCCATCTGCACAACATCAGCAAGCCAAAGAACCAAACCCAGGAAAACACTTGTTTAGCTGAACCAACCTGGGCACAATGGCCTTTACTGTAGATACCTAATTGCAACCCAATTTTTAAAAAAATCACACAAAAAACCAACGACAACATCAGAGTAAAAATTACACCCTTTTCTAATTGAAAAGGTAAATTACATAGCTGAGAAAGAAATCTAGCAAAGCACCCTAAGTACTGCAAGAAGACAATGTGCTACATCTAAAGCAAAATTATAGACCGTAGATAAGGTTCTGGATGTATGCCATAAAGTTTAATTATTACTGACAACAGTAAGCCAGCAGCCTTTCCATGTTTCACATGGTAAGAGACATTTACTTTGCTCCAAACCACAGACAGCCCAGGTGTCTAAGCAAAACACAATCAAAACCAGTATCATAGGAAGTGATTTCTCCAAGCAGGCTTGGTTTGGGCCATAACCCTGAGTTAAAGTAATGTTATTTGAAAGTCACAGCAATGCCTGTGCTACAGTAGCATATAATCTACAACAGGCAGCTACAAACACCAAGTTCTTCTAAAACAACTAGCAGATAGGAAAATGAAAACATCTGGGTGCAGTGAAGCTCATACCAGCCACAATTACTTAAGAGTTGACACTGACTGTCAACACTGACATGCCATTGATACAATGTACTTTTGAACACAGGTAAGATCAGCCAATAATGGTATCTAGATAGCAGTGTGGAAAGAATCACACTGTACAAAAAAGCTTCAGAACATGGACATAAGGAAAAGTGCTTATTCAAGTATTAAGTACACTACAGTAACATTCAGGCATAGACATTTCAAAATAAGTAAACAAAGTCAAACCTTGGGGGTTTTAGTATGTCTGTGATCACCTAATACCACATGCAACTTTGACGTACCCCAAGCCAAGACGCTTAAGCCTTCACTTCAGACATGACCTTGCTACTCATGCTGGGATTAAAATCAGTTATACAACAGGAGCCCTGAGGTTGAGACATTCTTGGGTAGAAGATGGATGCAAAGTACTCTAGATTCTTTATGAAAGGCTTTAATCTCAAAACGTTCTCTCAGTCCCAGACCTGAAGAAGTCCATCTCTGCTGAATGTTGCAAACACGTACATTAACTTGGACTATTGCAAACATATGGTATTTGTTGCAATATCAAGGTACTATCAGGATCCTAAGTTATTATCATCTCTTTATTAGTTGTATTTCTACCTCATAGTTCAGAGCAATGTGTCAAAATGACATTGACAGAATGCCTAGACCATAGGATCAACTTCCTCTATTAGGTATAAGTCAAAATAAATATAGAAACAATATGAATTCCCTAAAAGTAAACCTGTTACATATGTAAATTATTGTCCAAAGAAATGTATGACAGATCAAAGAGTAACAAAAATACTATTTACTTTAGGAGATAAGCATGAAAATATATTTAAAAAGAGCAAGTGAAGTTTAAATGAACTATTTCCTTGCTACCATATCTCACAAGAACTTTCAGTTAGCACAATCTTTTACTTCAAAATTGTTAACCAGCTACTGACTACTTTGTTATGCCAATTCTACAACCTACCACACCAAATAGTTTCTGAAAATTAATGGCACTTGGAAAAAAAAGTTAAAATTTCTAGTCAAAGGTAACATCACATAAACCCAGATTATCCTTCTATTCATCTCATATAGAAACAGCAAGTAATTTTGCCAGGGAGTTTCTTTTCTAAGCCAAGTGTTATTTACTTTCCAAAGAAAAAAACAGAAACCAACAGAATCACTCATTCACTGATATAGCAATTCTCAAAAACATTTTGAATTCCAATAATTCTTTTCCCCACTATTTTAACAACAGGACATACTACCCTCTGCATATTCCTGTAACTATCATGGCCAGCTGTGCGGTGATGATATCATCCCAGAAAAATGGTATTTCTATATGCATGTGGCAAATAACACAGCCAGATGTTGTGTTGTACTTCAGAATGTAATCTGTATATATGGAAGTAATTGTTGCTTAAGTTATCAATCTACAACAAAATCAGGATATTGAAATGACTCACACAGGATGTACTGTTATTTGAAGTCCAAAGGAGACTAACCCAGAGTACTATACAAAGATGTATCTATATTGCCTTGATAAAACACAAGCACCAAGCCATTTCTTAAGTCTCTATCAAATACAATGCTAAACTGTGTTACAAAAGTTTTCGACCACAGACAATTTAATTCTGAGATCTGCTAAAAATAAGGACACTGAAAAGACTGAAGTTAAGTTGTACGTATATACAGGTACTGCACTGATGCACAAAAAGTAGCTCAGGTGTGGCCTCATAAATCCTGAGCACTTTCTCTGAGCAAGAGGTACTCTTTGTGTTCAAGTAAGTTACTAAGATCTTCCCAATTCTGTTTATTCAGTTTTTCCATATGTAAGGTTACCAGAACTTCAGGTCACCATTTTTAAGGTGTGGATATTAAAAATGTTGAAATTATGAAAGAAAATATTTCCTTTTCTTCTCTAGGGGTACCCTGAGACAGCCAATACCAAAGCATGTCTACAAGTTGTCAATATCCTAGAAGAATGGTAATGTACATTACTCAGAAAAATATATCAACCAGAACTGAGGAACAGAAAAGTTTTGATGGAATAGTTAATTAATGACACAGCAAGACTGAAGTCATTAGCTTAACATGCAAAAGACTGATTACCTGCTGATATTGCAGGTCATTCCAGCATGCTTGTCTCAGCTAAATTATATCTTCAGAAATCTAGAAAGTATTATGATATACCGCACGAACAGCTACACCCTTAACGCTATTCTCTTGATGCAATGCATCTTTATAATGCCCATAAGAGCCTTTGAGATGGAGAGCAAATGTGCCTCTCTTGTATACTGAACATTTGACAGCCCTGTTTGCAGATGTATGCTCCAGGCAGAGAGGCAGGCGCTGCCTCCTAGAAACCAAGCAGGTTTTTCAAACACTTCTGCAAATCTGGACATTATGTATTAATAATGCAAAAAATATCACTCAGCCATATGATTATTTTATTTTATAGTCATGAGATGTAGACTTCACTAGCCGGAAATTAGGACTACCTACAGACAGGCCAGTTTTGCAACCAGATGTAGTGCACATATTAGTTATTTTTCCTCATTTCAAAGGTTTAGATTTGGGTTACATTAAAGGCCTCTCCAGATTCTGATTAACCAGTGATGAGCAGAAACAAATAAAGAGGTCTTGGATCACTCTAGGAATACAGATCTCCTATGAAATCAATCAAGGATGGTAAGTCTTCTCACCTTTGATTCCACACTAGGAGCCATCAGGTTATGCTGCACAGAAACCCTCAGGAGAGGGAAAGCTGATCTCAAATTCTAGCTCCCATAAAACTGCATGAACAGGAACTCAGGCTCAGAATGTCCATGCCAAATACTAGACCAGTACTCATCTGAAAAAATACCTTTTATTTCTTGGTAACACACAAGGATATAACTGATCAAGATCTTTTAGCACTTGATAATAGATGACTCTCCAGAATATTATAAAAGCAAGAAACACATAGCAGCAATGACAGACAACAAACTTGAAGAGTGAGTCAAAACCTGTGTTTGACTCCTCTCCTGTAGGAGACAAGTAAGAAAAATAAACACAAAATCAATAAAAGATGCATATGCAGAACTTCTGCTCTAAAGAATAATATCTTCATTATTGTACTTCCCACATCTCCCAGTTTTTGCCAGATGTTCATTACCAGAATTAGTGTATGCATTTAGATACATCTAGCTTGTAAAAAAACTGGTATATCTGAAATAATTATCCTATATGCAACACTACTCTTTCAGTTTATGAACACTAGGCCTTCATTTTTCTAAACAACACAAAATTACTTTCCTGGGAACAGTTTTAAAGCTGTTACTGCCACCACAAAGAGCCTTCTGCTCGTTATTACTGAAGTTCAACATTTAGCAACTTAGGCTGGGGAACACAAAAACAAATCACATTTCACCTACAGCATATGCAGAGAAGTTGGCAGTCTTAAGTTTTACAACTTCAAGTAAGCTGCTCTTAAGAACAGAACTTTAAGGAAGTCTGAAAAAGGAGCTTCAATTGTCATTCCACATTAAGCAGCCATGCCAATAAGCAGGCACAGCCCTTCCCACATACACCTTCCCAGTCCCCTTGTTTCCATCACAGTGATGCCAGCACAGCTGCCCATTGCACCACGCCGTGATCAAACTGAAGAACCAAACCAATTGTGAAATAAGATGGTAAAAGCTGGGGGAGGAGAGGCTGTATTTCCTGGCAGATCACCCCACTGATCCATTTCACTGTGCAACTGCACTAACAGCTGGTCTAGCAAAACAAAGGCAATAATACAGATAACCCATATTTACTCAAGACATCATTGTTGCTGAAGAAATGCACTCGCATCCTAAATAAAAACCATTCACTTAAAAAGGTATCTCATTTTTTACCTAAGGGTTTTTTTCAGTTCAATAAAAAAACTTCTTATCTAGCCAGTAGAGCAAACAAGACAGAATACTGCTGAAGCCATTGACCCCTAAAATTCAGCAAAAATCAACATTAGAAACAAAAACAACTTAATGTTCACAGAGCACAGGAAGAATCTTACTTCATACTTATTTTCTATTCCAATATGAAATTACCACCATTTGCCGGGGTTCTTTGCTGAGGTTTTTTATTTTTTTTTCTTAAACTAGGTGCCTTTTTCGTCTGTCCACTATTCACTATTACAACACTAGTTACCTTCTGGGCAATTTCAGACAAATTTCATGACACCAGCTTGAATAGATTTGTTTTCGAAGGAACTTATGCACTTCAAAAAGACAAAGTGAACTTTATTCTCTGTACATGAACAGTCTGTGAACCAATACTTTGAGTTCGCTCACAAAAACCCCACTTTCATTGCATACTAGGCCAATACTGAAGGTCATTAATTATTGTTCTCATAATTAGTCAAGATTTGCTCTTGCCTTTTTTTTTTTTCAACCACAGACTCATTTTACTAAATATGCATCACATCCTTCCTATGTGTTTTAGAGAGGTAAATAAATAGATAAAACCCCTGCCTGTTTCCATCAGGTTCCAAGCCACCTCGAGGTGCTTTGTTATGAACAATCAGTTCTCTAGAAGTCATTCATTTTTACACTCAGATCACAGTATAGTACAACTCCTATTATCTATCTCAAGATGACTACACTTTCACAGTTTATTTTACTGCAAACATTACGCATACATATTTGGAGGCACAGATACAGTTAGACAGCAGGATCCATTTAACTCAGTATACTGTAACTATACTAAGTATATTCAGAACACTTAGTATAAGCTGATATAACCACTAAAAGAAAGCCATTTTTATTCTTTTCCCATCTTGCAATGCTTCCTTCCCTTGTGCTGATGAGAATTAGGCAAACTGGAAATTCACCTGGGGAATTCCATTAAAAAAATCTAGTCACAAAACACCAGTCTTAACCTCAATCAATCCCCTGATTTGATTCACAACACAAGATCTTGTTTCACATAAAGAGGAAGTACAAGCAACAAGCCACCCTGCATAAAAGATGTTTCTTTGAGCAGTACCACTACCTTATGCCAGTTCAACATGTTCCTCAAATGACTGCCAAAGTATTACCTGCCTCTTAAAGTGGAATAAAATAGAGGAACTTCAATAGTTTATGAAATCTACCATCACAGTCAGGATGAAATCAGATACCTGAACATTGTACACAGCATTTTGTGTAGTTGAAAAACTGTTTCCTAACTTCTTTTTTCTTTTACCTAATCAGCAATTCTAGAGTCCTGATTGCCTCCATCACTTAGGCCTACAGACAAAGGCATTACATTCACATTTCAGTAATTTCAAGATGCATATGTGCAATATAAACAGAACCTTCTATAAGGCTTTGATAAAGAGGGTTTTTTTACATTTCAAAAATGCCATTAACTAAACATTCAAGTGTGCTCAGTTACATCATTTGTCAAAACTTTGCAAATAAGACATACATATATTTATTTTTAAAAACAACTTGCTATGGAAATGTGCCTGTTTGTAAGTGAATGCCTCTCTGGCACAATTTAGTGACTGTACAGTCACTGCACATCGCATTAAAAACGCCTCTGCTTTGTTACAGAGCACAGTATTTCTACACTGCAGAGGAGTAAATTAGCTTGAATAAAGACTCACGGTCTGCAGATTATAACGAAGTTGAGCATTTACATTCTTACAACACTGGACTCAGTTCTACGTGAAAAGTCCTCCAGTAACAAATTAGTCTGTCACCCTTCTCCCCTCCCCACTGCCAAAGCATCATCACTTCGTTAAAGCCTGAATCAAAACTTCTATTAAATAAATTTTAAATAAGGAATTTAAGCACCATATATTAGGAGCTATAATGACAAAGACACACAAATCAAGGTCTTAAACAGAAGGAGATATAATAATTAATCAATTTCTAATCCCATAAACAAAACTTGACTAACCTTTAAAAATATCTCCAAATATCTTTTTTTCAAGGATCTGTTTTGAATAATTTTAGTGATCTATACTGTTCAACCTGTTTTAGCAACAAAAATTAGTCAGGGATGTGGGTCAGGTTATCTCCACCTTAGTTTTCATTCTTTGCACACACATTTCACACACACAGTCTCACATTCTTCACAGGGTCCTGTTCGCAATGTCACTCTGTAACCACACATCTCTTCGGAAATCATCTCATTTAATTCTGCACACATTAAACCTTTCCTTTACTCCAGCAGATTTCCAGCTGGACTCATTCCTTAGTTTTGATCTCCAGTTTGGTCTTTGTTACAAAACTGACACTAACAGCAAGAACCAATACATCACTTAAGTGATGTTCAACTTTATGAGAGAGCTTTTACTATTGTTGAGATTTATTTTTTTAACTTGCAGGAGAACAAACAAACATTTGAAAAATAACAATAGATCAAGTATAACTTACCTTGAAAATACCAACCCAGTCTTTCTGATGAGGATGGATAAACTGGGTCAGAGTGTAGTGACATTCAAGATGTGTGTTGGGAAGATAACTTTTTGCAACATTTTGAAAAATCACATGTGCAAAATTGGAGGTCTGCAAAGTGCTAGCTGAAGATGGAACTTCTTGAAAGGATGACATGATTATCTGTAACAAAATTATAAAAGTTACTTGACCATAGTGGAAAAACTAGTTAAGTTACAAAAATTAATCTAGTCAAAATACACATGACAGTAAAACCTAACAATAAGTTCCCTGTTCGGAAAACAGAGAGTCATAGACTAAATTGACCAAAGTGCACTGCCTCAGCATCACTCCAAAACAACCACTTCCCAGAATAAAAGAGCAGTCATTTCAGCAATGACATCAAGATGGAGAGAAGGCATTGCTTAGCTGAATACCCCCAGTATTATATCTCAGTGTCAGAAAATGGAAAATAAAAGCACTGGTGTGAAAACAAAGCAGGTCTCTAACTTAATGAAAGATTCTTAATTGGTTCTAGACATGGTAGAGAAGGAGAAATAAAAGTTCCGTAGTTTCCCTGCGTAAACTTTTCTCAAATCTGTACTGCTCATTGCTTTTCACAGCATTTTTACACATGAAGTTTTTCATCCCCTCTCAGTAGAAGTATCAAAGTTCTATTTTAAGACCTTTTTTTAAAAAAAAAAAGAAAGTTTACATAAACAGGAGGATTTTGCTTGGGTTGAGGTTTTTTCAAAAAAAAACCCTTTTCCTTCAAAAGAGTTCTCCTACCCCTGTTTAGCAGTCTGTGGGCATCTTTTACTATTCTCACTGCAACACATACTTCGTGTTTAGCTTCATTACCATAAACAGTGGCCTGCACTGATAGCAGGAACACTGAGGTATGCATGCAGTTGGAGGGATTAACCCTAATCACCTGGACTGCAAAAGCTTTTAATCATGCTTTCCATTCACCACCTCATTCAGGATGTGTGCTACACATATACTATATGTGCTACTATATAGTGCTACAAACTATAGTAACACAAGATGCTTCACAATCAGAACAAGAACATCCTTTCCTCAGATTTGGCAATATCTGCCAAAAATACAATATATGCAACTGAGAAGTTTCAAGTGTCTGATTCCAATGTACAANTCTACGTGAAAAGTCCTCCAGTAACAAATCAGTCTGTCACCCTTCTCCCCTCCCCACTGCCAAAGCATCATCACTTCGTTAAAGCCTGAATTAAAACTTCTATTAAATAAAATTTAAATAAGGAATTTAAGCACCATATATTAGGAGCTATAATGACAAAGACACACAAATCAAGGTCTTAAACAGAAGGAGATATAATAATTAATCAATTTCTAATCCCATAAACAAAACTTGACTAACCTTTAAAAATATCTCCAAATATCTTTTTTTCAAGGATCTGTTTTGAATAATTTTAGTGATCTATACTGTTCAACCTGTTTTAGCAACACAAATTAGTCAGGGATGTGGGTCAGGTTATCTCCACCTTAGTTTTCATTCTTTGCACACACATTTCACACACACAGTCTCACATTCTTCACAGGGTCCTGTTCGCAATGTCACTCTGTAACCACACATCTCTTCGGAAATCATCTCATTTAATTCTGCACACATTAAACCTTTCCTTTACTCCAGCAGATTTCCAGCTGGACTCATTCCTTAGTTTTGATCTCCAGTTTGGTCTTTGTTACAAAACTGACACTAACAGCAAGAACCAATACATCACTTAAGTGATGTTCAACTTAAAGTTTATGAGAGAGCTTTTACTGTTGTTGAGATTTATTTTTTTTTACTTGCAGGAGAGCAAACATTTGNCTCATTTAATTCTGCACACATTAAACCTTTCCTTTACTCCAGCAGATTTCCAGCTGGACTCATTCCTTAGTTTTGATCTCCAGTTTGGTCTTTGTTACAAAACTGACACTAACAGCAAGAACCAATACATCACTTAAGTGATGTTCAACTTAAAGTTTATGAGAGAGCTTTTACTGTTGTTGAGATTTATTTTTTTTTACTTGCAGGAGAGCAAACATTTGAAAAATAACAACAGATCAAGCATAACTTACCTTGAAAATACCAACCCAGTCTTTCTGATGAGGATGGATAAACTGGGTCAGAGTGTAGTGACATTCAAGATGTGTGTTGGGAAGATAACTTTTTGCAACATTTTGAAAAATCACATGTGCAAAATTGGAGGTCTGCAAAGTGCTAGCTGAAGATGGAACTTCTTGAAAGGATGACATGATTATCTGTAACAAAATTGTAGAAGTTACTTGACCATAGTGGAAAAACTAGTTAAGTTACAAAAATTAATCTAGTCAAAATACACATGACAGAAAAACCTAACAATAAGTTCCCTGTTCAGAAAACAGAGAGTCATAGACTAAATTGACCAAAGTGCACTGCCTCAGCATCACTCCAAAACAACCACTTCCCAGAATAAAAGAGCAGTCATTTCAGCAATGACATCAAGATGGAGAGAAGGCATTGCTTAGCTCAATGCCCCCAGTATTATATCTCAGTGTCAGAAAATGGAAAATAAAAGCACTGGTGTGAAAACAAAGCAGGTCTCTAACTTAATGAAAGATTCTTAATTGGTTCTAGACATGGTAGAGAAGGAGAAATAAAAGTTCCGTAGTTTCCCTGCTTAAACTTTTCTCAAATCTGTACTGCTCAGCACTTTTCACAGCATTTTTACACGTGAAGTTTTTCAACCCCTCTCAGTAGAAGTATCAAAGTTCTATTTTAAGACCTTTTTTTTAAAAAAAAAGAATGTTTACATAAACAGGAGGATTTTGCTTGGGTTGAGGTTTTTTCAAAAAAAAACAAAACCTTTTCCTTCAAAAGAGTTCTCCTGCCCCTGTTTAGCAGTCTGTGGGCATCTTTTACTATTCTCACTGCAACACATACTTTGTGTTTAGCTTCATTACCATAAACAGTGGCCTGCACTGATAGCAGGAACACTGAGGTATGCATGCAGTTGGAGGGATTAACCCTAATCACCTGGACTGCAAAAGCTTTTAATCATGCTTTCCATTCACCACCTCATTCAGGATGTGTGCTACACATATACTATATGTGCTACTATATAGTGCTACAAACTATAGTAACACAAGATGCTTCACAATCAGAACAAGAACATCCTTTCCTCAGATTTGGCAATATCTGCCAAAAATACAATATATGCAACTGAGAAGTTTCAAGTGTCTGATTCCAATGTACAATCACAATTTTGTCAAAACATTTGACATTAGGAGGATGGGGCCTTATGTAGCTGACATTTCTAGAAAGGTGAGCTATCCTGTCCTTGCAATTGCTGTTGAAAGTAATTTTATGCCAACCAAACACATTCACACCTTGAAAGAGGTAACTGCCAAGTGTGTGACATAATATATTACTTTCACTGAAGATACATGTGGAAACCAAAACCAAAAAGAGACAGGCCACAGTAAGCCTCAAGTAGTTCAAGGATTAAAAGCTGTTTGTGTATCTCCTTTTACAATTTCTCCAGTTAAAAATAAGTAGCGATAACCTTGTGCTTTCTAAAACAAAAAGTATTCTGAAGTAAACAGGTATCATCCAAAACAAGGACAAGGTAAATACAGGAGTTTTTTTTAGTTTTAATCCCCCAATATTTTAAGCTTATTACTGCTCAGTTTATCCAAAACCTTGAAGTACATACTTCAATGTCATCACGGCAGCCATGACATTATTTCAATGTATCAGATGTTAAATAAAAAACAGTCTTGTACACTGACCAACACAGGTTACGAGATAAAATACCAAGCTTGTGAAGATTAATAGAGATATAAAGAAAAACAAGAACTTCCACAAGCAAGAAACTGAGTAAAGATCATAACACAGTTTTCTAGAGACAACAGAGTACACAATAAATCCTATCAGTTATGTAGATTCAGAGTCCAGAAGAGGAAATGTTACGGCATAATAAAATCCTGACAACTCCCACATATCTCAAAGCAGAGGAGTACATTCAATGCATCTCTCAAGTCACTCTGAACTATAAATGGTATGTATCAGCAATTTCTATAGTTCTAAAAGAAAAATAATAACCTTAGTTATTTTCAAGTGCAACAAATAAAATCATTTTTAGTAATTCAGTAACTTAGCCAAACAACATTACATGAAATAGTGTGGTTAATTTTCATTAGCCAGAATAAACATAAAAAGAGTAAACATAGCATTAGTAACAAAACCAATTGATTTTTTTCAATAGCTCTATTTTTTAAATTGTATAGTTCATCCTAAGTACATATTAACAAAAAAAAATAAAATAAAATAAAACAAAAAAATAATTTTAAAAACCCACCAAAACCAAACAAACAAACTCAAAAACCAAAACCCCAACCAAAAGGAAAAAAAAAAAAAAATACCCGTCTCTGCACACTGGTCGTCAGCTGCCACAGCTGAGTACTAGCCCTAGTGAAATCAGTAAAGGTAGGCTGGTTTCCAACCCCAAAGCAGAACTGATCACAAATCTACCTTGTGCAGACCAGCACAATCATCTGGGATTACTGTTGCCTAGCAGGAAAATCCCTGGAGCTTAGGTGATGCTCAGATCTACTTACAGTTCAAGGATAGTTATGGGGATGCTGGGCGCTTGCTTACTTAACTCACAGCTACCGGCTAGGAAACGGGAGAGGAGGAGGAGGAAGAACTACGCATGGGCTTCATTACTGACATGACAAGCGCTTCCCACGGGAAGGCTGAACGACGCCTTTGGCTTTGCGCAGCGGAAAGGACGGAGAAAAGGCGGAAAAGCTCGTCAGGCAGGAAAAATGAAACCATGACGAGCCGCACCTCCGCAGTCAGCTCCTCCAGAAGTCCCCCAGCTGCGGTCCCGGGCCCCCGACACCCCAGACCCCCACCTGCGCCGCCTCCCGCCCCTTCCCCGCCGCTGCTCCGCCACCTGCCCGACGCGGTCACCTTGGCTCCGGGCCTTCGCCCTCCTCCCCGGGCAGTGGAGCCCCGCCGGCTCCTGCAGCCCGGCCCCGCCGCTCC